>RYFJ01002367.1:0-187230 GCA_003991445.1 Oryza meyeriana var. granulata
CCACAGAGAGAGATTCTCTGCAACAGATCAGAGAAAAGTGCCAAAATCTCCCCAGTACCATATCATTCGATCTGTCTAGCTACCAAAATCGCCAATAAATCACCATAATTAATTGACCCAGAAGGGCTCACAGTGCGAATCCCCATGGGGCACATCAGTGACCGCCAAGGAGCCGCCTTGGCTGCTTCATGGCTGTTGTGGAAGGCTCTTTGCTCCTCGCCGACCGCTGCGGAAGCCATCTTACCTCGTCGCAGAGCCGCCGCAGAGGCCACCGAGCCACCTCGCCCTAAACTTCGGGAAAGGAATCGCTCGCATCGCCGGCCACGGCAGGGAACGCCGCAACAACGCATGCCGGCTGCTCGACGGCCCAATAAAATCAGCACACATCTTGAAGCTGATCCGACGGCCAAGAATTCGGCTGATAAAACAATTTTTTTTAGCAGGCAGTTGTGTAGCAATTCCCTTCTAAAAACTAATGATTTTATCATAATACTCTAACTTCAATTGTCTAGTAGATCTAGACACATCCAGGAACGAAGCTGGTGTAGAAGGACTGATGTCACATGAATCAATGACCCCTATGTTGGTCTAAGCACCTCTTGTAATTTTTAATGAGTGACACTAGTAAATAATGCCTCATGACACTGTCTGTGAATTATTTTAGGCTTTTATTAGATAAATTAATCTAAGTGGACATAGAAAACCAGACATCAACTAACAACTAACAAGTTAACTACTAGCAGCCTAAAATTCGTAGTTATTTGATTCTTTACCTTCAATGAGACCATTTGCAACGGCTAACTAAAGTTCATGCATCTTGAGTCTCGTCGAGCGATTAAGTGAGGCTGAGCAACCACGCTATCGTGAGGTCTTTTTGTCTTTATCCCATCAAAATCCTTAATTCCCCATCCAAATTGCATCTTAGTTTCTTTCTCACCTTCCGTCAAGCAGACCAACCAATTAAATTCCCTAATCTACACTGATTTCTTTGCTTTGGGGCTATTGATTCGTAGAGATTTTTTTAGCCATTGAAAGTTGTTCTTCGTTGCCATATAGCAGGGGGGTGCTGCTTGCCGACGCCAGGGACTGGTGGCTTTTAATTTCCTCCATAATGTCGATTCAGCTTAGAAAATTAGTGGGGTTGCTAGTTACGTACATAGTAACTTTAATTTTGTGCTTTATAATTTAATTTCACCAATTGGATGGTACGAATATGATGGAATGATTTTTGAAAAGAAAATTTTAATTTCAACTTTATCAATTAGCAGAATTTCTTGTATTTTATTTACCTAAGCGTGATTGCTAATTAGAGTCGCTGAATGACACCATCGGTGTAAAATCCTGGCTCTGCCCCTGGGCTATCTGTCAATACTCTCACTATTGTAAGTTGGGCTATCACATCAGATACATAGAGAACGAAGTTGATGTTTTGATAAAATTGTTTCCTATTGTTGTAGTTTTGTCAAATGTTTGGTTATGTTGCAAGAAAGTAATAGATTTGGCAACATATTTGCAGTATATGAAATTTACTCTAAAAATTACTCCCTCCATCTCACAATAAGTACATTTCTAGGATTCAAATTTCGTCCCACAGAGAATGCACTTCTCTAATGCTATAAATGTGCTTATTGTGGGACGGACATAGTAAGGTTGTAATGTTAAAAAGTAATAATATTTTTCCATCTTTTGTAAAGGACTACCTATATTGGATGTATATGAAAATCGTAGTCTAAATCTTATACTGGCGAAACTTGCTAGCTAGCCAAACACAGCAGCACTCCTCCCTCTGCCTCTATTTTCCTCTTCCCATCATCATCTCCTTTGTCTCTGGTACCACCACGCTGTCCTTCTTCTTCGTCTTTAGTAGCTCCCGCCGCAATCTCACCACTGTCTTCTTGATGTTCTCGTCGTATTCACCGCCCTCCTCTGTCTCCACAACTCCAACAACGCTGCCTTCATCTCTTGCCGTCCCCTATCTTTGCTCTCCCAATCCCCGGCGGCTTCCCTCTAAAAGCCCGTTGATGTCGCCTAGAGGGGGGTGAATAGGCATTCCTGAAAATTCTCCAAAATACAGCGGTAAAATTTTGGTAGGAAGCTCCGACCCCAGGGGTAGGAAGCTCCGACCAGCTCTCTCGGCCTGACCGAAAGGGCTGGCCAAGGTTCCGACTAGAATACCGGAGATTCTAACCTTAGTGTTCTGACTCTACCAAGACACTTCAATAATGGGTAAAATGACAGGAATCAAGTCTAGAACAAACAATAAGGTTAGAGATGGATGCAGGCAAGTATAAGAGACAAATAATGCAATAGCGAGCAAGTACAAAAAGGAGACACAAAGATTTTTTCCTGAAGTTCGGATCACAAAGATCTTACGTCTCCGATGAAGAGCTCTAAGGAGTTGGGTCTCGATTGACTCCTTGCCTCACCAATCGACTACGAAGATCAGCTTGGTATCCACTCGAATTTATCTATTTTCTTTGCGGAGGTCACAAACTCTTCCTAGGATAATCCACAACTCTAGAAACTCGCGGACGACACCTAACCGTCTAGGAGATTTCCCTTCAAAAGTAATAAGCTCCAAGCAGCTGATCTGCATCCTCCTTAAGTGCACAAGATCCTCCTAGCCTTCTCTCAACAAAAATCACTCAAGTTCTCACTAGATCCTCACAAGAATCACCAAGGTAGCACTAGAACTAGTTAGGTGAGCTCAAGAGACCTTAGGAGAGGCTAGGAGACAGTGGAATAGGAGTGGAATTCCCAAGCAATGGCTAGAAATAAGGTTTGGGCTTTATAGGCATTGGCATACGTTACTTAGCCGTTACTCATAGATTTTGGCCAAGAGGGGTCGGAACCTCTAGTCAACACTTAGTCTCTAGCCGAGAATGTTGGTCGGAGCCTCCGACCCTAGTGGCAGGAACCTTCGACCCTGACACTGAAACTAGCCCAACCCAAATATATGTGTTGTGCCAAAGTGATGGACTCTCAGCATCTTAAACACTTGAGTGGTCTTGGAATACTGTTTGCAACCCCTCTTGATAGTATGGCTTTCCTACGACTCAAAAGAAAATTCAAAAGAGTTTAAAATAAACTCTAAGTCGCTTCGCTGCTTTGTGTCATGTTTTTGTGGGGGTCTCTATGCACCACGCCAAGCAATCTGGGACTAATCTCTGTATAATTCTCGATAAACTCATTGGTCACCGCTTTGTCATTAATCCACCAAAACCCACTTAGGGGCTAGATGCATTTTCAATTTCCCCTTTTTAGTGATTGATGACAACACGGTTAAAGCTTACAACAGAATGAATATATAAATTTGATTTTAAATGAAAGGAGATGAATTTGGCTCCCCCTAGAAATATGCATATAAGAGTTAGACTGAAGTACATATGCATATTGAGTATTGAAGAAACATGAAAAGCCTCATTCATCTCTTTTTATCCGTGGGGTGCAAAATGTGACATGATGAATAGTATATAAAATGTATATGACATGACAAGCACGCAAAAAAGAAAAAAATAACATCACATCATATCGCAGGGCATCACATGAATGGATCTAAGGATTAAAATTGAACTGAAACAATAAATAAATAGTCATTACATCTAGTCATACAGTCAATACATATCCACAAAGGAATGGGAATACTAGGGGACCTAAAACAGGAGAGGGGGTCGGAGCTTCCAGCAGCCAGGGCCTGAACCTCCGACCATACTACAACAACAGTCAAAAATGGTGAAAAGAGACCCCTTCATTCTGAACTTTTCTCCCCCTTTGGCATCAAGGCACTAAAAAGAGAGGAAAGACAAGGGAAGAAGTGACTCAGTCGTCGTCGGAGGGGATGATCTCAGTGTCACCGGACACTGGACCACCTGCAGTGCCGGTCTCATCATCAGGAGCAACTATCTCTGTATGTCCACTGGCGGCGTCATCATCCCTCTCAACAATGGGAAGAATGTCGTAGACAGGCTGAAAAGAGGAGGCCGCCGGCACAAAGTCATCATCCTCATCACCATCGTCCTCATCATCCTTCCCCTCATCATCCTTCCCATCATCATCATCGTGGTAAGAGTCCTCCTTAGTGTCCTCATCAGAATCTGCCTCGGACTCGGAATCTCCAAAGGGTCTAGTGGAAGGACTTGTGCCACTAGCAATGTATTGAGCAGACTCATAGGCGGCAAAGGGATCCTCATACACCTCATCCTCAGACTCATCAGAAACTGTCTTGCCGGCATCCCTCAACATCTTCTTCTGTCGGCGCTCCATCTTCTTGATCTTCACAGCGTTCTTGGTACAGATGTTGAAGATGGCCTTGAGTGTCTTTTTGATAGGCGACTCAGAACTCTGAGACGAAGAACCAGACCAAGAGAAAGCTGAAGGAAACTTCACTGCAGGAGGAGCTAGTGGACGGTAAGACTTGTGCTTCACCTCCTTATCAAAAACTAGCCCGGATACTTTCTCAATCATCTTCATGATATAGGGAGAATAAGCACATCCTCTCTTGTGCTCTATCATAATGTTGAAGATTGCAAACCAGATATACTTCATCACACTGATAGGCAGCTGGCTTTTCCTCAACCTTGCAAGCAGAGAATGTGGTGAGTAGGGAGAGCTGTGGCATCGCCAGCTTTGGGAGAGAGAGTGGCCCTGATCATGTTCAGCAGAATCTTGTAAGGGGGAAGCAGCCTCTTTGTAGTGCCCACGCAGTTCCTGGGAGCTCCATCTGCATACAAGAACATAGTCTTCTGAATATGTAGAGTCTTCTCGCTGTGCAGGTTCAGCCTGTTGAGATCATCGGGGTCCAACCCCAAAATGGCTGCGAACTAAGAAATGGTGACGGTGTACTCCACTCCCTGAGTCCGCCATCTTATCTGAAGCTCGTGCTATGGACTCTCCTCAAAGAACACTGTCGCATAGAACTAATCGATCATTTTCTCACTCCAGTCATACTGCAAATCCATGATCCCTCCAATATCCTTGTCCAGGCAAAGCTTGATCACATCCTTGAAGATCTGGCCCTTCTAGCATTACATGTACTCCCAGACAATATACTTCATCTCTATCACAGGTTTGGGACGACTCATAAAGACTGATTTGTACCAATCCACCTGGACAGCAGTGACAAAGCGAGGATCTGACAACTCCTGAGGGAGAGCATTTGGGTTCTGCTTCCTGTCTCTGCCTCCCCTTGCCACATCATGTAGATAGTCAAAATGTTGCCTTGCAATGTGGCCAAAGGGAGTAGTGTTGACTGCCCTGTGCTTGATCACTCGGATTGGGTCATCGAAGGTGCCACTGCCAGTACTGTGAGCACCACCACCACAAGATCCACCACGCCATGGTGGTGGTGGTGTATCGGGGTCCCTGATCACTAAGGCAGAGTTGCGAGTCATCGAATAGTGGGAAGCTATGTAGCGGCCCTCTTGCCTCCGCCTGCCCTCCTACTGCTGCTAGCACGAGCTGGTCCCTTTCCTTTGTCAGCTTTGCTAGGAGGTGACTCCTGATCACTCTGGGTACCAGAGGTTGAAATGTTTTGTCACGCCTTCTGACGTTTCTTTCGAGCCATTGACACTGAAATACAACCATGAAATCAAGGAAAGAAATGAGATTAAGGTTTTATCGGAAGGAATAAGGCTACAAGGGCTAGCAGAAAAATCCAGTCGGAGGGTCCGACCATTGGGTCAGAGCCTCCGTCCAGCCCTCTCGGCCAGGCTGAGAGTGCTGGTCAGAACCTTCGGCCTTGAGGGCTGGAACCTCCGGCTGGCACATGGTTGAAACTTGATCTACAAAACTAACCAATGTATTTGATGCAAGACTATAGATTGATGGTCTAGGGGTGTGCAGGAAGATTTCTAACCAAAGGGAACTAGTCCTAGGTTCACATATTTAGAGATCAGGTCAAAAATAGGAAAAACCTAAGGAATGAGATCGAAACTAATACATTGAGTTGAGGAAACACAAAAACATCGACGGGATGGAGTCTCCGACCACCCAAGAGGAAGGAAATGTGAATGCCCAAAGGTTTTTGATGGAGGGAATGAAAAAAATCGCCACAGGAGGGGATGAGAGCGAGTTAGGGCTGAGAGGAAAGAGAAGATTCCCAGCCCCACACAAGGGACTAAAAACCGTCGATCAGCCTGAACCTCTCGGGGGTGGAGCCGGAGCTTCTGGCCCGATTTTTGGACAGAGATAATGGGTCGGAGCCTCCGGGCCTATGGCTGGAACCTCCAACCAGATTTTTCTGGGATGGGGAAACAAGAGTATTTTGGCACAAAGGAAGTAGACATGATTTTCCGTTGACCCACATGTAACCAGCAGCAATTAATCAGCACATAACAATGGTCACAATGCAGATCAACAATGAAAAGAACCAAATTTTCGCAATAAAAACTAGCACACAAGGATTTTCATAAATATTTTGAGAAAATGAGTTTTTAAGGAATAGGGGAATGTTAGAGCTCGTTCCTGGTGTTAAGACCATTTTCTACACAAGAAGAGACCTTAAGAACATAGGAGCTCACTTCGATTGACATTCTTATGACACATACTTGACTATTGGTTAGTTAAGTACTTAGTCATGCAATGTTTCGAGAATCTAGGATATTGAGCTTACTCCTAAGCTCACAAAACCTTTTCTCATCTAAGAGCTTGGTGAAGATATCGGTAAGTTGGTGTTCAGTTCTCGTATGGGTAATGCCGATATCTCCTTTGGCTTCGTGGTCTCTCAAGAAGTGGTGTCTTATGTCAATGTGTTTAGTTCTTGAGTGTTGGATGGGATTGTTGGCTATTTTGATAGCACTCTCATTGTCACAAAGGAGTGGGATTTTAGTCATTGTGTAGCCATAGTCTTGAAGGGTTTGTTTCATCCAAAAGAGTTAAGCATAACACGAGCCGGCGGCTATATATTCCGCCTCGGCGATGGATAGGGCAATAGAATTTTGCTTCATGGAGGCCCAAGAAACTAGAACCCATCCAAGGAATTGACAAGTCCCCGTTGTGCTCTTGCAGTCAACCTTACACCCGGCATAATCGGAATCGGAATATCTAATTAGCTCAAAAATACAACCCTTAGGATACTATAGGCTGAAATTAGGAGTGTACACCAAATATCTTAGAATTCTCTTAACGGCAACAAGATGACATTCTTTAAGCGCTGCTTGAAAGCAAGCACACATGCACACACTAAGCACAATATCCGGTCTAGATGCACAAAGGTAAAGAAGAGATCCAATCATGGAGCGATATACCTTTTGATCCACCGGTTTGCCGTTGTCGTTGAAGTCGAGATGCCCATTTGTTGGCATTGAAGTCTTGATGGGCTTGGCTCCCTCCATCTCAAAATTCTTGAGGATGTCCTTGAGATACTTGGATTACGAGATGAAGGTTCCATCCTTTTGTTGTTTGACTTGAAACCCAAAGAAGAAGGTGAGCTCCTCATCATCGACATCTCGAACCTCCTAATCATATTCTTATTAAACTCTTCACTAAAAGAAGGATTAGTAGAGCCAAATATTATGTCATCGGCATAAATTTGGCACACAAATAGATTATTCTTGAATTTCTTAGTAAAGAGAGTAGTGTCGGCTTTGCCTATTTCAAAACTATTTTTGAGTAGAAAGTCATTAAAGCATTCATACCAAGCTCTAGGGGCTTGCTTGAGCCCGTAGAGCACCTTGTGAAGCTTGTAGCCGTGATTTGGATATTGGGACCTTCAAATCCGAGCGGTTGCTCCACATACACTAATTCGAAGATTGATCCATTTAGAAACACACTCTTGACGTCCATTTGATAAAACTTGAAATTATGGTTAGTGGCATAAGCTAACAAAATTCGAATAGACTCAAGGCGAGCAACCGGCGCAAAGGTTTCACCAAAATCGAGACCCTCGACTTGGGTGAACCTTGAGCCACTAACCGTGGTTTGTTACGAGTAACTACTTCATTCTCGTCTTGTTTGTTGCGGAAGACCCACTTGGTGCCAATGACGTTTT
Source organism: Oryza meyeriana var. granulata (assembly GCA_003991445.1). Classification (NCBI taxonomy): domain Eukaryota; kingdom Viridiplantae; phylum Streptophyta; class Magnoliopsida; order Poales; family Poaceae; genus Oryza; species Oryza meyeriana. The sequence goes on from RYFJ01002367.1 coordinate 7,988, forward strand.
GCTTGGGTCTCTCCACCAATGACCACACTTGATTGCGAGTGAAGTTATTTAACTTCTCTTGTATGGCCATCACCCAATCAGGATAATCGAGTGCTTCCTCCACCCTAATTGGCTCCAAAGACGAGACAAAAGAGTAATTCTCACAAAAGTTAGCTACCCAGGAGCGAGTGGTTACCCATCTTTGAATATCACCAAAAATGTTGTCGACGGGATGATCTCTTTACACGGTGTGGTGAATTCTTGGATGGTGCACCGGGGGACTTGAGCTCCCACGTTGTCTCTTAGCTCACTAGTGCCCTCGGCATCGATCCCATCCACTCGTGCTAGATCATCCCCTTGATCAACTCTTGTGCTCGGAGGCGTCACTTGAGTGGAAGGAGCTTGTTTGGTGTCTCTTTGCTCCTCCACCTCTTCTAGTGGCTTCACTTCTCCAATTGCTTTTTTATTGATGTCGTGTCCCGTGACTCCTTCACCTAGCATCTCAAGCTTAACTTACTCCACTTGGGAGTGTCACACCCTGAATTTCTCCCTTAATTAGAGCCACACAAAATATATTAAAGAAAAGCAATTGAGAAATTAATTTATAAGGCCAAGGGAATTAATTAAATAAGGAAAATGCAAAATAATAAATTATCTTGGCCGAGAATATTTTTCCTATATTCTCCTTGCCAAAATACACTAACAGGAATTTTACTAGAATTTTTAGAGCACTGAAAGTATTTTTAATAAATCAAAACGAATTATCGGAATTAAAAACCCCTAGGAAAATCCTTTTCTCTTTTCTTTTTTTCCCTTTTCTCTGTTTTCTCATTTTCTTTCCTGCTGGGCCGCAGCCCGGCGCTATTTCTCGGCCTGCCACAGCCCGGCGCTATTCCTCGGCCTGCCACAGCCCGTGCGCGTGTGCACGCCTCCCCGTAGGCCCCACTTGTCAGCTGCTCTCCCTCGCGCGCCCCCTCGCTCTCTCTCACTGCTAGCTAGGGCCCGCTTGCCAGCGACCGACCGCTCCCCTCTTTCCCGCTAACGTGTGAGGTCGGGGCTGTGGACACCCCGGAAGTGCATTATGAAGAATAACTATTACGGCAACGCGAACTATCTAGATGGATAGGGTCTCGAATAAAACCCGAATAAATGCGGTAACCATCCATCCTCATCGCAGACTTGTCATAATCTTTACTTACTCGTAATACAAATCCAAAAATGCCGAGAAGTGTACAAAGAGATAATCATAAGGATAGCTTGCCAGTCCTCCCCGTCATACGCCCGTCAAACCACTCGATGGTGGCGACCAAACACGATACGTACCCCAGAGGACTCGAACCACAATAGCTATCCCCCAACCATCTCAATTATACACAACTCATACTCATATTCAGCTAGTCCCCAGGAAAGCGACTAGCCTCACATTTTCATCTCTAGCAATGGTATACAAACATAGGGTATACAATTATAATGAAAAGAACTTAGATACAACTAAGGTTACATAGGCCAAAAGGCCAAATAATATGATTCAACGGAAGCTTTCTACCCATACCACAGGCAATCCGACTAGGGATACACCCCTTAAAGAATCAATCCTGAAGAAGCAACGGAATCCCATAGCACTCAACCTACAACAAGGTAATAAACGGAAATACAAGCAAGAGTACATTACCGAAATAATGTACTGGCAATGTCAATCCTACAATACATACAAGTTCTAATTCAAGGAAAGGCTATTTGTGGATTCAGTTTTGCATAAAGTTAATTTTGGTTCACAATCATTTGCAATGGTATTTAATAAAACATTAGAAACATGTATAATAAATAGCGAAGTGATCAACATAATAATTTTCCAGATTACTGCCCTTCATGGCAACAAGTTATCATAGCATTGTAATAATCATAGTAGTTCTCATAAATCACCAATCCTCATCCCAATTTCATAAAGCATTTTAGAAACATAAATCTGTACTCAATGGACACAACCATGCCGCTCATGACCGTGAGCACGACTAACCGATTAGTTTTGACTCTGCAGAGTTTGTACATCGTTACCCACATGATGTGATAGAAGCCCAACAGCTACACTCTAGTTTGTCCGGTACCCGTCGGTACCACCACACTCTTCACGTTGAATACGGTCTAGAGGTCACAACACAGCTTTTACATTACCTAACATTTAGCCTTGCACCAGCACGAGATGTGTTACTCCACACCGGGGCACTACCCCAATGCCGTGGGTGGTGGGCCCACGCCTTAAACCCAGCGCCGTGGGAATCTACCTACACGGCTCCCCACGAGGCACACAACGTTATATTGGACACGCTTAGACGCCTATACCATGAGGTGATCACAGTCCCTCATGGTTTACATAGGTAGCTCCTCTGAACAGCCCTACCGTACATTCGTAGGCACTCCCCTACTTCTCTGCCTACCAAAATGCAAGGCTAAACATTAAATAACTTAATCCGCTATGGCCATCCCATAACTAGCACATGTGGTTGTACTGTTTAACATGAGAATATGACACTTGAGTTCGGTCCTTAAGCAACCCAGGCAAAACACTCTCCCTATCGGTACACAACTAACTACTTGCTTACCCAAGTCTTAAACGGTTTTGCTTCAGTTTTAGTTCACAAATAATCAGAGGCTTCACCTCTGTCCAGAAGTCATAAAATTCCCATTTTCAAATATATATAGTGATCACTGTAATATTTAGCACGTTTCTAAGCATAGCTAAGCATAAGCAAGCGTATTAACTTAATATAAACCCTCATGAGTACAAGCCAAGTACTTTAATCAAGCCTAAGGTTACAAACAGCAAGGAATATAATGTTCTAAGGTGGATCATGCAACTAATGGGTTATAACTACCATTTACCACAATTCAAATACCGTTATTCGCAAATACGCATGCAATTTTGCAAACAACACATTTCATTCCCCAAAACATAGGATTCAATTTGTTCAAAGAGGAGGGGAGAATACTTGCCTTACTCTTGAGTACTCGGACTCCAACTATTTCACTCCTTCACCGATATCAAATTCGTTCTCTAGAATGAAAATAACGTACGATCGAATAAATAGCAAATAATACAGAAAATATAAAATTCTCTAATATGCATGAAATTTATTCCTTAGGTTACTACTGGTCTAAAGTGAATTTTAGGTGAAAGAATTTCTATTTTATCACGTTTTGTTTGAGAGTTATGAATTTTACGAATTCTATACGAAAATACGTCCGAATACGATTTAAGATAAAATTTGGAGTTATTTTAGTATGTGTGAAATTTACTCAGTGGTTTGGGACTGACTTTGTATGATTTTTAGTGAAGGAAGTTTTATTTTATTATTTTGCAATTTGGAGATATTAATTTTATAAGTTTAAGCTTCTGTACGATATCTATACATATACTTTAATATATATGTGTTTTAGGATTATGTTTTTATGAAATATAAATATATATATATTTAGAGAAGGATGTGCTGTGAACTTATTTCCCTTTGGGTGTCACTCATTTAGAGTTAGAATAAAGTTTCTATGATTTTTAGAAATTATTCTCCCTTTTATATTCTATACAAACTATTTATCTTTTGCATTAATCATAAAGGTGTTTTTCATACTAGTTTTAGATAATCTTCTGTTTTCAGAATTAAAGAGTAGAATATTTTGAAGTTAAAAAATTTGGTTTCATATTATTTGGAGCTAATATGAATTTCCTATGAATTTTGGAAGTCAATACATATTAGGTATTCTAATTTATGTATTTACCTATTACAAGTTTTATATAAGTGTCTTTCATATAAATGAAATTGGGTTTTAGTTTACTGCAGTAAATATCAATATTTCATGAATTTACCAAACCTTAATTCAAGGTAAAGATGAAGTAACTAAATTTGCATATGAGTTATGTATTGTATTGTTTATATTATTTTTGAGAAATTTTGGGTACTGGTTCTTCCAGATTTCAAGCAACAGGAATAAATTTCATAATTTTGTGATTCCAGGAAAATTTGATTCATCCAATTTAGAGTTAAAATGAATTTGTTATGGATTTTACAAGTTTACTCATTTTTCTGTTGGAAAATAATTCCCTTAATTACTTTTCTAATTCTTCTTCTGTTTCTATCTCTCTTCCAGCTCGGGCCCGCCTGTCTGCGGCACAGAACAGAGGAGAGCACGAGGCTGGCCTGTCACCGGCTCTGTTTGCCGGCGCCGACGGCGAACGGCGGCGTTTCAGATGGCGCAGCAAAAAGAGAAAGTGAAGAGGAGTCTCGGGCGAAGCTGTAGGTGGTCGCCTTATCGCCGGCGGTGACTGGAGTCGACGGCGGCGACGGCGTAGGCAGCGGAGTGGTTCGGGGTGCTGAGGCAAATCGAGCTACGACTCGTTTCTTTCCAAATCCATGCATGCATGAGTTACTATTAGGTATAAGGATGCTCACCATGCGATGGCCCGAGGCGGGGGAACACTGGACAGCGGCGGCGGCGGTGAAGTCAGCCCAGCGGCGGCGAAATCCCACGGGTTCATGGCGGCGGCTCAATCCGGTTGGTCTGAGACCAAGGTAAGACGTCTATAATGTTAGGAACCTCATAGGGATGGTGAGAGAGCGAGGAATCGAAAAGAAACTCACCAGAGAAGAAGAATTTCACGGCGGCGGTTCGGAATGGTTCCAGATCGGAGCCGAGTAAGAAGACTCCCGATCTCCGAGCACCGGGCACCATTGATGGGGGTTCTTGAGGGGTTCAAGAGAGGAGGTCGAGGAGACGACGATGGCGTGCAGGCTCGGCCTGTGGTGCACCATGGCGGCTGGAATAGCTTCGGTAAGCCTGCGGCGGCAGTCTGGACCCGAGAGCGTGCACGGCGGTGACTCCGTCCGGTGATTCCTAGGGCAAGGCAATACAAAAATGGATCGGTTAGGGGATGGTGATCACGTTCCTGTGGTCAACGAAGGACAGCTCTCACCGGAGTTGAGCTGGTTTGGATCGAACGGCTGCCGGCGTCGGGGAAGACGATGTCGTTCCCGGCGAACCCGAGGTGAAATGTTGGGGTTTCTCTGGGGAACGCGATGAAGCCGAGGAGGAGAGATGGCTGGCGCGAGGGGAGGCTCAATGGAGATGATTTCTCCCGAGGTTGTCGGTGAGAGTGAGCTGAGTCGGCTGGGAATGCTGTCGACGCGTGGAGGGCACGTGTCGCGCGTTCCAGGGCGTGGTGCCGAGCTTAAGCGGTGTCCCTGGCTGGCTGGTGGGTCCAGGGGTCTGTGGGGCCCACTTGGCAGTGAAGAATAGGAGAGGAATCCTCTAGAGACTAAGTGCTGGCTACTCTGTGGGCAGCTGTCTTGCACTGATCGATATCACTGAGTTGTAGAGAGTTTCTGGGGGTGGAAAAATTTATATGTGTAGGTGGATATATATTCTATTCCCCTGCCAATTTCCAAAGCTTGAGGCTTTATACTTTTATTGTGGCAAAAAGATGAAATAGACTTAGTAACACAGTTTTCTGCAGTGCACTAGTCTGAGTCAGTGAGCTTTGTCCTATTATTTCGTGTTCAAGTTTTGTGAAGATTGTACTGGAATTTTTACTGCAATTAGTTTACAATCTAATCCAGGTTCTGGTAAGATTTGGTGAGAATGTGATTGATGGATTAATTCTGGAAAAAGTGTCAAGTAGGCTGTCTGCAGGTGCAAGTTTTTCTGTATTGCTGAATTAAGAGTATTTATTTGAGACACTTATTGAATTGATAAAATTTGGTAAAAATTACAGGAGATAGAGAAGAATGTGATTAACTTTCTGACTAAATTTTGTTGCTAGAAGTGATCTGGTTTATTTTTGGTGAATTTACAAAGTAGGGTTGTTGATCCAGTTTTTCTGCAGTTTCATTTATTTTTCCAGTGCCTTGCTCTTATCATTTTATGTGTTTTCTTTGGGACATAAATTAAACAAAAATTTCTGGTGGTAGGGTTCATGTTGGCACACAATTTGGCAAAAGGGCTCTGTCTAATTAGTCATCATTTTTATTTGGTGAATTTTAGAAGTATACCCATTCAGTTTTTGCTAGTTCCCTAGTCTAGCTGATTTGAGGGATTTTATTGAAGTGATAAAATCATGTAAAAACTTACAGTGGATTAATTATGTGGTATAGTATTTACAGGGATTTTTCTATGATTTTAAGTTAGACCTATTCTCCTTAGAAATTATTTAGGCTATACAAATGTATATGCATCCTATTATGAAATGCACTTTAAGATCCAAAAACAATCCAAATAAAGAGTATGCACATGAAATGGTAATTGCTTTATTTATCTCCATATTTTTATATCAAACTTTTATCTATACATAGTTAGTCATATTACGTTTTCTGTTTCCTGTGAGTTAACTCCTAAAATCTTTATGCACTCCTAAGGTATTCTAACTTGGTCAAAACCTCTTATCGTTGCCCCCTAGTTTGGAAACTATAGGATTTTACTCTCGAGGTCTTTTTGTTAATTTGTTTTGGTCAGAATTTCGAAAATCGAAATTCTGGTATGTTACAGGGGCCCACATGTCAGACCCATCGTCTACCTCCATCCAGATCGGGCGGAGGGGAAAATTTTTCCCCACCGTCCGATCTCCGCCTTCACCCGTCTCTTCGCGTGCCCGCTCTGTGTTCAAACCCCGTGGACTGGGTCGCCGCCCGTTACCCCCACGTCCTCCGCTCCGCACGCGCGCGACCCTGTGTGGATTTCGCCTTATCCCACCACGGCCGCCGCCCTTCTATCTCGCGAAGTTAAGTCACCACAGTCACGATCTCCTGCTCCCGTGCCCACTTAAACCTTCACCGTATTCTCCTCTACCTTTTCTCTCAAACACTTGAGCCTCTCGTGCCCTCTAACACGCTCAGCGTCGTGAACCCAAGCCGTCGCCATGCTCCATCGACTCCAGCCGCCCGCCGCCGCCGCTAGGCCGCACGCTCACCACCGCCAGCTCCGCCGCACGCCGGAGAAGCTAGGCTGCCGCTTCTGAGAGCCCATACGCTGCCGGAGGCCAACCCTCTCCGTCGTCCTCCTCGGTGAGCATTTCCGCCGGTCTTCAGCCGCAGAATTTCACCGTCTCTCCCGGCCTTTTTCTCCACTAATCCGCTCTACACCGTACCGAGGCCCTCCTCAACGACGTCCGCACCTCCGTCGTCCCTCAGCACCGCCGGAACCCCGTCGGCGACGGCATCCCAAAGCTCTGCTACCACCAACTCCTTTTCCTCGCTGTTGTTCACCGTGTTCCTATCGTCACAACCCCTCGGTGAGCACCCCCTTGTCTTCCTCGTTCCATCTTGCAGCTCGCCGCCGTTCTCCAGGGGCCAGATGGTCGCCGGAGGCGACCATCGGGCCGCTCGCCCCGCTGCGGCACGGCCGCGCCGGCGGGGACGAGCCCCTTTTTGTCCTGCGCCATCCGATCTACCTCGGGTAGATCTGAACCAGTCGTGTGGCACCCCGTGGATGCCCACGTCCCTGCCACATCGGCACTGTGTCGGCGCCACGTCGGTGGCCCCGCCCGCCGTGGCGGCCACGTCGGCTGCCACATGGCGTGATCATGTTGGGCCGCAGTGGACCGTGTCCACCGTGCGCTGTTCTCTCGGTGTCACTGACCCATGGGCCCCACCTGTCGGCATGCCCGCAGTTTGCTGACAGCACAAACCCGGTTAATTGCGCAATAAATCATTAGGAAATTATTTTTGTATAAGAAAACACAGAGAAACTTTAAAAATTCATAACTAATTCATACGAGCTCCGATTAATTCCATTCAAATTGCATTAAATCTAGAAAAATACCAAAAATCCATTAATATACTTTCAGCCCCTGTTTTAGTGTCCACATGTATTGTTTTTAATTTTTTGTGTTTTGTTTGCTATAGAGTCCAACGCAGTCGACCCTCCAATTTACTACGAAGTTGTTGCCGAGTTCGCCGAGCCGGAGCAAGGCAAGTCGCATCGTTTACTTGATCATTTTGTACCCATTTTTACAAATGATTTGTTTTAAATTAATAAACATGCATTATTTCATCATTTCATGTGGGAAGGGTGACCTATACAAATACAATTTTAATTGCTCTGACTTTATTCCACCCGTACACCTTTGTAGCTGCGGTAATAATATGACTAGAGTATTGTTAGGATGCTTAGCACTGATTAGAAACTTTAGCTCACATGGGGATTTAAATACTTTAATTTACTTTTATGGTCCGACTCAATGTCGGGAAATGGAGCTTTGGATATGTTGATGTTAAGTTACTAAACTTTGACCTAAATGGTGGGCTGTGGGTGCATAGTTTTATTGGTTGCACCCATGGTAGTTAAGGACCGGTTCGCGGGACTCCCTTAGGCAAATACTCGTACATTCCACAAGCCAGCGTGGGCAACGGCTGGCCTTGTAGCGTCTCTTCTCCCTCTCCTAGGCACTGTTGGAGAGAATAGGCGTGATGGGTTGGGTCGCTCGGTCGGTTGATCGGCTTCCGGATACATTGTGGTGCGTAGCCTGGCCGATACGGTGTGCCTTGTCGGCAGGTGCAATCTCAGTGTAATGTGGATGGTCAGGGAAGAGTTGCGTGAACGGTCCTGTCATAGCCTCTCGCGGGGTGTCGTGGTGACACACCGGCACACGGAAACGTGTGTGGGGCTGTGTCTTATAGGTACAGTTGTACACCTCTAGCCAGAGTAAAATCTATTTGAATAGCCGCGCCTGCGGTCATGGGCATTCTGCTCAAGACTCACCGTGATTAGTCTCACCATAGTAAATTGACTTAAAATTTACTGTAGAGGTAGGATGGATAATTGGCATGGTCAACGTGGTGTAACGTTGATTAGTGGAGGATTAATAATGCTTAATTAATTAATATTTTTAATGCTTGTGAACTATTGCTGTTTATTTACTGCTTTTACGCAAATGAACCCCGAGCCTTCCGTTGTCTCTCGTCCGTTGTGCATATTTGCGGGTGCAACTTGTTAAGTACTGTGGGTGGTACTCAGTCTTTCTCCTTTTCTCCTCTCAGTGGTGGAGTACCTGTCCGATGGGGATCAGCAAGAGGACTAGGCTGGCTCCGCCGTCAAGACGCCTGTGAAATGGAAGCCTTCACTTGGCTAGCTGTATATAGGCTTTATTTATCTTTACTGCTGCATTTATGTAAGACAATTTTATTCTGTTTGTAAAACGCACTCTGTATGGCAACTTGGTATTGTGTATCCTAGCTTTCCTCGATAGGGATTTAATACACAGAAATATTCAAAATTTTGGTCACGAATTTCTAGGTGTTACAGGAAGCCATTAGTTTCATCAAATGTCATATCTCTCATGGTTTCAACAATTCCGGAGACTTTGTTGAAAACACGATAGGCATGAGCATTGACTCATATCCGATTAAGAATCCTTTATTCACTTTTGGAGCAAACTTGGATGAGCGAGGTCTCTTATTCAAAGTAAAACATTTGCAACCAAAGACACGAAAGTAGGAGACATTGGGTTTGTTACCGGTGATGAGTTCATATGCCGTCTTTTTGAGAATCTTGTGGAAGTAGAGGTGATTGAGCGTGTGACACGCGGTGTTCACTGCCTCTGCCCAAAAGATGTTCGGGGTATTGTATTCATTTAGCATAGTTCTTACCATCTCGACAAGAGACCGGTTCTTCCTCTCCACAACTCCATTTTGAGGTGGATCATATGGAGCGAAGAACTCATGCTTTGTAACACCCTAAAATTATCCCTATATAAAATATTGCGGAAAAAGGAATTTTTAGAAATTAAATTAAAAGTCTCAAGGAGTGAAAAGAATAAAATCAGAGGAAATTCTAAAGAAAAATTGGCTTGAAAATAATTTTATAAAATTTTTGCTTAATATTTAATTTCTGAAATTTCTAGGAATTAATTGATTAGGGAAGTATTTTTTGGCAAAAAAACAAGCTCACAGCATTAAAACAAAAAGAAAAAGGTTTTCAAAACCCCTCCACAGTTCCTGGGCCATTTCCGGCCCATTATTGTGTGCAGCCCATCCCCCTCGCGCGTGCGCCCGACGGCCTGCGTCCGCTCGCGTCGTCCTCGGCCGCCGACAGGTGGGGCTCACCTGTCGGGTCGTCGTCTTCCTGTTAACGCCAAAATTTGGTTTGGCTTTGTATCAGATTCGGTCAAGAAGGAAATTGCAGTTAATTAATGGAAGTTGATTAAGAAGAAATCGGATCTAGAAAAGAAGCCGTGAAGACCACAGTATGGCAGTTATTTTCCGTGTCTATTATTTAGGCAATATTAGTTTTTATCTTTAGGAAACCTGATCTCGTGTCCGGTCGGTCCTGTTAGTGTTTTCTCTGGTAATTAGGAAATCTTGTGCCGTGTCCAATAAGGACTCGTGTCAACTCGGGGTATAAATACGTATGCCCGGGTGCTTTGTAAATATCTACATCAATCAGATCAATACAATTTTGGCGTATCACCACCCTTTCGACGGGTTCTTGCTTCTCGAGTCGGGCTGTATCGGTTAAGTTCGACTTCCAGCGAGAGGTAAGTTCTCGTCACCCCGTCTATTCTCATCGGCTAGGACTTTCTCGGTTTGGTCCATATTCTAGTCAGTTTACGGTAGACGGCTTACCATGATATATCTGCTCTGTCTACGGCTGCATCGGTTTGGTTCGATCTCTTAGGCCGATCAGGTATATCACATCACGCGTGCGTAGATCTTATCGGCCTATCGGGCGCATTTATCCTCAGTGGTGCTGGCATCGGTTCGGTCCGACCTACTAAACTGTCAGCGATAAATCGTTTCCTGCTAGGTTGATGGTTTCTACGCAAGCGTCTTATCGGGATGTATAGCCGATAAGTTATCTTATTGTACATCACGATCGCATTAGATCTATCGGCTCATCGAGGTCCTGTTATCACTATCGGTCTGTGCTGCAACGGTTGGGTCCGATCTACTAGACTGGTGGTAATAACTTCACTCTTAATGAGCCGATGGATGTCTATGCGATGTTTTATCGGAGTGCTTAGCCGATAAGTTATCTTTTATTGAATATAGCCGATTCTACTGTTTATCTGTTATTTATTTCGCCTGCATTATCATCACGATCGGTTAAAAGCTAGCCAATTAATTCTTTCTGCCAACTCGGGCACGGGCACGGGTGTCTACCTGGGCACGGGCACGGGCGAGGACCCGGGCACGGGCACGAGTGCGGGCAATATTTTGGATACAGTTCTAACGGTTTTTATTGCAATAAACCGATCGCATCATCCCACACGTTTTTGGCACCACATCACTATCGGCTTTCTAGCCGATACTCTTTTCATACCGACAGTTGGCTGTTTTCTTATTTACTTTGTTATTAATTTCCTATCTACATGATTTATTTATTGTTTATCCTTATTTTAATATCCAGCTGGTTTATTATGGCAAGTACGATTAATCTAGTTTCTATCGGTTTAGTGCTGTTAGTGTTAGTCTTATACTGTCTCGGTTCGGTCCGATCTATCAAGGCCAATATTAACAGTACGACCATCGGCAGTTACTAGATTTCGTCTCATCGGTATCTGGATAAAGCCGATTGTATTATTTAATTTTTGTTCTATCTGCACTTTTGCTACAATCGGGTATAGAATAGTTAATTGATTTATTTCTTTCACCTATTCATGCCATCATCGGCTTGAGGTCGGTGTATAAGTGCTACAGTCCATATCGGCCATCGGCCGATGGGGCGAGTCCAATTCGGCTTCCAGCCGATTGGCTCCCTGATCTAATATTTTCTATCTCCTTGTCAATTACAGGGTCAAATTGACTGGCACGCCTATGAACCTCAAGATTTAGGACCTGCATTGGAGTGAAGCAAATCTCCCAGGCCTTCGCGTGTTCCCAAGACGTCGAACCAGGTCATCTGCTCGTCCCCGACGCTGCCGGCGGTTTTCGGCGTCAACACGTTTTTGGCACGCCCGGTGGGACACGAAGTTTCGACACAAAGTCTCAATCTAAAGTTTCAACATGGCTGGAAAAGAGATCAAGCAAGACAACATGATTCAAGTCACCATGGAAGATCTAACCGAAGAGCAAAAACAGTAAGTCGAGCAGAATATGGCCAACTTTCAGAAGCTTTGCTTGGAGTCTTTCGGTATGACGCGGCAAGGGCCGATTCAGAAGACGCAATTTCCAAAACCAGTTCTGGTAGGAGAATCGAGCCGTTACACCAACCTGAGAGTCCACCGATGAAACCTTTACAGGAGATGGTGAATGAAGCAGTTCATCACGCGCTCATTAATCAGTCAGGGATCTTGGTGAACACATTACATAATCTCATCAAGAAGACGGTGGATGGATGAATTGTTCAAGAGCCTACTCGGGGTCCTGTTTATCTCCCACCGAAGGTGGAGCCGAATCAAGTTGCTTACAACATCAGTAGAGACGTACCGGAAAATCTGTTATACACAGAACCAGGCTAGGGGGCAATAGGATATTCCCGCTGGGTATCATCGATCTGCTTATTATGGGGGATATCAACAAAATTATCTAGGAGTTGGAGCCGATTCAGGAAATTATTAGAGGGAATACCCCAGGCATAATCGGCTACCAACCCCACCTATACAGTATCAGCAGGACAACCCGAGAGAAGAAGATTTATCAACAAGGGTTGCAGAGATAGTGAGGGAACAGTTCGGGATAAAGCCAAAAGAGTAGACATTTATGTATCGGCATTCATATCCCGAGTGGTTTGACAGAGTCCCATTACCACACCGATACAGGGTCCCGGATTTCTCTAAGTTCTCAGGACAAGACATCACATCTACAGTGGAGCACGTTAGCCGATTCCTGGCACAGTGTGGAGAAGCATCGGCTGAAGAGGCTCTGAGAGTTAGGTTTTTCCCCTTGTCATTATCTAGATCGGCTTTTACATGGTTCTCTTCATTACCACCGAATTCGGTTCGGGGATGGGCCGATCTAGAGAAGTAGTTTCCCAAATATTTCTTTGCTGGAATCCATGAGATGAGACTGACAGATTTGACATCGGTTAGGCAGCGACCAGATGAAACAGTGCCAGAATATATTCAACGATTCCGAGACGTTAGAAACCGATGTTACAGTTTGAACCTGAGCGATGGGCATCTGGCCGATTTGGCTTTCCAGGGTCTTTTGGCGCCGATCAAAGAGAGATTTTCATCACAGGAGTTCGAATCCCTGGCGCATTTGGTACAGAAGGTATCGGCTCATGAAAGCTGATTTCAGGAAGCGAAAAAGGATAAATTTCAGAGACGAGTTGCTCAGGTGCAAGTTTATTCATCGGGCTCAGACGATGAGGGATCCGATGCTGAAGTTGGATTGGCGGAATGGGCTAGAAACAAGAAATCAGTATCGTGCCCGTGGGTAAAGGATATCGGCAAAGAGGAGCGGTATGACTTTGATATCAATAAAGCCGATAAAATCTTCGATCTATTACTACAGGAGAAGCAGATACAACTTCCGCCAAACCACGTAATTCCATCAGCCGAAGAACTGAAGAAGAAGAAATATTGCAAGTGGCATAATACGATATCACATCATACCAACGAGTGCAAAGTTTTTTGGCAACAAATTCAATCGGCTGTCGAATAGGGAAGAATTAAATTTGAAGACAAGAAGCCGATGAAGATTGATGGGCACCCGTTCCCCGTAAACATGGTCTATGCGGGATCGTCATCAAGGACTCAAGCCGATGAAGGAAAACATCGAAGGTATAAATCAAGGATTACTTCATCGGATATGATAGAAAAGTATTTAAAGTATGAGGAACAGTGGGTTGAGCCAGAAAGATATAATCCGTATTGGAATTGCCCGTTCTTCCGATTCTGCTGGGATCAAGGGATGAGGTTGCCATTGATTGAAGATTGCCCTGAATGCAATAATCTACAGCTTCAACAGGATCGGCAGGAGAGATTTTCACCAGATCGGCTGCTTGGAAAAAGAGCATCGGTTCATAGCCGATTAGAGCCGATCCATGAAGAATTCTTTGAGGAAGATGATGAGGAAGTACATGAAGAACAGCAAATCCAGAATCCTCAGTGGTGTCCTAGTGGAATATTCACAAAGAATCAGAAGAGAAGGGCACAACGGTTATGGCACCGAGTGCAACAGGAAGAACAACGCCAAGATCAGGAGGAAGCCGATCATCGTCGCAAGAGGACTAGGCAAGTTTGGCAGGTAAAGAGGAAAGACGATGAAGTTGATGCATCGGCTTCAGTAAACATGGTTTTCTTTTTGCCCCGAGAATATAAAGCATTTTCATCGGACGAGGAGGGCAGTGAAGAGGTTTTCGCTCAGCTGACGTTGCAACCCGATCAGGCTATATTTGATAAACCTAATGAATCAGAGCATCAGCATTTGAAGCCGTTATATATCAAGGGATACATGAACGGAAAGTCGATGACGAAGATGCTGGTTGATGGGGGAGCAGCTGTCAATTTAATGCCGTATGCTACATATCGAAAATTGGGGAAAACCGCCGAAGATTTGATCAAGACAAATATGGTGCTAAAAGACTTCGGTGGGAATTCATCGGAGGCAACATGGAGTTAACAGTAGGGAACAAGACAATACCAACTACGTTTTTTGTCATCGATAGAAAAGGATCATATAGTTTGCTCCTTGGCAGGGATTGGATTCACGCTAACTGTTGTGTGCCCTAGACGATGCATCAATGTCTGATACAATGGTAAGGAGATTAGATTGAGGTAGTCCTAGCGGATTGGTCGACCAATATTGCAATGACCGATTTGCCGGTCTGGGAGGCCGATGGAGTTGATTGTTTATTTGGAAAAACATGGGAAGGGGATTATCTCAAGGTTACTAGTCAAGGGATACAGCCGATTCGGCAAGTCGGCTCTGAATTATTACTCTGATGGGCTCAATCGAAGATTTTGAAGGGAAATTGGGGAAAGGATTTACGTCAGCCGATGACTTGGAGGAGATTGATATCGGACCAGGAGATAGACCAAGGCCGACGTACATAAGCAAAAAGTTATGCTCTGAACTTCGAGAAGAATTGATCAAGCTATTGAAAGAGTATCGGGATTGTTTTGCATGGGAATATCATAAAATGCCAGGATTAAGCCGATCAATTGTTGAACATCGGCTTCCTATTAAACCAGGATATCGGCCGTTTAAATAGGCTCCGAAGAGATTCAAAACGGAGTTGTATGAGCCGATTAAAGCGGAAATCACAAGGTTGTATGATGCAAAATTTATAAGGCCGTGCCGATATGCTGAGTGGGTTTCTAACATCGTCCCGGTGGAAAAGAAGAATGGGAAACTAAGGATATGTATCGACTTCCGGGATCTGAATAAAGCTACCCCCAAGGATGAATACCCGATGCCAATAGCAGATTTGTTAGTGGACGCAGCATCAGGCCACAAAATTATTAGCTTCATGGACGGCAATGCAGGATACAATCAAATTTTTATGGCAGAGGAAGATATACACAAGATTGCGTTTCGGTGTCCTGGAGCTATCGGCTTGTATGAGTGGGTAGTAATGACGTTTGGATTGAAAAGCGCCGGTGCGACTTATCAGAGGGCGATGAATTATATATTTCATAATCTCATCGGCGTGTTAGTAGAAATTTACATCGATGATGTGGTGGTCAAGTCCAGGAGTAATGAAAGCCATATAGCCGATTTACGAAGAGTGCTGGAAAGGGCAAGGAAATATGGACTAAGGATGAATCCCAATAAATGTGCTTTTGGTGTATCGGCTGGACAGTTTTTGGGTTTTATAGTGCATGAGCGAGGGATTGAAGTTAGTCAACAGAGCATCAGAGCCATCAAGAATACAGAACCACCAGTCAACAAGAGAGAGCTACAGTTATTGATCGGCAAGATTAATTTTGTAAGAAGATTTATATCGAATCTATCAGGAAGGATTGAGTCTTTTACTCCGTTATTAAAGTTGAAAGCCGATCAAGAATTTGTGTGGGGGGCAGCGCAGCAGAAGGCATTTGATGAGATCAAGAATTATTTGAGTTCCCCACCTGTTTTAATTCCGCCGCAGAGAGGAAAGCCATTCAAATTATACTTATCGGCCGATGAGAAATCCATCGGATCTGTTTTGATACAGGAGTTTGAGGGGAAGGAGCGGGTTGTGTTTTATCTGAGCAGGAGGCTTTTGGATATTGAAACGAGATATCCTGCGGTGGAGAAATTATACCTTTGTTTATATTTTTCATGAACAAAGTTAAGGCATTATATCCTATCGGCTGAGTGTACGGTGGTTTGCAAGGCCGATGTGGTGAAATACATGTTGTCGGCTCCAGTCTTGAAAGGGCGAGTTGGTAAGTGGATTTTTGCTTTGACAGAGTTTGACTTGAGATATGAATCGGCTAAGGCAATCAAGGGACAAGCAGTGGCCGATTTCATTGTGCAACACAGAGGGGTTCGCGAAAATTATGTGGAGCCGATCCCATGGACGTTATTTTTCGATGGATCGGTTTGCAAGCATGGATCTGGTATCGGCTTGGTCATCGTATCGCCTCGGGGGGCAAGTTTTGAGTTTGCTTTTATAATTAAACCTTATCGGACTAACAATCAGGCAGAATACGAGGCGGTGCTGAAGGGGCTTCAACTCTTAAAAGAAATGGGAGCCGATATCATAGAGATCGTTGGGGATTCTTTATTGGTGATCAAGCAATTATCTGGGGAGTATGAATGCAGAGATGATATTTTAAGGTCGTATCATGAAGAATGCAGAAATTTATTGAAGGATTTCAGGATGGTATCAATGGATCATATCCCTAGGGAACAGAATTTAGAAGCCAATGATCTTGCGCAAATTGCTTCGGGTTATCGGCTGAATAGACAGGTTGAAGTTGAAATAGCCGATAATGATATTCAGGATGAAGCCGATGATTGGAGAAAGGAAATAATTGGTTATCTGCAAAATCCGTCGCAATCGGTTTCTAGAAAACTTCGATACAAAGCTACAAAAGTATGTGCTGCTTGATGGGGAGTTATATTATTGGACTTTTGAGGGAGTTCTGCTCAGATGCCTGAATTTTGAAGAGGCTAAAGTAGTTATGTGCGAAGTGCATGAAGGTGTTTGTGGGACTCATCAATCGGCTCATAAGATGAAATGGTTATTGAGAAGAATAGGGTATTTTTGGCCGATGATGCTAGAAGATTGCTTCAGGTATTATAAAGGATGTCAAGATTGCCAGAAGTTTGGGAATATACAGCGAGCACCAGCATCGGTTATGAATCCTATCATCAAACCGTGGCTGTTCAGGGGATGGGGAATTGATATGATCGGCCAGGTTTATCCTCCATCGAGTAAAGGACATAAGTTCATATTGGCGACGACAGATTATTTTACAAAGTGGGTAGAAGCGATTCCTTTGAAGAAAGTTACGTCCAAAGAAGCGATCGAGTTTGTAAAGGAGCACATAATCTATCGGTTTGGAATTCCTCAGACAATAACTACCGATCAGGGATCTATTTTCGTGTCCGATGAGTTTCAACAGTTTGCTGCTAGTATGGGAATGTCGATGCTTTGCACCAGCAATAATACTATGGGGCTACACGGCGACCTGGAATTCGGTGGATTGCAGAGGAACACAGGAGAATTATACTGGTTCAGGCCCTCGATGTGAGGTAATACCCTACGTCCAGTTGAGGTGTTATTCCTCTGAGGTGGTTTGACGATCAATGATCTGGTGTGCCCTCATGGGGCGCCCTGCCTCCCTTTATATACTAGGGGACAGGGGTACATGGTAAGGATCCCAGTCGGATACGACCTAGGGATTTCCTTCTTAGAGATAGAATCCTATCCGACTAAGGCTATGTTTCCTTATTGTACAAGGCACAGCCTGCCGGGTGCTATCTTATCTCTAATTACATGATCTGGCCCATCCTCTATCCGAGTGGCCCATGTGCTTGTAGTGAGGTACCCAGAGCCCATGGCTCCCACAGTAGCCCCTGAGACCTTCATAGTTGAGTCACAGCTGATGCCGAGTGCTCATCCTCCACGGTGAAGGTTACCCGAGTGCGATGCTCCCGAGTACTCTTTGTCCGAGTAAGTCTTCCCGAGTCCTGCTTCATGTCAGCTGGCAGCGAGGCTATGAAGGGCTTCATATAAATATATGAATAGTGTGCACCGAATAGGCGCACCTATTAGGTGTAGCCCCCGACTTTGTGCTTAATTGTGAAGACAATTAAACATAAAGTCAAAGATCTTTAACCTGGAAGTCTTTCCCGAGTAGATTACTATTGGTATATGAGTCTTCGGTATCATGTCAACCGGAATATAATTTATAGTCTTGCCGAGTAGGAGGCTACTCGTATATAGGACTCTTCGACTTTATGTCAGTCGGAATATGAGTTTATAGTCTTTTCCGAGTGGCGTCCCACTCAAAAGCTAGACTCTTCCGCATCATGTCAGCGGGAATAGATATTTATAGTCTCTCCCGAGTAGTGCACTACTCGAAAGTTAGACTCTTCAGCGTCATGTCGGCTGGGATAATGTCGCTCATGGCAACTGATGGCTACGCATGTAGGCCGAGTACCACTTTATGAAAATAAATCCATTATGTGGTCAGGTGTTCCCGAGAAAGATACCTGCATCCCCAATTTTAATGAAGACCAGCTTGTGATCCTTGTAAGGATATATCCTCGAGACCTGGTGGATAAAACAGATACCCAAACATATATGTTTAGCAGTAAGGCTTTCATGAAGCATATCTGTTTACCTCATCGATTCCTGTGGGTAGCACCAGCGCTATAATTTCAACTCAGCCTGCGGGCGGCCCACATGGAGCATGCTACTGTAGGAACTCATGTCTTGTCGGCCCAATACCAACTGTGCAGGCCTGGGCCCATCTAGTCGGTACAGGCTATAAAAGGATGGGGAGAGAGAAAAAGATTCCGTCGTCTTCCCCAAAGCAGCCAATCTCTTCGTCTTCCACCTTCGCGCCTAGCTTTTCGCCTCCCGCCCGGCTAGGGTTAGCAGCAGCCGTTCCCCACCCGGACCCGGGCGATTTCAATCCTCTTCGTTTATTCCAAGCCCCTGATTTGCTTTCCCCCAAATCTCACCACCTCCAATCATGCCGAAGGCGACGAATCCTGCGGGTGCGCCAGGGAGTTCTTGGCCGATCTCGGATTGCGGCTCGGTGAAGCTGAGACGGCTGGAGAGTGAGCTGAAGTTGCCCAGCCAAGAAGTGATCCGTTGGCGGTCGGCGAGGGATGAGTCGAGCCCCAACCCCCGGCCTGGTGAAACGGTAGTTTTCGCCTCTTTCTTTGATCGGGGCTTGTGTCTTCTGTCGTCTGATTTCTTCCGCCGCATCCTTGATTTCTACGGGCTGGAGTTGGTGCATTTAAATCCCAACTCAATCCTTCAGATCTCCATATTCGTTACTCTTTGCGAGTGCTTTCTGGGTGTTGAGCCCCATTTCATCCTCTTCCGACACTTGTTCCATGTCAAGCCCCAGCCTTCCAAGAGCAATATCAGTGTGATTGGGGGGGCTGGTCTTCAACTAAGGAGTGATGGGAAGAAAACATATATCGATTTGCCCTTGAAATCTTCTCTGAAGGGCTGGCACAAGGAGTGGTTTTACTGCGCCGATCTAGCTCCTTCCTTGCGCCCGTTTACTGGTATGCCGCCGGCGGTGTTGCCAAGCTGGTCTTCGGAGCCAACCTTTGAAGAACTGGGCCAGGCACATATATTGCTGACAAAGATAGATGACCTCAAGAGGGCCGGCTTGACAGGGCCCTGGGTGGCTCGTCGTTTCCTGACGAGGCGCGTCCAGCCGCTGAAGTTGAGAAGTGCTTTCGGCTGGGCCTTCAAAGGTAAACACGATCCCGACCGGGTGAGCAGCGAGACGGCGGACAAGGGGGCAGTGACCGATACCTTGTTTGGCTACTTCTCTGAAGGGGTCGTTGCCACCGAAGATGATAACCGCCGAGTTGCCGCCTATAGCTTCATCCGGCCGCGGACCAAGGTAACCTTTTACCTTCTTCTGTGGTGAACGCCTATGGAACGGTGATTGTTCAACCTTGCGTGATGTTATCTTGTCGACTTGCTTGTAGTGGCATGAGGAATTTGATGAAGACTCTCGTCCATTGTCTGCGGTCGCGTCGAGGAAGAGGGCGAGGAGTCCCTCTGATGCCCAACCCGACTCCAAGAGAGCGGGGAAGAAGCCGATTTTATATCGGGGCGAGGGGGCCATGACAGCGCGCGCCGTGAGTGGCAACTTGAAGATAAAGGACACCGCTGCCACAACGCCCACGCGGTCGAGTCCCAGGCTGAGATCAGCAGGCTTGGGCTCGACGTTGTCATACTCAGCAACAGCGCCGCCAAGGGGCCAACCAGAGCAGAGGCCGATTGGGGCGAAGGAACCCGAACCAACCATACCAGAATCGAGGCCGACTCAGGCTGATATGCCTCTGCCATCGATGACACCAACCGGGGCGAGCGCCGATGCTAGCGCTTCGCCGGGGAGCGGGCAGGCTGGCAGGAAGCTGAAGTTCTCCAAGAGGTGCGCTACTCCGGGCCTTCTGTAGTCGTTGTATGTTAAAATACAGTTCTGATGTCTTGCTTCGTCGTGCAGGAAGCGGGCCGATATCGACCTCAAAAAGGTTGACCCATCTGCTCCACTTGATGAGTCCGCCCCAGCCGAGCCAGCAGCAGCGAACACACCTGCTGAGCCGGCGGCCAGCCTGGTCGCTGAGACCGAGGTGGCTCCGACTACAGGGCCACTACCACCACTCGACCAAGAGGTGGCTGTTGAAACTGAGGCCCCAGCCCCCGAGGCACCGTACGTCGCGGAAGCGGGGGACGGTGCCCCCGAGCCGGTCCCCGATGTCGTAGGGGAAGGCGGTGCCGAGGCCAGGACCCCATCGCCATCATGGTTATCGTCATCGCCATCGTCGCCGTTGCCGCCGCCGCCGAAGATCCCACATTTGCCTCGGATCGAAGCTCCCCCACGTGTGATGCCCCGGACCTTCACGTGGACCACTCGCGACGGCACTATGAAAAGCTTCAGGCTCGATGAAGTCGTCGCAAGGAGAGAGCGCGAGAGCCTGCTTCGTGCCGCCATCAGCGGGTCCCAAGGGGTCGCGGTATGATTCTTGTAGTGAAGCTCCAGCAATCTTCTTGTCTTGATGTTTGACTCTGTCGTCGGTTTGTTCCTTGTCCCGAACAGAAGCTCGTCGACCGCAACGAGGCGATGACGGAGATCCTGGTCGAGATGGCTCCCCACCTTACGGAATTGCAACAACTCCGGGCATTGAAGGCCGAGATGGAGGCGCGTCACACGAGGAGGGAGGCCTGGCTGAAGAGCGGCGCTGATCAGCTCAGGGCAGAGACATGGGCCCTAGCCGAGAAGATCAGAGGTAAAATCCTCGAGCATATCTTCCCAACTGGACCGTTGATGTATTTATCCAGCTACGTCGATCTCGACTGCTCGGTGGTGTCATGACTGCACGATTGAGCTCTTGGCTAATTTGTGGTGCAGACCTCGAAGCGGAGTTAAAGACCCGAGCGGAGAGGGAGTCGCAGCTGAAGGAGGCCGAAGAAGCCAAGGCCGAGCTTGAAAGGGTCAAGGCCGACCTGACAAAGGCCAACACCGAGCTTGACCGGGAGAAGTCCGAGTTGGAGAAGGCCGTCGTCAAGCTCGGTAAGGAGAAGGCCGAACTGGAGAAGACCGTGGCCGAGTGGGAGGCCGACTACGAAAGTAAGTCCTCAACCCGACTGTGATCTCAGCCAATACATTAGTCACCCTGTGTGTAGCCGAATCTGACAAGCTTACTTGCCGGCCGATCTGGGCAGGCATGAGAGCCAACGTCCAGGCCCAGTACCGGTTCTATACGGAGGAGATAAGGTCAATCAGGGAGTCACGGGAGGCCCTCGTCGGGTCCGTGAAAGGGCTCCTTGACCTTGTAGATCCCCGCCCAGTGGGGACCAGCTGTAGCAGAATTCCTCAAATAATGGGGCGTCTCGAGGACGCGCCGAGTGCCCTGAAAAGGTACTCAGACGAACGGGTTGCCGCCGGCGTGGCCCAGACCCTAGCAATGACCAAGTCCATCTACCCGAGGGCGGACATTGAGGCCATCGGGGAGGGATTTTCCGAGGAGACGACGCCCGAGGAAGCACTGGAGCTGATCTCACAGGCGAAGCCGACTGCTGAAGCGATTACCCGAGACCTGGGTCTGTAAAGGCAATACATTTTGTAGTCGGTGTATATATATGCTTTCATATACGATCATGTGTAAATATATGTGTCGTGCCACCAAACTTATTATTCGGTTGTCATTAGCTTTGCCCGACCATGTAGCATGCACCGAGTTATTTCGATAGAACTTGATAAAAAACGTTCGGAGTAAGATGCTATACTCGGGCGAACGCATCAGTCGTGGCAAGGCTTCATAACCGGGGTGAAATAAGCTTGTATGTTATTGACAGAACACGTATATACATGCAGCCCCCGACTCACTACTCGAGTGGAACAAGCGGCGTAGTGAGTCAGGAAAAACTGTACACATGGAAAATGTAAAACTCAGGTATAGAAAGGACGTAGCTGTTCTATATTCCATGAGTTGGTGATGAGGACGCCGTCTTTGGTCTTCAGTCGGTAGGCGCCTGGTCGCGTGAGCTCGGCTATAATGAACGGCCCTTCCCAGATGGGGGATAGTTTGTGCCTGTCCTTGGTGGTTTGTATCTTCCTTAGAACGAGATCCCCGACCAAAAAGGCGCGGCCATGGACATTGCGATTGTGGTAGCGACGCAGGCCTTGAAGATACCTTGCCGACTGGATTGTTGCAGCGTCTCTTGCTTCTTCCAGCTGATCTAATTCGATCAGTCGGGTGCCGTTGGAGTCGTCCTCGGAGTAAGCCCGGACTCGCGGAGAGCCGAACTGTATCTCTGTCGGTAGCATGGCCTCGGTGCCGTAGACCAGGAAGAAAGGGGATTGCCCTGTTGCCCGACTAACCGTGGTTCTGAGAGACCAGAGAACGGATGGTAGTTCTTGTACCCACCGACCCGCATATGGTTGTAGTCGGTCATATATCCTGGCCTTGATGCCTTGTAGGACCATGCCGTTGGCTCGCTCAACCTGCCCGTTGCTCCGCGGGTGTGCCACAGATGCATAGCAGATCTTGATGCCGAAGTCGTCGCAGAAATCTTGGAATAGGCCCGCCGCGAACTGAGTGCCGTTGTCGGTTATGATGCGGTTAGGGACCCCAAACCGGTATAGTATACTCAGGATGAAGTCCTTTGCTCATGCCGCTGTGATTGTTGCGACGAGTTTAGCCTCAATCCACTTGGTGAATTTATCCACTGCGACGAATAAATGTGTGAACCCTCCTGGCGCTTTCTTGAATGGCCCGACCATGTCGAGCCCCCATACTGCGAATGGCCAGGAGATAGGGATAGTCTGGAGTTCCTGGGCGGGAAGATTTGTCTGTCTTGCGAAGAACTGGCAACCCTCGCACTTGCGAACGATGTCTTTGGCGTCTGTGACTGCGGTGGGCCAGAAGAATCCCTGCCGGTAAGCCTTTCCGACTAACGTCCTGGATGCAGCGTGGTTGCCACATATGCCCGAGTGGATTGAATGCAGGATCTACTTGCCTTCCTCGGTGGTGACACAGCGCATGAGAACACCGGATGCGCTCCTTTGGTACAGGTCTTCTCCAACTAGCAGGAAGCTTTTGCTTCGACGCTTGATCTGCTCGGCTTGACTGCGATCTTCTGGGAGTTCATCGTCCAGGAGGAATTTGAGAACAGGACCCCTCCAGTCTTGACATATGTGCAGCACTTCGTCGGTGGTCGGGGTAGGCTTGCCTCCCGACTGCTCTTGTGCCGGTTTCTTCTTGACTGATGGCTCCATAAGTTCCTCGACAAAGATTCCAGTCGGAACCGCTTCTCGCTTGGATCCCATGTTTGCCAGCTCATCTGCCGCGTCATTGTATTGACGCAGGACGTGTGTGATTTCCAGCCCGTCGAACTTGTTTTCCACCTTGCGGACCTCCTGACAGTATGCCGCCATTGTGTTGTCGAGACAGGTCCAGTCTTTCATGACTTGGTTGACCACGAGTTGGGAGTCTCCGCGCACAACCAGTCGACGTATGCCGAGTGATATGGCGACGCGGAGCCCGTGAACAAGAGCCTCGTACTCGGCGACGTTGTGGGAAGCCGGGAAGTGGATTTGTAGTACGTACTTCAACTTTTCGCCAGTGGGGAATGTCAGTATGACTCCAGCCCCGGCACCGCTGATCCGTAGGGAACGGTCGAAGTACATTGTCCAGTACTCTAGCTTTGTTGTTGGTGTTGGGAGTTGAACTTCTGTCCACTCGGCCACGAAGTCGGCTAGAGCTTGAGATTTGATAGCTGTCCGTGGCTGAAAGGTGATGTCAAACGCCATCGCTCGAGTGCCCATTTAGCGATCCGGCCAGTGGCCTCGCGATTATGAAGGACATCCCCGAGTGGAAACGCTGTGACCACCGTGACTTGATGTGCTTGAAAGTAGTGCACCAGCTTTCGGACTGTGATGAGTAGGCCGTATAGCAGCTTCTGGACCTGCGGGTATCTTGTTTTGGAGTCGGCAAGGACCTCGCTGACAAAATAGATTGGCCGTTGTATTTTCTGAAGATGACCCTGTTCGGATCGCTCCACTACCAGCACCGTGCTGACTACCTGTGTTGTTGCCGCCAGATAAAGCATTAGTGGTTCCTGGGGCAGGGGTGACGCCAGTACGGGGGGTGATGTGAGGAATTCTTTGAAGTCTTCGAAGGCTCGCTGGGCTTCCGGGGTCCATTGAAAGGTGTCCGCCTTTTTGAGGAGCTTGAAGAGAGGCATGCCCCGTTCGCCCAGTCGGGAGATAAACCGACTGAGTGCCGCCATGCAGCCTGTCAGCTTCTGGACGTCTTTAAGGTTGGTCGGGGGCGCCATGTTCTTGATGGCGTAGACTTTCTCCGGGTTAGCCTCAATGTCGCGGTGCGAGACGATGAAGCCGAGTAACTTCCCAGACGGCACCCCGAAGGCGCACTTGTCCGGGTTCAACTTCATCTTGAATCTTCGAAGGTTTTGGAAGGTTTCTTCCAAGTCGGCAATGAGGTCTTTTCTGGACTTGGACTTGATCACCACATCGTCGACGTAGGCTTCCACATTGCGCCCGATCTGAGTGTGCAGACACCGCTGAATAGCCCTTTGGTAGGTTGCGCCTGCGTTTTTTAGACCGAACGGCATTGTGATATAGCAATACGCTCCAAACGGCGTGATGAAAGATGTTTTTAAACAGTCTTGTTCCCTCAAGCTAATTTGATGATATCCCGAGTAACAGTCGAGAAAACTGAGTAGGTCGCACCCCGCCGTGGAGTCAACCACCTGATCTATCCTGGGAAGACCAAATGGGTCCTTGGGGCACGCTTTGTTGAGGTCGGTGTAGTTGACGCACATGCGCCATTTGCCGTTTTTCTTCCGGACCAGGACTGGGTTGGCCAGCCAGTCCGGGTGGTAGACTTCCTTGATGAAGCCGGCTGCGAGGAGCTTGGTGATTTCCTCCCGGATAGCATCCTTGCGGTCTTGAGCGAAGCGCCGCAGCCGTTGCTTGACCGGCTTGGCGTCTGGCTTTACGTGTAGGGCGTGCTCGATCACCTCCCTTGGTACGCCCGGCATGTCGGACGGTTTCCACGCGAAGATATCTTTGTTGGCTTGGAGGAAGGTGACGAGTGTGTCTTCCTATTTGGGGTCGAGTCCGGTCCCGACTAAGGCAGTCTTGGAGGGGTCGGAAGGGTCCAGGGGGATCTTCTTCGTGTCAGAGTCCGCTGAAATTCCCGACTTCGCTGCTTTTTTCGCCGGAACTGGATCTTGATCGACTTCAGATGTAGCGGCTTGCCGGATGCTGTCGCGCCCGACTGCCGCTTCTTGTGTTTGAGCCAGCTCGCAGCTCTCCTTGTCGCAGGTGAAGGCTTGCTTAGCGTCGCTGCGGAGGGAGAGGACTCCTGCTGGCCCGGGCATCTTCAGCACCATGTACGTGTAGTGCGGTATCGCCATGAATTTGGCGAGGGCCGGTCGTCCGAGTATCGCGTGATACGCGGTCTCGAAGTCGGCGACCTCGAAGGAGATGTTTTCTGTACGGAAGTTGTCCCGCGTGCCGAAGGTCACCGGCAAGGTTATTTGCCCGAGTGGGGTTGATGACAAGCCGGGGATTATCCCATGGAAGGGCGCGGTACTCGGCCGTAGTTCTGAACGAGGAATTCTCATCTCGTCCAAAGTCTTGGCGAACAGGATGTTGAGCGCACTGCCTCCGTCGATGAGGGTTTTCTTCAGCCTAATATTTCTGACGACCGGGTCCAGGACGAGTGGGTATCGTCCCGGGTGGGAAACCCGATCTGGGTGATCTGCGCGGTTGAAGGTGATAGCCATCTCTGACCAGCGCAAGTATTGAGGGGTATCCGTTGTGGAGACCGCGTTAATGTCCCGCGCTGATAGCTTCTGCTTGCGCTTGGATTCGTACGCGAGTGGCCCCCCGAAGATGTGGTTGAGCTCGGCTTGGGGGTCCTGGAAATCATCAGCCGGACCCGAGTCTGGCTTGTCCTTGTCCTTGTCGGCGCCAGACGATGAAGCTTGCTTGGAGGCAAACTTCTTGAGCATGTGGCAGTCCTTGGCCGCGTGCCGGCCCTTGGGGTGAAAGGGGCAAGGCCCGCTCATGACTTTCTGATAGTCGTTGTTCCGCTGGGGCCGCGATCGACTACGCTCCATGTTAGCCACCTCGTTGTCCGACTTCCGCTTGCGGCTGCCAGGCTTGTTCTGAGGCAGCTCGTTGTCGGCTTTCGCCCTGTTGTCTTTTTGTCGGGGCTCTTTCTTCTCGTCGAAGGCCTCTGCGACGGCTTCAGCCGAGTCGGCGTATTTGTTGGCCATGTCGAAGAGAGTCCAGACAGTGGATGGTGGCTTCCGAGTGAACTTCGCGATGAGCGGGGCGTCTTTTACTCCCTTGCGGAAGGCGGCGATGACGACCTCGTCTTTGATGCTTGGGATTTGATTGCGCTTCTCGGAAAACCTTTTGATGAATTCACGTAGAGACTCGTTCTTTTTCTGATGCAGCTGGTAAAGGTCGTGCTCCGAAGCCGGTCTCTCGTAGGTCCCCTGGAAGTTAGCGATGAACCGCTCCCTGAGTTGTCCCCAGGAACCGATCGACCGCCTTGGGAGGCCTGTCAGCCATGTCCTCGCCGAGTCGGATAATGCGACTGGGAGGTAGTTAGCCATGGCTCTGCTGTCGCCCCCAGCAGCTTGAACTGCTAGGACGTAAACGGTGAGCCAGGACTCTGGGTTGGTCTTGCCGTCGTACTTTTTGATTCCGGTAGGCTTAAAGCCGACTGGCCAGCGGACGTCCTGTAACTCCCGAGTAAAGGCTGGAATGCCTTCATTATCGTGAGGACTTGGGCTTCGGTTTTGGCGGTGTAGCCGCTCGTAGTGGAGACCGAAGCGCTCGTGTTCATCCTCCAGTCGGCGGCATTCATCCTCTTCACGTTCTTCGCGCCGGGCCCTTAGGGTGTGGCGAAGATCGCATTGTAATCGCAATCGGAGGTCTTGATTGGGTCGGCGGTCGTATTGGTGACGCCGCCGGTTGTCGTAGTTGGTATTGCCGAGTGTTGTTTGGTGGGACTCTTCGTGCTGCCGGGTGGAGCCGGCTGCCCGTCGTCGTGCTGATGCAGATGACTCCACCGCTGGAGAGCCCGTTCGATGGGTCGGTATGTGAGTATTGCCTGACTGTTCTTGCTGCTGGCAGGCGGCAGCAGTAATCATCGCCTTGATCTTGGCGATGGTTGGTGTGGCCTGATGATCCGGCCCAAGCTGGAGCGTATCCAGCAGAGTTGCGGCGGCCACGACGTTCTGTTGTGGCGTGACGAAGACATCGTGGTCGCCGACTTTGGTTTGGAGGATCTGCTGCTGGGCGGCTCGCCCAGCCTGTCGAAGCCTGTCATTGCGAGCTTGTCGGTTGGCCTCCTCTTGTTGTTGTAGTCAGCGCGCCTCCTCTTGCTGCTCCTCTTGCAGTCGGCGCACCTCGGAAGGTGGCGTTGAAGCCATGAAGATCTCGCGGGGGAGGAGGAAGCTTGCCAAGGTGGAGTCCGAGTTGATGCTCGAACCACCATCCGACTTAGTGTCGGACTCCGAGTAGTTTATCGGAGTTAGAACGACTCCGACCTCCCTAGATCCAATCCGAAATGGTTCATGACCGTGTCCAAACTGAATCGCTGGAGGTCAGGTCTGCTGCGCGGGTTGTAGATGCACAACGTCGCCGAATCCGTACGGGAGATTGACGATCTCTCCCCCTCTCGGCCTAACCCGCGCTGGCTCAAGGCCTAGCGTGAGTCGGACGCCGAAGGAGAGAGTTGTCCCGATGTCCGGCGATGTGAGGGACTGTCGTAGTAGATCGTCGAAGGAGATGGCGACGTCCCTGGGGCCGACTGGCGCAACGCCGGCTAGCTCCTCAGCTGGCAAGATCGGATCTGCCTCAGCCAAGGAAAGGTTGCCAAGTTGATCGGCGACGAAATCAAGGCTCCCGAAGGTGATGGTGTCTCCATTGGAGAACTTGTCGCCCTTGACTCCGTTGATGGGATCCATCGAATCTGTTGATGAAGAACTCGCCGGGCCCCTACCTGGCGCGCCAACTGTCGATGCTTTGCACCGGCAATAATACTATGGGGCTACACGGCGACCTGGAATTCGGTGGATTGCAGAGGAACACAGGAGAATTATACTGGTTCAGGCCCTCGATGTAAGGTAATACCCTACGTCCAGTTGAGGTGTTATTCCTCTGAGGTGGTTTGACGATCAATGATCTGATGTGCCCTCATGGGGCGCCCTGCCTCCCTTTATATACTAGGGGACAGGGGTACATGGTAAGGATCCTAGTCGGATACGACCTAGGGATTTCCTTCTTAGAGATAGAATCCTATCCGACTAAGACTATGTTTCCTTATTGTACAAGGCACAGCCTGCCGGGTGCTATCTTATCTCTAATTACATGATCTGGCCCATCCTCTATCCGAGTGGCCCATGTGCTTGTAGTGAGGTACCCGGGGCCCATGGCTCCCACAGGGAATTACATTACTAAATTCATCACCTTATTATGCTCAAGCTAATGGGCAAGTGGAGGCTTCGAACAAGAGTTTGATCAAATTAATCAAGCGAAGATTGATGAGCAGCCGCGAAGATGGCATACTACATTAGCCGATTCGTTATGGGCCTATCGAATGGCATGCCATGGATCTACTCGGGTGCCACCGTATCAGTTGGTATATGGACATGAGGCAATTCTACCTTGGGAGACTAACATCGGCTCTAGGAGGATTTCTTTGCAGAATCAATTGATAGCTGATGATTATTATAACTTGATGACGGATGAACTTGAAGATTTGGCCCAGAATCGGTTAAGGGCACTGGAAAGGATCAAGGAAAACAAAGCTAGGGTGGCTCGGCATTACAACAAAAAGGTGATGAATAAGTCTTTTGCTGAGGGAGATCTTGTCTAGAAGTTGATTTTGCCGATCGGGTCCAGAGATAGTAGATTCGGAAAGTGATCACCTAATTGGGAAGGGCCCTATCGGATTAATCGTTGTGTACCTGGTAATGCATATGTGTTAGAGGATCTTGACGGGACAGAGTTTGCTAAAGCACTTAACGGGAAATATCTCAAGAAATACTATCCTAGCGTTTGGGTCAATTCTTAAATCGGTTAAGTACAGCCGATTTCTAAATTAGTTTCAGAATGAAAAGCCGATGTCGTTACATCGCCTAAAGATAGCCGATATCAATCGATATCGCCTTTAGATCAAACAAACAGAAATATCACAAGGATGAAGGGAGCAGGCAATAGAGTCGATCAAGTTATATTACAGCACAACCAGCATGTTTCAGGAAGCCATTGGTCATTAATTTACATGAATTTTTGAATTGTTTCGATTGCATGCAGGCGGATTTGATCAATTTCGTTGATAGCATGGATATCGTCTTCATCGGAGCCCGGGATGGTCTTCAAACTTTTGCGCCGATGAACGACTCAACGCACCGCTGCCGCAACCTTAGCCTCTTGATCTTGAATAGCTTGTGGCAGGCCGATAAGCCTCCTTTTTCTTCAGTTGATCCAATTTGGATTGTTTCAAGATCTTTACGAGTTTTTATTGTTCTCCCAGCAAATCAGCCTCCTTTTTCTTCATTGATTACCAATTTGGATTGGAGCTCTTGGGGGACAATTGCCATATCATCAAGCTTTTTCTTCTCTGTCTGAGCTGCCAGCCGATCGACTTGAATATCTTGGGTTGCCTTCCGTTGGTCAGCACGATCGGCTATGCACTGCCTGAGCTTGATAAGTTGGAATCTGTGGGATTCCAGATATGCTGCAGGGGTTAGTGCGTCGATAAGTTCTTCATGCAAATAAGGTTCAATTATCTGCGAGTCTCGCCCAGATCGCCCACAGTTTTCCACTAGAGCGTCGATCGGAATTTTCCAGCCGACTACAATGCTCATCAATACTCGCGCACATCGGCTGAAAAGGTGGTTTGGTTGCCGCGCTGGTAGCTGTTGCTTCTTCTGCTTCTAGTACTTGCCGATGTTAAAGGAGAACAGAATCGGCCAAGGACTGCAAATTGCATCGGTAAGAGTCGGTGAGAGTTAAATTGACATGTGGGTGAAAAGAGATTACCTGAAGCGGGGCATCAGCAGTTTGAGCGACATCGGCCTCAAGTGGATAAGTAGGTTGTTCTTCAGAACGGCCGATGTCAGGCGATGTAGTAAGAGCAGTCTCAGCAACGGCTTGGGGATTGGGCGCTGAGGTTGGAGCGGCCGGGGAAATCATCGGCTCGGTGCTTGGAGGGGTATCGGTAGAAGGTTGAGGTTCAAGGGCCGATGACTCGAGCTGAAAGTAAGATCAATAATAAACAGATAGGAAATGAGATAACAATGTCAAAATAAAGTACATACCTGTGGAGGTGAAGGAGCCGATGTTGGGGTCGTAAGTGGCACCGTGATCACATCGGCACTGTTTTTCTGCTTCTTGAGAGAAGGACGATGTGCCAGCTTCTTGCGTTTTTGTCCAGTCGACCGGGGCGCCTGGAGAAGAGCCGATGGAGGGGGAGCACCGTACCCTAAAGTTTCCGGGATTCGGGCAGATGACAGCGTTGATAGATGCCCGGCGCTAGCGCCTTGTTGTTTGGTGGCTTGACGTTGGAGCCCTGCCAACACCATTGCACGCCCACTCGCAGACGACTCGCATCGGCAGATTGGTGATTAAGGATTATGGATATTACTCTCATGATTCTATGTAGTCGGCGTGGGGCGAAGAAACAACTAGTGGATGGCTGCTAAGTTAAAATAAGAATTGTCTCCTCCATTCGCCACCATGGCAAAGCTTCGTTTTTGGCAGTGCTACGTTCACTGTGGCGTTGCCCAGCGGCAGGGATTCTGTTAAAGACCGCATCCGGTCATATTCTAAGGCATTGTTGACGTTGCCTCGGGCTTGAAGCTTGTCGATGAAGAATAAACCGATGGGAAGTTGTCCGAGACCGAGCTGGCGAGAGCAAACCGATGGATGATAGAATTCGTACGATGGTTGTGATCGGCCTAGAGAAAAGCCAGTCGGCAGCAGACAAGGAGTAATGGCCGATAGAAATATGGCCTTCGACCCATCGTCTTTCAGGGCATCAAGTGGGTTGAATTGGAGGCATTCGAATGACGATGCATCGTCGTATGCAAACCAAAGTGTGGCCTCCCTGGTAAACCGTAATAAAACCCCTTGAACCATTGACTGAGTCCAACAGGTGTCATCTTGCCACCAGGAAGGGCCGATGCAGCTTCGCCCATGGAGATGCATCGGTGATAGGTGGGTTTCTGGTCTTCTGTGTGATCAGCTGGAAAAGATTGGTCAAGGAAAGAGGTCCCAGAAAAGGCCTTGGAGGTGTAGACATTGAGCCATAACTGTACAAACCACCAAGGACCCCCAATATGACCGATGGGTTGGCTGGCCGATAGCTTAACTATCACCTAATGCAACAGCTGGTAAGTGGGGCCTAGAAGATACTGCCCCAAGGGAACTTGTTTCCGATCAGCCAAGCACTCTGCTAGACATTGCATGTTGGTCGTTGGGCCGAGTGTTGCGCCGCCGAAGACAAATCGTTCTAACCACAGATTCAGGAAGGCAACATGTTCCCGATCGTCGACTGGTCCAGTTCCCTTGTTGTGGACTGATATATACTTGGACCAGCCACCGGGGTTCTTCGTCTGAAGCCAATGAGCCGGCTTGAATCGGAGCCTGAAAGGGTTGATGTAAGTCGTCATGTCAAGGCAGGTGAGCATAGTCACATCCATCAAGGTGGGGGTCATCGGCCCGTGTCCAAACATGAAGGCGTTGAGGGCATCGGACCAGAAATATGAAGCTGATGCAAGTAGGGGTTTGTTCTTCTCCATCTCGGTTAGAGAAAGGTTGATGCAGTGGCCGATGTTTGATTCATCCCAGAGAGTTTTCTTCGCCGGCCGATACCATAACCAATCCCTCCACCCAGGGAGCTTGCTCGGCCACGACCTGAAGCTATTGACCCAATCATTGACTAGCATGGCGGAATTTTTGAAAGGGATGCATTGGGTCTCGGCGCTGATAAAGTCTATAGGATCTTCGCTACCCATTGGGCCGTGGTAGAAGTAGTTTGGGTAGTCAGCAGCCGGAATCAAGACTTGTCTTCTATGGTTCTACAGTAAACAAGAACATATTGAAGAACAGATGAAGAACATGGCAGATTGGATTTATCTGGATTACAGAGCAGAAAAAGCAATTGGATAAGGGGGATTACCTCAGGAACTGTGGTTGCCGACGCCATTGTGTGGGAAGAAGATGAATGGGGATCAGCAGTTGAAGAAAAGAGCTGTGACGGTTCGTCTGAGTTCGCCGGAGTTCGTCGAGGTCTTGGAAGATGAAGCGGTAGTGCTCTGGTGATGTGAAAGCGTAAAAAAGGCTAGGGAGACGAAGCGGTTTATAGAGGTATGATGACCGGGCGGGAATCGAGGCCATTGGGCACTGTTTCAAACAATTAAGGCAAGTGGGCTATCTTGGGCCGCCTCGGTATGTGAAGAATCTAAAGCCCAGATGAGGAAATTTCGAAATTTTATGGAAAACTCCGAAATTGGGGGGCATGTGTTAACGCCAAAATTTGGTTTGGCTTTGTATCAGATTCGGTCAAGAAGGAAATTGCAGTTAATTAACGGAAGTTGATTTAGAAGAAATCGGATCCAGAAAAGAAGCCGTGAAGACCACAGTATGGCAGTTATTTTCCGTGTCTATTATTTAGGCAATATTAGTTTTTATCTTTAGGAAATCTGATCTCGTGTCCGGTCGGGTCCTGTTAGTGTTTCCTTTTGTAATTAGGAAATCTTGTGCCGTGTCCAATAAGGACTCGTGTCAACTCGGGGTATAAATACGTATACCCGGGTGCTTTGTAAATATCTACATCAATCAGATCAATACAATTTCGGCGCATCGCCACCCTTTCGACGAGTTCTTGCTTCTCGAGCCGGGCTGCATCGGTTAAGTGCGACCTCCAACGAGAGGGTAAGTCTCGTCACCCCGTCTATCTCATCGACTAGGACTTTCTCGGTTTGGTCCGATATTCTAGTCGGTTTACGGTAAACGGCTTACCACGATATATCTGCTCTGTCTACGGCTACATCGGTTTGGTTCGATCTCTTAGGCCGATCAGGTATGTCACATCACGCGTGCGTAGATCTTATCGGCCTATCGGGCGTGATTTATCCTCAGTTTGTGCTGCATCGGTTTGGTCCGACCTACTAAACTGTCAGCGATAAATCGTTTCCTGCTAGGTTGATGGTTTCTACGCAAGCGTCTTATCGGGATGTATAGCCGATAAGTTATCTTATTGTACATCACAATCGCATTAGATCTATCGGCTCATCGAGGTCCTGTTATCACTATCGGTCTGTGCTGCAACAGTTGGGTCCGATCTACTAGACTGGTGGTAATAACTTCACTCTTAATGAGCCGATGGATGTCTATGCGATGTTTTATCGGGGTGTTTAGCTGATAAGTTATCTTTTATTGAATACAGCCGATTCTACTGTTTATCTGTTATTTATTTCGCCTGCATTATCATCACAATCGGTTAAAAGCTAGCCAATTAATTCTTTCTGCCAACTCGGGCACGGGCACGGGTGTCTACCTGGGCACGGGCACGGGCACGGGCGAGGACCCGGGCACGGGCACGAGTGCGGGCAATATTTTGGATACAGTTCTAACAGTTTTTATTGCAATAAACCGATCGCATCATCCCACATGTTTTTGGCACCACATCACTATCGGCTTTCTAGCCGATACTCTTTTCATACCGACAGTCGGCTGTTTTCTTGTTTACTTTGTTATTAATTTCCTATCTACATGATTTATTTATTGTTTATCCTTATTTTAATATCCAGCTGGTTTATTATGGCAAGTACGATTAATCTATTTTCTATCGGTTTAGTGCTGTTAGTGTTAGTCTTATACTGTCTCGGTTCAGTCCGATCTATCAAGGCCAATATTAACAGTACGACCATCGGCAGTTACTAGATTTCGTCTCATCGGTATCTGGATAAAGCCGATTGTATTATTTAATTTTTGTTCTATCTGCACTTTTGCTACAATCGGCTATAGAATAGTTAATTGATTTATTTCTTTCACCTATTCATGCCATCATCGGCTTGAGGTCGGTGTATAAGTGCTACAGTCCATATCGGCCATCGGCCGATGGGGCGAGTCCAATTCGGCTTCCAGCCGATTGGCTCCCTGATCTAATATTTTCTATCTCCTTGTCAATTACAGGGTCAAATTGACTGGCACGCCTATGAACCTCAAGATTTAGGACCTGCACTGGAGTGAAGCAAATCTCCCAGGCCTTCACGTGTCCTAAGGCGCTGAACCAGGTCATCGGCTCGTCCTCGACGCTGCCGGTGATTTTCGGTGTCAACACTTCCTCCAGCCCGAGCGGCACTGTTGCACCCGAGCGCCGCCGCCGAAAATCCCGCCTAATCCGCTCGCCTCGGACCCGATCTCTCCAAATTGGTTGGGGGAAAACGGCGCCCCTATCTCCTTCCACCTAATCCCCAAGAAACCAGAGCAAAATCACACGTGGAACGGAAACCCGAAGCTTCCCGAGTCGGCCTCCAAATCCCTAACCGGCGCCGCCACAAAACCCATCGAGTCTGAGCCAGAGTCCACCTCTCTCCGCCTTAAATAGCGATCTCGGAACCCCTAAGATCGTTTTCACCCTGTAGATCGAGCTCTAGCTAGCCCTAGCCGCCTCTCCGCGTCTCGCGCTTGCTCCGCCGCCGTCGCCAAGCTTCGTCCGCGTGCCGCCGTCGCCCCAGCTGCTGTTCAAGCCCGCCGCCACCTCGGTTAGATTCACCGGAGCCCGTAGAAGCCAGGCCGCCGCCTCTTAGCCCTCGAGAACCGCCGGAACACCGCCGTTGATGAAGACCCGAAGCTTTCCGCCACCTCAAGCTCGCCGCCGGCCGTCTCCGTCGCCGTTCTTCGCGGTTTCACCCTCGGTAATGATTGCCTCGACCCCCTTTACCCTTTCCCGCTCTCCCCGTGCGTCGCCGTGCTGCCGATCGCCATCGACCATCGGGCTCAGTGCCGCCACCATCGCCGCCGTCGCTGTAGTCGCCGTGGCCGCCGACGTGGTCGTCGTGTAGGCTCCAGCTCGGCGCCACCTCAGCACCGTTAGCCGATCCGATCGGGATCGATGTTAGCCGTCGGATCTTCTCAGTTAGATCCTATCCGTCCGATCGCAGTGAAGTCACCTTGACACATGGCTAAATCATGGCCGTCCAATCCAAACCCTAGAACCCTAGCCGTCAGATCTCCCTCGTGGACCACGGTGGACTCGGTTCACCATGGACCTGACGCCTCCCCCTCGCTGACAGTGGGCCCCACTGGTCAGCCGAGAGTCTCCTCTCTCCTGTGACGTCATAAATCTCTTTTCCCGAATAAAATTAATTCATTTATGACGCAATAAATCGAGTAATTCTTTTAAATAGGATATAAAAGTGTTAAAACTTCCAAAAATCATAACTAATTCATACGAACTCGGATTGAGGTTGTTCAAGTCTCTAATTTCTCTTAAAATCATGAACTATCCATTAAAAATATAATATTGTACTGTTCATGTGTGTTGATGTACTGTTTTTGCTTGTTTTGTTTATTGCCTATAGCTAACGACGTTCAGGAAGAGATGCAGTTTTTCGAGGCAGGTGTCGAAGACTGTGTGGAGCTGCAAGGCAAGTCACATAGATCCCTCTTTCCCATTGAACATATTGTTCCTATGATTAAAGATATGTTTTTCTTCAACACTGCATTTATTTTGGAATGTCATCGGGACAGGGAAACCCTAACCTTTGTTTATGGCCCTTTTGATTTGATCACTGGACATTGTACCTATGGGAAACCCTAACCCTTTTGATTTTGACTAGCTACCTTTATTTACTGGTTAGCTAGAATAACTCTAGGACCCTACTTAGCCATGCCTAGCAAATAATAGAATAACTTATGGGTTGTCACAGTAACTCCTATACTACTATTCAGTCACGTGAAATGATGTTCCATTTACGGCAGTGGTCGTACAAGGACATTTTAATGGTTCACTAAAACTTGATTAAAAGGTGGGTTGCAAGCACCAGGGTTGGACTGCTGCTAGCGGTGCTCGTAACAGTTAAGGACCGGTTCACGAACTATTTATTGCGAAGCAACACTCGTGCTAACAACAAGCTAGTATGGGATAGCAGGAGTTTGAAGTGTGTCGAGTTCAATAAGAGGCACCAGGGCGTGTTTGTGGCTGGAATAAGTCCACACATGGCAGTGACAATAAGACCATGCTTCGGGCGTCAGACCGTCTTGCGGTAGGTACTTGATCACACCTACCAGAGACCAGAGGTTCGGCGGGAGGCTCTTCTATTGTGCGAGCTACATGGATAATCCTGTCATCGCTCCTTTCTGAGATACCGTGGTGGTATTTAGGGGCACAGTGATGTGCTGTGGAGTTATGTCTTATGGGTAAATTGGTACACCTCTGGCCAGAGTAAAACTGTTCGAATAGCCGTGCCCACGGTTAAGGGTGGCCTAGCGATGTTTTCTGTGATTAGTCCCACATTATATCAAAATTGATGGTTGAACAGTGGAACATGTGTAGCTCCGGGTTGGAGTGGTTGGGCCTATACCGTTTTGGTGAGTGGTATAGTGTGGATCAATACTGCTATTTAAACTAATATTTAATTACTCTCTTAAATGTTTTATTACTTGCTTTTATGCAAATTTGAGCCATATTATGCCATCCTTGGTTATCCCGTGCACTTGCATATTTGCTGTGTGGCTTGTGAAGTATTTCATGTACTCACCTTGCAATCAACAATCATTCAGAGGAGGACTACAGTGAAGAGGACTACTTGGAGGACTGAGCGGGAGCCCGGTCAAGTGCATGGAGTGGGAATCGTCACGCTGTTATTTATTTTTCCGCTGTTAGAACCTTATTGTTTTGAGAGGTACCACTCACCTCTGTAATAAATGCTTACGCTATGTAAACAATTACTTTGATTATCAATTTTGTCATGTGTGCCTCGGTTGATTCCTGGACGAGGGTTTACATACAATAAAACTCCAAAATTTTGGATGGAAATTCTAGGCGTGACATGCTTAATCCTCTCGTCATTAAGGAATTCATCTACTTGAGTATTCTTGAACTTCCCCTATTGTCACTCTTAACTTTCTTGATCTTGAGCTCGAACTCGTTTTGGACTCACTTGGCGAATTTTTTGAAGATTCCTTGGGTTTCACTTTTATCTTGCAAAAAGAACACCCAAGTAAAGCGAGAAAAGTCACCAACAATTACGAGCCCATATTTATTACCTCCGATGCTTAGGTAGGCCACGGGACCGAAGAGATCCATGTGAAGTAGTTCCAACGACCTTGAGGTAGTCATGATATTCTTCATGGGATGTGGGTTCCCAACTTGCTTTCTGGCTTGACAAGCGCTACACACACAGTCTTTCTCAAATGTGATGTTAGAGTCCGAGAATGTGTTCCCCCTTTAGAAGATTCGATAAGTTCCTCATTCCCTCATGGGCTAGCCTTCAGTGCCAAAGCCACCCTATTGAGGATTTTGCAATCAAGCAAGCTTCCGGGTTCACTTTATCTAGGTCAAAGTCCACTAGATAAAGATTTCCCTTCAACCTCCTTTTGAATGCGACCAAATTATCATCTCTTCTAAAGACGATAACATCATCGTCAGTACACAAGCAATTATAACCCAATTTGCACTATTGAGACACCGATAGTAAATTGTAGATTAAGGACTTGACGAGAAAAACATTAGAGAGAAATAGATTGTTGGAGATGCCAATTTTACCTAGACCCATTACATTGCCCTTGCCATCATCACCAAAGACAATATTGTTATGATCTTATCCATTCTCATCAAGAGTTGCAAACATACTCCTCTCTCCCATCATGTGTTCGGTGCATCCGCTGTCAATAACCCAAATCGATCCGCTGGAGGAGTATGCCTTCAAAAAGAACCAAGCTTAGGATTTAGGTACCCAAACTTATCTAAGTTTCGGTCCTTCAGCATTAGTCACAAGCGCCTTGGGCACCCACACACAAGCCTTGTACTCCTCATTGCAATCATCAATGAAATAAACAATCACTTTACCACGGTGATCCTTGATAATCTCATATAAGTCATAGTATAATTTTTCTGGTCCGAGCCTCCTATCATTTGGGTCGAAGCCTCCTACCAGCCCTTTCTGTCTGCCTGGGTGGGCTGGTCGGAACCTCCTATTATTTTGGTCAGGGCCTCCTACCAGCCCTCTCTGTCTATCTGGATGGGCTGGTCGGAGGTTCCGAGAGGCTGGGTCGTAACCTCCGGCCACTATGGTCGGAGTTTCCAGCCCCCAGGCTGACCGAGGATCTTTTTACCTCCTCGGCTTGCGTTGAACTCTCTTCTTTCACGAACTTCAGGCATTGCTTCCTATTCACCATGGTCCTTCTAGATGGCCTACTTTCATGAGGAGAGAAGCCAAGACCATAGCCGTTCTTATTGGTGTGGGTAGTGAGGGTTTTGTAGAGTGCATCCTTGGATTGGTATGTCTTCAAATATCCAAACTTCACCAAGATGTCTAATCATTCATTCTCCTTTTTAAGAGCCTCCAAAGCTTCAAGGTTAGTAGAATATGCATCTAAATCATAATTATAGCACTTAGCATAACCATTGCTTGTGGAGGCATTTGAGGTCTTAGTGGCCTTATTGGAGGTGGAAATGCTATTACAAAGAGTATCAAATTGCACTTCAAGAGTCTTGTGATTTTGGTCCAATTTCACAAGATTTTCTTGAAGTGTTTCATTCACACTCTTTAGGTTAGCAATTGAGTTATAGACCAAAGAGAGCTTTTTGGTCAATTCCTCAACCTTCTCCTTCTCCTTAGCCAAGTTCTTCTCTATGGCAAGATTTCTCTCCTCCTCACGGATGAGCAATTCATCTTACCTTTCGAGAGACTTTTCTTTTCCCTCCAATGTGTTCATAAGCTTTGCCAATTGTAACATGACCGGCTTGCTAAAACCCTTGAGCATCTCATCTATATCATTCTCATTTTCATCATCACTAAGATCATCGTCATCAATTTGAGGAGATTTGGATGGGGAGGTTAATTTTCGCTCTCGTGCCATGAGGCAAGTGGGCTCATAGTTGCTCAAGTTGTGCCCTTGTGGTCGTCGTCGCTCAAGTTGTCGAAGAGACGCTCCTCAAACGCCGACGAAGACTTGATGGTAATTGTGGCAAGCCCTCCTTCATCGCGTTCTTCCTTGTTGTCGTCCTCTTCATTGGAGAACCACTCCTCTCCAATGTGAGCATGCCCGGTCTTCTTCTTGACCACCTTGGACTTGCCGCCCTTGTTCTTGAACTTGGGGCAATCGGCGATGAAGTTGCCGTACTCCTTGCATTTGTAGCATGTCCGCTTGGATTGCCTCTTTCCTTTGTCATCGTCCTTCTTGTCCTTACCGAAACTGTCTCGACGAAGGAAATGCTTGAACTTCCTTATAACAAGAGCGAAGTCTTCATCTTCACTCTCGGAGTCGCTTGAGGCTTACTCCTTCTTGGCTTTCAAAACAACTTCCTTGTTCTTGGCGATTGCGACGTTCTTGGCGAGTTACTTGACCTCCTTGGTTTCCTCTTCTAGTAGCTCATATGAGATGATCCTCGAGAGAACACCGCTTGGGGTGAGTCTCTTAAAAAACTTCATCTCCTGGATGAGGGTCACCAAGGTGGGATTCCTTGAGGCAATCGCGCGGAGAAGCCTCTTGACAATCACATGATCGGTCATATCTTCACTACCAAGACCACGGATCTTGTTGACAGTAACCTTCATGCAATTGTACATCTCTTGTGACGTCCCGTCGTCTTCCATCACGAATCGCCCAAGTTGCCCTTCAAGCAACTTGATCTTGGACTCTCGCACGCCGGGGGATCCTTCATGGGCCAATTGAAGCGTATCCCAAATCTCCTTGGCCTCCTCAAGTTGGTTCACCTTGCTGAATTCCTCGGGGCTCAAGGAGTTGAGAATAACACTTGCGGGTTGAGCATTGCGGTAGATGAGAGCTTCTTGAGCCGGTATAGGTTCCTCTCCTTCCTCTGGGGCATCCGTCACACCTGTGCATACAATTTTCCAAACACTAGAGTGCAACGAGATTAGATGCAATTTCAACTTGTGCTTCCACGTGCTATAGAAAGTCCCGTCAAAATAGGGAGTGCGTCTGGAAGGCACGGAGACGAATTGCTGAGGAAGAGGGATAAACTTGTTGTAATCAAGGTCAAAAGCAGCTCCCTTCCTTCCACCCAACTTGCTAGTCGAGCCATCTCCGTCTTCTTGAACTCTGGTAGAATCAACCACCTTTTCGGTCTACATCTTCGGATCAACTCCAAGCGGTTAAGCTTCTTAGGTGTTTAGACTCTAATACCAATTGAAAGCCCGTTGATGTCGCCTAGAGGGGGGTGAATAGGCGTTCCTGAAAATTCTCCAAAATACAGCGGCAAAATTCTGGTAGGAACTTCCAACCCCAGGGGTAGGAAGCTCCGACCGGCTCTCTCGGCCTGGTCGAGAGGGCTGGTCGGAGGTTCTGGCCTAGAACACCAGAGGATCCAACCCTGGTGTTCTGACTCTATCAAGACACTTCAATAATGGATAAAATGATAGGAATCAAGTCTAGAATAAACAATAAGGTAGGAGATGGATGCAGGCAAGTATAGAGACAAAATAATACAATAACGAGCAAGCACAAAAAGGAGACACAAAGATTTTTTCCTGAAGTTCGGATCACAAAGATCCTACGTCTCCATTGAGGAGCTCCGAAGAGCCGGGTCTCGATTGACCCCTTGTCTCACCAGCGACCATGAAGATCAGCTTGGTATCCACTCGAATTTACCTCTTTTCTTTGCGGAGGCGAGGTTAACCTTCACAAACTCTTCTCGGGACAATCCACAACTCTAGGAAGCTCACGGGTGACAGCTAACCGTCTAGGAGGTTTCCTCCAAGAGAAATAAGCTCCAAGCAGCTGATCCGCATCCTCCTTAAGCGCACAAGATCCTCCTAGCCTTCTCTCAATAAAAATCACTTAACTCCCCACTAGATCCTCACAAGAATCACCAAGGTAGCACTAAAACTAGTTGAGTAAGCTCAACAGATCTTAGGAGAGGTTAGGAAACAGTAGAATAGGAGTGGAATTCCCAAGCAACGGCTAGAAACAAGGTTTGGGCTTTGACCCTGACACTGAAACTAGCCCAACCCAAGTGTATGTATTGTGCCAAAGTGATGGACTCTCAACTATTTGGATCATAAGCACTTGAGTGGTCTTAGAATACTGTTTGCAACCCCTCTTGATAGTATGGCTTTCTTACGACTGAAAAGAAAATTCAAAAAGTTTAAAATAAACTCCGAGTCGCTTTGCCGCTTTGAGTCATGTTTTTGTGGGGGTCTCCATGCACCTAATCTCTACACAATTCTCGATAAACTCATTAGTCCCTTAACCGCTTTGTCATTAATTCACCAAAACCCACTTAGGGGCTAGATGCACTTTCACCCTCCAATCCTGCGAACCCACACCCTAACCCCAAATAGCTAACTCATCAGAGCTCACCAGATCTCACACGAATCATGAAGCGAATCAAAGGGTCAAGAATCTATAAATTTTGCTATGAGTTTTTTAATTAAATGTCGTTTATCAAATCCGTTTAAAGAAATATGAAGTACAAGTACACATCTAGGATTGATGTGAGCAGCGACATCAACTCCTAATTTGTTCTCAGTTGTATAGTTATTTTGGAACAACTGCTTAAGCTGGAGATGCTATTCTCAGTTGACCATTAACTGTAGTCCTATTTCTCCTTTGGGTAGAATTCGGACTCTTTCTCCTTAGTTGTTCACTTCATGTGCTCAATGATGAGCAATGCGTGCGTGATAACATGTTCAAAGTGTAAATGGATGTTTTGACAGCCGAATTTGGCACTAGACTAACTTTGAGTTAAATTTGGAGAGGGATCAAAGCCTTCACGCAAAGGCCGATCCGACCACAACCACATGTGTTAGGTGGTCGGATCAAATTATAAGCTGCGGTTTGACTATAGGTGTTTCGGCGGTCTGATTGGAGCATCATGCTTTGAGCATGAACTGTGGTCTAACTGTATGTGTTTGGGTGGTCTTACCGACAGACTCCGATTGCAAGTCTGATTTGACCTTTTTTGTGTTTCCTCACATAGGGGTCATGGTTTCTCGAGTCTAATACATCTCTAACTCTAATAGGACGTGGAAAATCTTAGTTTAGGTAAGATCAACCTCTTTCTATGGCTAGTTCAATTGAGCCAACACAATCAAGAGTTCTTCTATTTTTTACCTTTTATTTTATTCCTTTGCCCTTCACCCTTCCAAGCCATGTTGCCTGTCGTCTCTCGCCTCTACGGTGTTAATTTGAGAACATTCTAACTAGCCTGCCAAGCCTAGGGAAAACTAGCTTGCGCATCTCCTAACAGAGTCCCTCCCTAATATGCGTGCTATGGATTGGTGACGTGCAAACTAGCACGTCACCGTTAAAGAGGCATACGAGGTGATGCCCATGTATTGACACGAATCACCGCCAAAGGGATGAAAGAACTTTTGGGATTGATTAGTTGATGGATACAAGCACCCCATCGCGAACGAACGCATCACTGCTTCACAAATCACGTGGCTAATTGATCATTAATTTATAGAATTTTCTTTCTGCCACTCGTTCGAGTCGATTTCTCTTCTACCATCGGAATTTGGTGCTTCTCATTTTTACCATCATTTTGTCCAACTCTTGTTTTCTTTTGCCACTTCTATCCGGTCAAGCTAGGTTGACTGTCAAGAGGATGTCTGAGGAGTGGTTAAGGAAAAAAAAATGCCCCCCGAGATGTAGGTAGCAAGTTTTTGTCTAACAAGTCACTGTACGTGGGCATTATAAAGCATCCCTCATCCTAATCTTGCCATAAAAACGATGCTCTCTCTCCTACCCATGTAAAATAGGTAGAACATGTCATGTATTGAGTTTCAGGATGTGAATGCATGCATTCTAATCGTGAGTAATGAACTAGTTTGTTCTTGTGATATATGAATGGGAAAGTGCACCAAGTGTGATTAAGTAGTCCATATGCATATGGATATCCATTACCAAGTTTGATAATATAGATGGAAGCAACAAAGTGATATATCTTCTTACAACAGTTGCAAAATACCAACCTAGTCTGATACTAAGATACTGGAATAAAACAGAGGTAGCAAAACACTTCCATCGCAGGCAACATCACAGGTTATCAAATTACATCACATGGTCATTAATCCTTTAACCTAAAGCTAGCCGCTTCCTACTCCTAGTACCAAATTAGGGTGACTTGTTAGACAAACTTGCTAGCTGCATCTCGGGGGGTATTTTTGTCCTTAACCACTCCCTAGGCCTTCACTTAACGGTCAACCTGGCTTGACAAGACGGAAGTGGCAAAAGAAAACGAAGGTTGGACGGAACGATGGTAAAAAAGAGGAACATCAAATTCCAATGACAGAAGAGAGAAATCGACTCGAACGAGTGACAGAAAGAAAATTTTCCCTTAATTATAACCCTATTTCTATCAATACATAGCACCAGTACATATCCACACTACTCCCGATATGGACTAATTGTCCACGTCACATCTGAATGCTTGTTGATACAAATAATAATAATAATAATAATACCACATTGGTAGCTGCCATACATCGATTAAACGACTCCAGCGCCTGCGGTGCTGCCTTTGATGTCGTTCAGCGATCAGAGGAGCCATGGTGGGACGGGGAGGAGAGGCAGGTCAAAAAGAAGAGGGGACAGTGAGAGCAGAAGTGGGGAATAACTATTTTCCTATGGATAATAAAAATCACTCCAGTACCTTTTTATCTTAAAATATAAAAATCTAAATCTATTATTCAATATGATACATCTTACTAAGTACGAATCTAGATAGGATGATTGTTCAGGTTCTGTGTCATATTTAATATTATTTTTTTAATTTTAAGAGAAAGAAAGCATCTATCTATATATCTATATGTATCCTGTCACGGCGGATGTCAGATTTATCGCTTTATCGTGTATATATAAATCCGTGGCCATTGTGCAGCTCAACACGACAAATTCTACTCGTGCTCAAACAACAAGCGAACACACACAAGACAAGTGACTCGGCGCAAGCCAAACCATGGCGCGCCGGCTCGACGC
Source organism: Oryza meyeriana var. granulata (assembly GCA_003991445.1). Lineage (NCBI taxonomy): Eukaryota > Viridiplantae > Streptophyta > Magnoliopsida > Poales > Poaceae > Oryza > Oryza meyeriana. The sequence continues at coordinate 52,758 of RYFJ01002367.1, forward strand.
CGCGGTCGCGCTCGTCACGGGCGGCTCCCGTGGCATCGGCCGCGAAGTGTGCGCCCATCTTGCCTCTCTCGGCGCGCGCGTCCTCATAAACTACATCTCCAACTCCGCCAACGCCGACGCCTTCACCACGGACCTCAACTCCCGCGCCGCCGGTGGCCTCCGCTCGGTGGCAGTCCGTGCCGACGTGTCCGACCCGGCCGCCGTATGCGCGCTCTTCGACCGCGCCGAGGAGGCCTTCGGCTCGCCGCCGCACATCGTGGTCACCTGCGCGGGCCTCCTGGATTCCAAGTACCCGTCGCTTGTTGAGATTAATCCTAGCACCATCACCTATTTTTGCTCTATCTTTTTTGCTCCATTTCTGTTACGGCGCATAACTCGGTTTGTGGAGATTATGCGCCTGTATCTTCACTCTGACGCATGCTGCGTTCGTGCGGGAGTGCATCCGAGTCCTAGGGGCATCGTGTGCTTACATGCCTTCGGCCGTAGTTGCGTGGCACAGTCGGGAGGATTGTGCAGCATGCCGTCATCCATGTATTTGTTATTTATATTCAAAATATGCATCAGAAAATCGCTGCTAAGTCGGGGCGGCACAAAATCTCTCCTCTCTGTTTTCTCGAGAGTTTGCCGGATTTGCTACAGTAAACAGAGAGCAATTCATCGAACACCTTCGGTGTGGCGCTAACAATTGGTATCAGAGCCTCGTTGCTCCCTAGTTCTGATGTCGCGACGATCTGGCGATCGATCCCTACTGCCGCACGCGCCGCGATCACCACCGCCGTGCCTATCGCGCACTCCACCACCTCGTCCGTCACGAACACCTCCACGTCGCCGACCCGCAGAATCCCCGCCTCCGCGCCGAACGCACGGGCGTGGTGAGAGACCACTCAAGCTTGGTCCGCCGCGCATCTTCAAGGAGTCGAGCGCCTCCGTCTAGTACCCGGTCCTGACTAGGACGAACTACGAGGAGTGGGCGCTCCTCATGACGGTGAACTTACAGGCGCAGGGACTCTGGCATGCCATGGAGCCATACGACGACGAGGAGATCGAGTACCGCAAGGAAAGGCTGGCGTTGGCCGTCATCCTGCGTGCCATGCCCCCAGAGATGCTGCGGTCACTATCGACCAAGCGCACGGCACAAGCGGCGTGGGAGGCGATCAAGACGGTGCGCGTCGGCACCCGACGCGTGCGGGAGGCCAACGAATAGCTACTGCACCGAGAATTTGCTGACGCAAGGTTCAAGGAAGGGGAGAACATCGACGACTTCTCCCTGCGCCTCTCCGGCCTCGCCAACAGCATCCGCACCCTCGGAGGCGACCTCCCTGAGGTAGATGTGGTTACCAAGTTGATAGCCATCTCGATTGAGACGCTCATCGACGTTCGTGACCTCTCGATCGAGGAGGTCATCGGGCGGCTGCGCTCCATGGAGAAGCGCAAGGCCACCCAAGGAAGTCGTCGACAACAGCGGCCGCCTCATGCTCACCGAGGAGCAGTGGATGGCGCGGCTCAAGATCCACGAACAAGGCGGTGAGAGCGGCGGAGCCGGGTCCGGCGGCTCCGCGAACGGCGGCAAGAAGCGCGGCAACAGACGCGGTCGTGGGCGGGTGCGCACCTAGGAACACCCTGGCGACAAGTGCAACCACTGCGGCAAGATGGGCCACTGGGCCAAGGACTGCAGATCCAAGGCAAAGGAGGCCCGAGCTCACATAGCGACCTGGGAAGATGACGAACCCATGTTGCTCATGGCACATGCCTGCGTGGTGGAATACCGCCCGCGACAGTCTCCGGCGCCAATGCCCTCACCGCCGGGAGATGAACCTCTCGTTGCGCCACTAGAGATCGTGGAGGCCAAGGTCCTCGCCCACCTCAACGCGGAGCCCGACCCGGCCGATCAGTGGTACCTCGACACCGGCATGACGAACCACATGATCGGCTCCTGCACCATCTTCTCCGAGCTCGACACGGCCGTCATAGGCACCGTCAAGTTCGGCGACGGCTCTGTCATCAACATCGAGGGGAGCGGCACCATCCTGTTCGCCTGCAAGAACGGCGAACACCGTGGACTGACCAGGGTATACTATATCCCTCGTCTCATGGCAAACCTCATCAGTGTCGGACAACTCGATGAAAGCGGCTGCGAAGCGCTAGTGCGCGACGGCGCGATGCGGATCCATGACCGCGATCGTCACTTGTTGGCGTGCATCTTGCGTTCTAGGAACCGACTCTACACCATCCAACTCAACGTCGTGCATCCTATTTGCCTCTCCACATGGAGCGCCCATGAGACGTGGCACTGGCACGCCAGGTATGGGCACCTCAGTTTCCATTCACTTAGGAAGTTGGTGCAGGGTGACATGGTGAGGGGTCTGCCGCATATTGATCACGTTGATCAAGTCTGAGATAGCTACCTCAGTGGGAAACAACGCCAAGTTTCCTTCCCCGCGCAAGCCCGGCATTTCGCCGAACACCTGCTGGAGTTAGTGCATGGGGACCTTTGCGGGCCAATCACGCCCATGACACCAAGCGGAAATCGCTACTTCTTGCTGCTAGTCGATGATGTGAGCCGCTTCATGTGGCTCACTCTCCTGGCGAGCAAGGACCAAGCCCCGGTGGTGATCAAGCGCTTCCAAGCCATGGCCGAGTTGGAGTTCAGGCAAAAGCTCAAGGTGTTGCGCACCGACCGCGGTGGAGAGTTCACCTCCGTCAAGTTTGGTGCCTATTGCGCAGAACGTGGCGTACAACGCCAGCTCACCGCGCCCTACTCCCCGCAACAGAATGGCGTCATTGAGCACCACAACCAAACAGTGGTCGCCATGGCTCGCTCCATGATGAAGGCGAAGGGGCTACCGGGGCGCTTCTGGGGAGAGGCCGTTTCAACGGCGGTCTTCCTCCTCAACCACTCTCCGACACGCTGCCTCGACGGCAAGATGCCGTATGAGGCCTGGCACGGCACCAAGCCGGTGGTTCACTTCTTACGCACGTTCGGCTATGTCGCGCACGTGAAGAACACCAAGCCAAACCTGAAGAAACTCGACGACAGGAGCTCGCCTATGATCTTCTTGGGATACAAGGCTGGATCCAAGGCATACCGAGTGTATGACCCCAACACCAAGCGCGTCCATGTTACACGGGACGCCGTGTTCAACGAGGCGGCCAGCTGGGACTGGCCCGCTCACGGAGGTGGCAAGAACGCAGACGGCACCGTGGATTTCACCATGGAATACATGGTGGCGCCGATCGATGTCACGGCCCCAGGGCCGGAACAAGGAGGCGCGTCGACGACAGGCACGCTGTCCCCGATGCCAACACCCGTGGCCACACCAGAGTTCATGTCGCCCCCAAGAAACATCAGCGACACCCTAGACATCGACCACGATGACGCACCGCTGCGGTACCGCGCCATCGACAACATCCTCGGACAAGCACCTGCGCCAGGCCTCGCACCTCGTGAGCTGGACTCCGGCGAGCTGTACTTCGTGTCCGCCAAGGAGCCGTCTTCTTTTAGGGAGGCAGAGCAGCATCAAAGCTGGCGACGTGCCATGATGGAGGAGATGGATTCCATCAACGACAATAGAATATGGGATCTCGTCGACCCGCTGCCGTCCAATGCCCGATTGGGGCTCAAAGTTGTTATAAGGTGAAGCGCGACAAGCGCGATGCCATTGTCAAGCACAAAGCACGCCTCGTCACCAAGGGCTACGTCCAGAAGGCCGGGATTGACTTCGAGGAGGTCTTCGCGCCGGTTGCACGCATGGAGTCCATGCGACTCCTGCTCGCTGCCGCGGCCCACGCCGGCTGGGGTGTCCACCACATGGACGTCAAGAGTGCATTCCTAAACGGGGAGCTCGTTGAGGAGGTCTACGTACAACAACCGCTGGGCTTTGCCATCGACGGGCAAGAGCATAAAGTGTACCGGCTTCACAAGGCGTTGTACGGGCTACGCCAAGCACCCAGGGCCTGGAATGCCAAGCTCAACGACAGCCTTATGTCGCTTGGTTTCCAGAAGAGCATCACCGAACATGCTGTGTACACGCGCAGCGAGGACGGCTCGAAGCTGATCGTCAGCGTCTACATCGACGACTTGATCATCACCGGCGCGAGCAACGCCAACATCGGCGAGTTCAAAAAGGAGATGTGTACGCTCTTCAAGATGAGTGATCTCAAGCTTCTCTCTTATTATCTTGGTCTCGAGGCGAAACAGGGGAAGACGGGCTTCACGCTCTGCCAGGCGGTGTACACCGGCAAGCTGCTCGACAAGGGCGGCATGGGGGAGTGTAACTCTTGTGTCACACCGATGGAGGCGCGGCTGAAACTGAGCAAGGCGAGCACTTGTCCCCTGTGAATGCGACGAAGTATCGCAGCATCATCGAGGGGCTACGCTACCTAGTGAACACGCGGCCAGATATCGCCTACGCGATGGGCTACCTGAGCCGATTCATGGAGGAGCCACACGAAGATCATCAAGCGGCGGTCAAGCACGTTCTCAGGTACATCGCCGGAACGTGACACCATGGTGTCCACTATGCTAGGGAGGAAGAAGGCCGGCCAATTCTCCATGGCTATAGCGACAGCGACATGGCTGGTGACCTGGACACGCACCGAAGCACCAGCGGCGTCCTCTTCTTCCTCGGGTCCAATCCCATCTCCTGGCAATCGACTAAGCAGAAGGTGGTGGTGCTATCGTCATGCAAAGCAGAGTACATCGCCGCGACGGCCACCGCCTGTCAAGCAATCTGGCTAGCTCGGCTCTTGAGTGATCTGATCGATTCGGAGTCCACAGCGCTGGAGATCAAAGTGGACAACAAGTCCGCCATCGCAATGACGAAGAACCCCATCTTCCATGACCGGAGCAAACACATTGATACTAGATATCATTTCATCCGGGAGTGCATCGAGGGCGGGAAGATCATCATCAACTACGTTCGCACGGAGGAGCAACTGGCAGACGTATTGACGAAACCACTTGGCCGTGTTCGATTCCAGGAACTATGTCAGGGGATCGGCATCGTCAAGCTTACCGTAAGGAGACATGAATTAGGGTGGAAATTGTTGAGATTAATCCTAGCGCCATCACCTATTTGTGCTCCATCTTTTTTGCTCCATTTCTGTTACGGCGCATAACTCAGTTTGTGGAGAATCATGCGCCTGTATCTTCACTCTAACGCATGCTGCGTTCGTGCGGGAGTGCATTCGAGTCCTAGGGGCATTGTGTGCTTGCATGCCTTCGGCCGTAGTGGCGCGGCCCAGTCGGGAGGGTCGTGCAGCATGCCGTCATCTATGTATTTGTTATTTATATTCGAAATATACATCAGAAAATCACTGCTAAGTCGGGACGGCACAAAATCTCTCCTCTCTGTTTTCTCGAGAGTTTGCCGGATTTACTACAGTAGACAGAGAGCAATTCGTCGAACACCTTCGGTGTGGCGCTAACATCGCTCGCCAACACCGCCGTGGAGGACTTCACGCCATGTTCGCGGTGAACGTGCGCGGGACGTTCCTGGCGTGCCGGGAGGCGGCCAACCGCATCCCGCCGGGCAGCGGCGGACGCATCGTGACGTTCTCGTCGTCCGTCCTCGGCACGCTCCTGCCCGGGTACGCGGCGTACACGGCGACCAACGGCGCGGTGGAGGCGATGGCGAAGATCCTGGCCAAGGAGGTGGCGGCGAAGGGCGTCACGGCGAACGTGGTGGCGCCGGGGCCCGTGCGCACGGAGCTCTTCATGGCCGGGAAGGACGAGGCGTTCGTGAGGCAGGTGGAGGAGCAGTCGATGGGGCGCATCGCCGAGACGACAGACGTCGCGCCGGTGGTGGCGTTCCTCGTCAGCGACGCCGCGGCGTGGGTGAACGGTCAGGTGATCAGGGTCAATGGCGGCTTCGCGTGAGTGCCTCCGTGCGTCTCTCCAATACGGTGGCCTGTGTTAAGTGTGTTGCAATAAAAGTAGCTTTGGCCTGTGATGTGACAGTCATGGAGTGACATAATAAAATATAATCTGTAATGTCTAGTGAGTAATAATGTGGTATATTGCCATTTTCATAATGTATACAGCAAGAAGTGGTATTAAGGTGAATTTCACGGTTTAGTACAATATTTACAATCCAATCACCCCATGTCTCTTTCAAATCCGGCTGGTTTTTCCCACCGCCCCACATGAGAGTACCTCGATGACGACGATCTTCAAGACGTGGATCCGGCAGAGGCACTCATGGGCGCACACGGATCCAGCGCCAGTGCCGGCGCTCGTGTGAGGAGACGATGGCGGCGACGTTCGTGGACTCGGTGGGAGGAGGCAACGGCGCGAATCGATGGGAGCCCCACCGCCCCACACGAGAGTATCTCGATGACGACGATCTTCAAGACGCGGATCCGGCAGAGGCACTCATGGGCGCACACGGATCCAGCGCCGATGCCGGCGCTCGTGTGAGGAGACGATGGCGGCGGCGTTCGCGGACTCGGTGGGAGGAGGCAACAACGCGAATCGATGGGAGGAGGCGACAGCGGCGGCTTTCGCGGGCGCACATGGATTTGGCGCCGGTGGCGGCGCGCTTGGGAGGAGGCGACGGCGGCAGCGTTCATGAACTCGGTAGGAGGAGGCGACGGCAGCGGTGTTCATGGGCGCGCACGGATACGGCAGGAGCGGGCGGATCTAGCGACGGCAACTCCATGCAGGTGCCCTTTGGTATGCTCCTAGCCTTCTTCCCCTTCCCATGGCGACAACCAACTGTGAGAGGTAGACTAGCACTAGCATGGGAGAGGAAATAGTGATGAATTTTTTATTGCTTGTGGCCAGTCCTTATGCATAAGGCTAATTCATCCAAAGTTCCCCTATAAAAACTATTTACACAATGTATAAGTAGGCTATATAGGTTTAAGACCTCCTCCTATTTCTACATTGTGGATGCCCTCAAGGGTTTAAAGAATCCCTAGAAAAAAGGATTCTAAAAAGGGATGAAGTAAAAATGCACATGTAGGATTGATGTGAGTAGCAACATCAGCCCCTAATTTGTTCTCAGTTGTATAACTGTTATTCCTGGACAATGGCTTAAGCTGGAGACACAATCTTGTCCAAAGAGAGATTATTTATAAACGCCTGTGATCGTCATCCGCACCTTCATCGAAGACACCTGACGATCCCACCCGGAAATCGAGCTGCTTTTGATGTTTCTTCCTCCGACGCTCGTCGAACTCCTCCCAACCCTCCACCTGTTTTGGATAAGTGGCATCAGCAGTGGAAATGTCTCCATCAGAGCCATATAGGACCAAGACCATTACCAAAAGTTCTTCCCAATGATCATATCCAATTGGACAACAGTAAAGCAAGGACTTCCACCTATTTCGCAATGTAAGTAATGCGTATGACTCGATCAACACCAAGTATATTATAAATGAAACAACTTGGGGGTTCCAAAGCGAAACCAGCTAGTAGTATATAAGAGAGTGATTACTGGATTCTCCAAATGTAAACATATGCTTGTTGACATCTTGGGTTCCACTAGAGCACTGACAATAACAAAGTAACAAACACTAAATAATTGTGAAGGCTTTAGTCACTTAAGGAACTTATACCTGCCGAAGAATATCGTTGGTGATTTCAGTGCCATGGAGATCAAGCGTAACGAGCCGCCAGCACTTCATGAAAAAGGCTGAAGGTAGGGATGTAAGACCATTGTTCCTTAAACTCAAAACCTGATGGCATAAAGTTTTTTGAAATAAGGAACATTAGAAACCAATCTTGGTACAATGTACTAACTGATTATTATACCATGCAAGACAAGAAAAAGGATTGAATGGGAAAAATATTTAACACAAAGGAAGCACAAATAATCATCTGCTCTGACATATACAATATATAAACTACAAGTAGCATGGTAGTAAATCTTTTCACCAAGTTTAACAGTCATGCCCTAGTTTAATACCAATGTGATGCAATAATCATATATAACAAAGAAACAATGAATACTCAGGACTTTCTCAACTCTCAGGTCATGAACCAAAACTTTGTGCATGATATGCTGAGAAATAAAGAAAGTTCAAACTGAACCTACAGACTACATCATACCATGGAATATTTCATACTGACTACTAAAATCTCAGATTTGTTGTGGCGTAGCTGGTATGCAAAAGAACAATTATTATGTATTCACTGGTTATGCAAATGCAATTTAAACATCCTTACAATTTGGGCTTAAGCATGTTGTACCAACTTGAACCAAGGGAACTAGTAATATCATCAACAGGACGCTGCATCATGAGCCCCTTAGGCTCTTTGTTGAATGTTATGAACAAGATAGCTTAGCAGTATGCATGCAAATTTAGTATTTTGATAAAGGAATATATTTCTCCATGTCTGGCTTATAGGCACATACCTTGAGATATTGAAGGTTTCCAAAAGCCTCTGGCAGTTCAGCCAATAGATTTGATGACAAATCAACCTAATGAAATTCAAAATTTTCTGATGAACCAGAAATTGCCAGATGCAAACTCAGAAGAGTTAAGTGTTCAATATGCCCTAGAAGAATAGTGAAACAGAGAGAAAACACACACCTCCTTGAGGGATTCACAATCTCCTATAGATGAAGGCAATGAAGTTATCCTGCCAACAAGTGAAAATTGTAGCAGTGTTAAAAGATCAGGATACCTTTCAATTCTAAGAACAAAAGTAATTATGTAAGTTCTCATTAGAAGTATAAGAAAAGCCACATGTTCCGGCTTGATAGAATGTATTTTCTTTAAAAGTTTTTCTATGATAGAACTGCTCACAAGTTAAAATTATCAAATCATTGTGAAAATCGACCAACAACTATATTATATACAGATAGCCTCTCTTGACGTAACTTCATATTACTTCACACTTTCGGTATACATCAATTTAGTTAGGCATACATGAGCACAAAGTGAAAATTATGCTATAAGCATAGCAAAATATGGGACTTCAATGAGTCACTGCAGTTAAGCAACAGTGGGTTCTAGCACAGTACCTATTATTGCTTGCTATCAGAATTTCAAGATGCTTCAGTAATCTTATTTCAACAGGTAATTTCTCAAGCCTGTTATTTGCAATACGAAGTTCACGTAGATGAGTCATTGAGCCCAAACTTGAAGGTAAAGTGACCAGCCTGCATGACAAATTAGAAAGTTAGAACATATCATATCGTCATCCTGAATGCTAAACAAGAACGATAGACATAGAACTTCCTAATGCAATCTTTAACTCCTAATGGATAGAGACCGAAGGTCTACTGTGCCTTGCCCAGCATGCTATCTAAGGTTGCCATCTGCTACTGTGGACAGATTGCCCGGACACCTCTGATATTGCTAGCCCAGCATGACAGCGGTGCTGACACAAGACAGCAAACTTAAGGGTACAAGAATAACTTGCACCACGCAAGCCATTGCGATAAACTGAGCACCTCATGAGTCATGACCCCTCCAGTTATCCAAGAAAAAAACAATCAGCTTAAGATATTACGCATTGCTACCTTTTTCTTTTCAATGTATGAGCCTAACTGTTTAAGTGGAGTTTGAAATATTAGTTGGTTCTGGTCTACATCTTTGGCAATGATCAAGTGGCTGAATCAAAGAACATATATAGGAGTCTGGAGCAAAAACATTTTATAGCTTAGTGGTTTTCACTATTGGGAGCACAAAGAGAAGATTATTTAAGGAAATTATAAGGGTTTTTTATATCCACTGGCAACACAACAAATATTCATAGCATGATAAAACAGGATGTTGAGAAATCAAACCTACCGATTTTGGCTTAAAGACAAAACTGTTAATGTTTGAACACATATTAGACCTTCCCAGGAAATGTTCGCATCAGGTATATCATTAGCAGTCAGGATTAATTTCTACAAGATGAAAGGATGATATTTTCAATCATATTTCCTTGTGAATGAAGAAAATGCCTCAACCAACATGTTGGGAAAGAACTTTACATGTAAAGATTTCAGAGCAGCAATTTCCTGTGGAATTGCTTCAATATAGTTGTTACTGACATCCAGTACTCTAATGGAAGAACCACAGCCCCATACTTCTTCAGGCACTGCCTACTCAAAAAGACAACCACAAAATAAGCCCAAAAATTCAACCAAAAGAGAAATTGTGTTTTGTACAAGAAAATGTGTAAGAAACAGCTAATAAGGCTCTTAGTTCAAAAGTGTACAAGTAATGGGTGGTTAGGAATAGCAAGGAAGTTCTTGATTGTTAAACAACTAAATGACCTGCTTTATCATGTGGTGATGAATAATAAATGCCTTTGTATGCATTGAAAGATCTGATTCAGTGGATAGCGGCAGTTAAATGGCTATGCCATATAAATCATTCTGCCAATCATGACTCATGAATAGCATTTTGCAAACAGATGCATTAAAACAGTCTGTTCAAGACTATCGTAGTATTTCCTACAGGTTCTGGTGACTGCAAAAATATACAGATAATAATTTTAATCGTGTCCATGTCTTTCCTCACCAACAATAGGCAGTTATAAGACAGGCACTCAAACTTGCTTTTGTTAGAAAGGCATATATGGTAAGTTTCAAGAACTTCAAAGCATAAGTATGCTAAGTTGCTTAGTTTAAAAGTAATGTAAGAAAGCTGGAATCAGATACCTTCAAGCTGGAATCAGACAATGCAATAATACCAGTTGCTTTCCAACGTTCCGGTCGGATTTTACTGACATTTGTATCCGATTTCTGTGTTTGAGTTTCCTTCACACTTAAGGCTCTTCTTGTGCTTGGTGCTGGAACACTGCTATTCTTTGTGATGGGGCCGTCCTTTCGGAGAGTAGAGCAAACGTAAGTTCAGTATAACGAATTGGACAAGAAATTTGACTTCTCACACCGCTTTAGCATTGCAATAAGGATATAACTGAATTATAGACTATGCATCCATTTTCCCTAAACATCACAGTTAACAAAATCTCAAGGTATTAACAGAAAGGGTGTAAAAAAATCGGAGTAAAACAACCACAGAAGTTCACTCATCAAAGTTTTGCACACGACTACACGAGCTAACGACCTCACCACACTCCAGAAAAAATGATTGCTAAAAAATGATGAAATTAGGAGGGATCAAGGTGATTTACCCCTTGATGGAGCCCCGGCGAGGCGACGAGCATGACCTTGGATCTGTCCACCACCTGCATCGAGCTCAGGCTCGCGGCGTCCGCGAGAACTTTCCCTGCGACCACATAGGGAGATCAAGAGAACGATAAGGAATCAATAATCAGAAGCAGATTGGCGGTTAGGAGGTCAAGGGTTTGGGAATCGGTGCCTTTGCAGATGAGCCTCTGGCCGCGCGGGAGGACGTTGGTGAGCGGCTGGAGGAGGCGCTTCAGCTCGGTGGTGGTGGCGCAGGCTGGGACCTCCACCGGGATGGTGCGGACGCCGAACTTGACCTGGATGGTGATGGTTGGCGGCGTCGGCGAGCTCTCCATGGCGGCCTCGCTCTCTCTCGTTTCCGTTTCCGTCCCCTCTGCTCGATCGAGTGAAGCCAACTGCCTGGTTGTTTCTCGCTTGGGTAAATTCCACTTTGCACCCTGTGTTTTGACAGTTTCTCGATTGGGTAAAGGCCACTTCACAAACCACTATGGTAGGAGTAGAAGGTTATTTGGGTAAAACCTGTTGATTTTATGTTACACTTGTCCCTAGGATCAAGTTTACAATTTTTTTAATAATCTATATACTACTTTTAAAGTGGAGTCATCATTCTTTCATCCCCTCCCCCCACCTCCGCCCACCTCCGCGCATAGCGAGAGTGGAAAAAAACAGAAAGAAACTCCTTGATCATCCCCAACCATAAGAACCATGTAGCCTATTTTCATAGTAAGTGTCTCTTAGAATGCACGAGTATATTATTACTGCTAGTGAAATATAAATATCTTATATATGTATTCTGAGATAAAATCGATCTTCACAAATAAGTCCACTTCACAATGGATAGAACCTAGTGTGTTCCGTTTTACATGTCACTAAGCTTAGGCATCATTCAAAATTGAGTTTTTCTCAATTCTTATTTCTTACTGTAACTGAATTGATTTATGCGAAAACCGTAAAAAAATAACACGTACACATTTTCCCACAAATTCATGGATGCGCAGGCTTCCCAGAAAAGCTAAAGATGTGAATTTCAAAATAAAAAGTGCAATCATCCACTTCTCAATCTTACTTTAAAATTTGTGCAGCTTATGGCACATTCTTTGTAGCTTACATATTATGGATTATCACGAGCATGTTTCTTAAGCTCCTAAAGAGTATAATTTTTTAAAAACTCTCTTTGTCAGTGTTTCTTATAATGCCCTTTTAAATTAACTTATCAACTTTCTAATTTTTGATACCCTCGAATAATTGTAGACTCAGTTTGATCCATTGTCCATATAAAAAAAAACTCGCCCTTACTCGAGGTGAAGTATAGCAATTTGCCAAAAAAGAACACCTCAAAAAATACAAAGGAATAAAAGTGCTAACGTTGGGCTCATGGGCTGGATCTCACAAGTAAAAGCGGAAGAACGAGAAAATACGGCCCATCAAAGCCCAGAACAACAGACCGCAATTCCCGGGCCACCGCAGTCAACGAGCCATCCGACAACGCCATCGACGGCGACCGCCGCAAGCAACCGCGGCCTCATTCCCCCAGTTAAAAAACACCACACTGGAGTAAGCCGCACGCACCCCCTCTGCTCCTCCTGTCGCCTACTCCCCTTGTCGGCGGCGTCGCCCAGATCCCAACCCCCTCGCTCTTACTCTCCCCCAGTCCGCGCCGCCGGCGGCCAGATCCGCGCGAAATGCTGGGGCGGGCGGGGGCGCTGTCAGTGCCGCGGTGGCGGGGGGGAGGGATCGGGATCGACCTCCGCGCGGCGCTGCGGTCGGGGGGGAACCTCCTGTTCGCGCTCTTCGTGGCGGCCGTCCTGGCGTTCACGCTCCTCGCCGCGGTGCACAGCCCCGACGACCCACTGCTCCACCCATCGTCGCACCAGCTCACGGCGTTCCTCACCTCGGCCACATCCAACTCCACCTTCCTCGCCGACGACTCCGTCCTCCGCACCGGGGAGGACTTCGCCGGCGCCGGCGGCGCCAACTCCTCCGATGCCGCCGCCGTCGCTGCCGCTGAGGCTGGCGTCGTCGCTGAGGCGGTGCCGTTCATCAAGCTCGAGGACGTGGCGACCGAGGAGGAGGAGTCGGGGGCCGGGGCGGGAGCGGGGGCGGAGCAGGCCGTCACCGTTGACACCGACGCCAGCTCGGACGCGGGCGCGGGGGCGGCCGCGGCCGAGGAGAACCCCATCGTCGAGGCGGTCTCCTGCGACACGGAGGCGCCGGTGGACTGCACGGGGGATAAGGATCTCTTCAATCTGCTCATGCGCACGGCGATCGAGAAGTTCTCCGACCTCCACTTCTACCGCTTCGGCCGCCCCGTCGCCGTGCCAGGCAGCCCCATGGAGTGCGACCTTGCCTGGCGCTTCCGCCCCGCCGAGGACACCAACGGCCGTACCACGTACTACAAGGACTACCGCCGCTTCACGCTCACCCGCGACATCAACACCTGCAACCTCATCATCAGCAATGTGGGCGAGTACCACTCCGGCACTGGCGCCAAGCGCAGCGGGCGCCGCAAGGGCAAGAAGGGGAAGAAGGGCAAGCGCGAGGCGCCAGTGACTGACTTTGTTCCAGCCAAGACACAGATGAGGCTTGATGAGAACGCTGCCAATGTGGACACCGCAGCTGCTTCGGAGCCGGTTCTAGTTGTTGGTGAAGCTGTCAATGACAATTTACCGGTGGTTGAATCTGAGTCTGATTTCAGCCGTGGAAAGTACCTCATCTACATGGGCGGTGGCGAGAGATGCAAGAGCATGAACCACTACGTTTGGGGATTCCTGTGTGCACTTGGTGAGGCGCAGTACTTGAACCGGACGCTTGTTATGGACCTTAATGTCTGCCTCAATTCACGGTATACTGCAAGTGGCAAGGATGAAGAGAGAGATTTTAGGCTCTACTTTGATTTTGAGCACTTGAAGCAATCCACGTCGGTGATTGACCAGAGCCAGTTCTGGACGGATTGGGGGAAGTGGCACAAAAAGGATAGGCTGAAGAATCACTACACTGAAGACATCAAGGTGACTCCGATGCAACTTCGTGACGTCAAAGACACACTGATCATGAGGAAGTTTGGGAATGTTGAGCCTGATAACTACTGGTCTCGCATATGTGAGGGTGAGACAGAGGCAGTGATCAAGCGCCCATGGTATTTCTTGTGGAAGTCGCGTCGATTGATGGAGATCGTGTCTGCCATTTCCTCCCGGATGAATTGGGACTTTGATTCGGTCCACGTTGTGAGAGGTGAGAAAGCCCAGAACACACAATTGTGGCCAAATCTTGATAGAGATACATCGCCAGATAGTCTCCTTGTCACACTTAATGATAAGGTTGGTGCTGGCCGGCATTTGTACATTGCAACCAATGAACCCGATAAATCATTCTTTGACCCACTGAAGGATAAGTATCAAACACATTTCCTGGATGACTTCAAGGATTTATGGGATGAGAACAGTGAGTGGTACACTGAAACAAAGGAGCTGAGCAATGGCAATCCTGTTGAATTCGATGGATACATGAGGGTTGCAGTTGACACTGAGGTGTTCCTTAGGGGGAAAAGGAAGTTGGAGACATTCAACGATCTTACTCGTGATTGCAAGAATGGTGTCAATACATGCCCTGCTTCCTCCTGAACATCTCGTGAAGTATGTGCACTGAGTTTCAAATACTGTGCTTGATATAATATTTTTGAATTACTCTGTGTCTTAAGCACATGTGGCTTTGTTGTAACTAGCTAGCTCATAGGAGTGTTTCTGCATGACACTGTTGTTGCATCTTATCACCCAGATCACATTAGTTTGTTGAATTCAGGCATCAGCACTTTGTAGTTTGTACTAATTGCTTGAACAAGAAATTTGCTCATGTTACCACGTTATGCCTCTATTGTGAGGTATCCGTCTACTGATTTTAGTACTTTTGGTACTCTGATGTAAAATCAGTTTAGTCTAGCATGAAGGTCAGTACACCTGGTCTGAGAAACAAAACTAACCATCAGTGTTTGAAAAACTGAAGTTTTTTTTTATGAAATTGAAGAACTTAAGATTAATACTGAAGGCTTGCTATATATGCAGAGTTAGGGCGCACATTGCTTTCCCCTTCTGTTTGTGATGTCTGTGATCTCAAATTGGGAACATTGAATGGACTATGCTTGATCAGTAGTATAGCTTTGCGAAGCTTTGTTCCATTTGGGGGTTTTGTGCTTTAAATTAACATGTCCTACCAAGCACTCTTTTCATCTTCATTTCAATCCTTAGGAGGATGACAATGGGGCAAGTAATGCAAGTAACTAATTTTGGCTCATTTCTATAGTTGTATTGGATTCTCCAGCTTCATGGTTGGGGCCAACCGCTGAAAGGATGTGCCAGTTGCCGTTCTGATTATTCTTCTTTTTGGCGACCCGTTGTCTGCTGGATCTACATTTTATTCCTTTTTAAGCTGCCCAAGGCCACCTTTGATTTTTCATGGTTGCTCATTTTGTTAATCAGTTACCAACAGTTCAATTTGCATGTCCACCAGCACCATGGTTGATTTGCTACCGCATATTTTCCTTTGCAGTTTCGACATCTTCAGTTCTGTCGGGTTCATTGCATTGTCCTATCCATCCATCATTGCTGCATGTTCTTGTCAGCAAAGTTCGTTCTTATAAAGCTTTTGGCTCTTAGGTCCTCGTTCTTTCAAGTAGTTTGGTCGGGCTGGGAGGGCAGGAATCGGCTAGCCAACGCGGTCTGGGCCATTAGGGCCAGAAACCCCAGGCTGGTGCTGAGTATTTTGGGGGCTTCCGTGGTAGAAATCCACGGGCTACTGGCATTAACGGCCCAGACTGCGCCGGTTACCGGCACCGTTTGAAACTGCTGAACTTAGAGCAGAGGTCCAAAAATTAGTTCCAAAAATTTTAGATTGGGACCATTCTAAAAAATTTTAGGCTACAAAGCTTTACCATCTTCAATAGAAGCCTAAAAATTAGATTCAAAAATTTGTTTGTTGCTCACATAGGATAGATGGCAGTGTTTACTTTGTAATCGTTTTCTTTGATGATACTATGCCCCCGTGCGAACACCGATCGAGAGGATACTCATTGACGCTGCCGTTTCTTGGCGCCAGAGAACATGTCGCTGGCTATAGTGTCCTCGGCAGAAGACTTTGCCGTCAGCCTGTGGAGAAATGAAAGGCACCGTCGATCCCCTAGCCGAAAGTGTCATCAATTACAGTTAATGGAGAGGCAGACCGATAACGGCTTGCAGCGATGTGCAGATGAAGCGACTGTAGTAGGCGACGTAAAAAAATCAGCGCTGGTAGAAGACGTTGGGAGAAAGAAAAGATATGGACGGAGAATTCTTGGTGAGTGAGCAGTGATATTTTCCTGCGGGATCAGTAATTGGGAACGCTAATAAGTTCTCTAAATCTGACTCATTTTTAGGCTAGGATTAGACATAAGGAATTTTTAGAGATAGATTTGGGTATCTGTTGCAGACCTGTTTTTAACTTAAATCCTAAAATTAACTTTTAGAACTTCTTTAGGTCTCTATTAGAGATGCTCAGGTTTCTCCCTCCTAAGCATCGGGAGCGTTCCTCTCGAACTACTAAATAACGTATTTTTAAAAAAATTTCTATATATAAGTGTTTAAAAAATTAAATAAATTTATTTTTCAAGCTTATAATAGCTAATACTTAATTATGTTATGATAAATTTGATTTATATTTGACATTATTTCCGTCACATATTTTATATACAGTAAGTGCACAAACTGGGATAAATAAACAAAACCTTTGAAATGTAGGGTCAAATAAGAAAGGGCATAGACGATATTTCGGCCTTGATTTTAACACCGTTAACTTGACTTAACAGAACAGGACCAAACAATAACTTTATTTGTAAAAAGCAGAGTCAAATGAATAAAGTTGAGAAAACAAGGTTAAATTGGTGGTTAGCCTTCAAAATAGAGTTAAAGCACAATTGCCCCTTCAATGATATATACTCATTTAAAAGCCTCTAGTGGTGGTAGCGGTGAATCTGTCACCCTAACTACTCTAATTATAAACTTTACAAATCCTCCTTAAACTTCTTAATATTAAGAAACAATTAAATCTTAATGGATAACCACATATAAAATCAAATTAAGATGAGTATTCCTCATAGAAAAAGATAAGGAAAACATTACATGAAAAATATGTTTTTATTTATTTTATTTAATATTATAATTATTTTTTTTATTCATAGCAAAACACGGGGATTCAGCTAGCCACGTCAAAATTGTGTAGCAAGTTTGCTGGCGAGTGTGAGCTGCTGATTGGGGTTGCCGAGCGGTGTGCCACCCCATCATGCAATGTAGCAACTCAGTCGCTCATCGGCCCGTAAAAACGACGAAGCGCCTACTCCTACGCATATTCGCATGCGCATACCATGATACTCCCTCCGATGTTTAATATTTAACGCTGTTAACTTTTTAACATAAACTTAGTCAATAGTTTTATTTAAAAATTTTATATAAATATATAAAAATACAAATCATGCTTAAAATACCTTAAATTTGATCATTCATCATATTAAAAAAATTTATATAAATATGTAAAAATATAAGTTATATTTAAAGTACCTTTGGGGATAAAACATATCATAATAAAATAAATAATAATTATATAATTTTTTAGAAAATAAATAATTAAATATATGTTTAAAAGTCAACTATAATTAAAAAAATTAAAAAGCGGTGAGAGTATATACGTAGCTGCAAGCGCGATCCACACAACTTGCCGACAGCGGCACGGCACAGGCGCTCGCGTACGGCGCCCGTCGCGTACTTGGCCTGCCCGCCCAATATTTCCTATGCGCGTACAACCGAGACCACGTGATCGCGCTCGATATCACACAGATACACGCGCAACATGCTGCATGCGCGCGCGCTTCCCTGATGATGGGTGGAGCCTTGCCTTTACGAGAGAAAAGGCTGTGTAGGAATCTACTCCGCGAACGTAAGTGCGATGCAGACGATGCACCATACTTTACCGTGCATGCGCACGCACGATCTCTATTATTTAACCCTCTTTTTGCCCCACCGGCCTAAGGTGATCACTACTTAAAAAAAAAATCATTTTGACAATATTCTCCGGTCACATATCATCTCTGAAAATCGATTTTGATCGATAATCACTTAAGTCATACACCTTGAAAGTGCCCTCCAAAAATACCTCTAAAAATGTGGAAATCAATTTTTCATAGGTAGCCAATATAAAAATAAATTTCTACAGACGGTTGTCTTAAGATGTGTGTCTATTAAAATGATTTTTATGAGTGGCTATTCACCCGCCCATAAAAATACCTTATCTCTACTATTATAAAAATAAGGATCGATTCCGTTCGTTCACCTATCACGTTAAGTTTCCGATTTTCCTCCGTGGCACGCATGTTAAGTTTCTGTTTTTCTTTCTCTCTCCCCCGATTTTCCTCCATCGCACATGTTAAGTTTCCGATTTTCTCTCTGTTTTTTCTCTCTTTGTTTGTTTCCGATTTTCCTTTTTTTTCTTTCTGTTTGTTTGTTTCCGATTTTCTCTCCCTTCATTCTGTTACGGACTCCTAGGCAAGCAAAAGGATATATATAGGCCTAGTAAACCAATATACCGATATTATATATGGACTCATATATATGCATATACAAAGCAACCATAAGAAAAGGATCATATATATAGAAATAGCAGAACTGCATCTCTAGCTATGTTCAGGAAGGTCTTATCAACCTTGTCGACGCCTTCACACTCATATCGATTCTAGGTAACCATTATTCCCAGCAAACCAAAAACCAATTATCAATTATCCCACCACCATATGATCTAAATTTTGAATTTTAAACAGTAATAAATCATGGACTATCTACTATCCGATATAGGCTGTTGATATACATTCATGAGCCATGCTATCTGATCTCAAGGGCTAAATATGGACTATATGATTGTTTAACTTGGCAGATTCATTCTATAGACTTGATTGTTCAGCTTTTCATGAATCACCAGAAATAATTCATGCATTATGACAATAGTGACTAATTAATTGGGGGCAAACCCATATCACACATGACCCGGATTCGCCAAACCGCCGGGATACGGTTTGGGTTACTGGTTTGGGTATATCGGGTTACCCCCTATCCTTACTAGATCACCTAGAAAACATGTAATGTATGGAGAAAGATAAGCATTGGTAGCCCGTCGTAATGAAAGCTTTACAGTTAGATAAATCATAAAGAATTCCATAAGCACTCAGCAAGCCAATGTCATATATTCTCCTAATCAGCCAATCATAATGACCACCGGTGAGTATTATAGCTATATAAATTCGCATCATGTTCTACTGCAATATGTATCTTGTTATAGTACTAACAATGTTCTTCCAACAGACAATCTTTGTTTAGCATCTAAAGGTACTTATGGTGCAGAGCCATCAGGGTCATTCATCAATGATGACGATAATATTTTCACATATATTTGGGTTTACTTTTAAATTGTTTATTTTGTTTACCATCTGAAGGTACCTAACCTATTTCATATGCAGGTGATGAAGTCATATTCGACAATGATACCGATGAGGAGAGCAGCATGTTTGATGATCAAGGTAATCCTATAGACATTTAGCATTGTCATTTTAAAACTTAAACTTATTTCTTGTCACTAAAACATTTCAAATTGGGTGGGAGATAAGGACATTGAAATCAAAGATGTTGTCGATGGCATCCCTGAGAACTCTAACGTCCCTGATCCATATGAGATTGTATGTAGCAACATACCACAAAACACTCATATGCTGAAACCCACGGAAAATTGTGAATTCTATGGTGCAAAGAAGTTTGAGCATGAGCCAAAGGGCTTCTGCTGCCGAAGTGGATAAATCAAACTAGCCAATCAAGACACACCTCCTGATCTTATAAGGCTCTAGACGAGCAACGACTCAGACGCCCAACATTTTCGCAACAACATAAGGTTTTTCAATGGACATTTCTCATTCACTTCTCTTTACTGTCATCTTGACAAAGAAACAACTGACATCAGGAAAAGTGGTATTTACACATTTCGAGCTCATGGTTAGATGTATCACAATATACATTCATTTGGTACGAATAGTTTAGAACCTAAGCATTAGAGTTATACTTCTACGATGACGATCCCAGCCTAGAAGATCAATACCGTTGTTGTCGACCAGATCTATACGAACAAAATCAACAAGTAGTAAACATTCTAACCAACATTCTACATGATAATCCATACTTTGAGCAATTTAGGAGCTTGAGACAAGTTGAGAACCTTGAGGACTACCGTGTGATACTAAGCCTTGAACAAAGACTAGATCAAAGAATATATAATGCACCAATAACTTTAGAGGTGGCTACGGTATGGGTCGAGGGAAATGAGCGATGAAAAACATTTGACAAGAGTGTAATCCTACATGGGAACAACAATAAAATACAAGGCATTCGATCATATCATGGATGCTATGATCCATTGTCTTATCCACTATTCTTTCCCAAAGGTGAATTGGGTTGGCATGCCAATATACTAAAGTTTGGTATTAAACCGAAAGATGTGATAAGGGATCGTCAGAATCGCAACAATAATGACGAGGACCCACGTGATTATTTCTTATTTTTGTTACTTCAACATCATATTTTATTATCATATATAAATGTCTAAAAATGCCACTCACTTCTAATGGGATGTCATACGCAAATTCAAGTAACAGACTATGTGTTTCCATGAGAGATTACTATTGCTACAAGTTCCAAATGCGACTCGGCATATTTAACCCACTATTGCATGGCAGACATCTTTTTCAGCAGTTCGCGGTTGATACATACATCAAGATTGAGAGTTCACAGTTAGACTACATATGGAATCATCAAAAAGAGATAAAGGCAGATTTATACCAAGGCCTGTTAGATAGCTGTTGACGCCGAAAACCGCCGGGTGTGCCAAAAAGCTTGCTGACGATCTGGTTCGGCGTCTGGTGACACGCGAAGGCCTGGGAGATCTGCTTAGCTCCAGTGCAGGTCCTAAAATATTTGAGGTTCACGGGCGTGCCAGTCAATTTGACCCAGCAATTGACAAGGAGATGAAGAAATTTGATTACTGATCCAATCGGCCAGTAAGCCGATACGGATTCCTTCCAGCCGATCACCGGTATGCTCGTGCCCGGGCCCTCGCCTGTACTCGCGCCCGGGTCTCGTGCTCGGGTTCTCGCTCCCGGGTCCTTGTTGGTCCTCGTGCCCGGATCGGCAGCAATTGCGCAATCGGCTATCGGCCGATACGGGCTGATATAGACTCCTCGTAGCCGATAGCCGATGGCACCTGTGTATCGGCTAGGAAACCGATAGTGCTATGGGCAAATAGACAAGATGTCAGTATAACATGTGCATCGGCTAGAAACCGATGATAAAATAGATAGGCAGAATAATAAGCCAGCCGACTGCCGAGGAAATACATGTGCATCGGCTAGAAAACCGATGATAATATAGATGACAAACAGTAAGGATGATACAGTCGGCTTTATAAAAAGATAACCTATCGGCTAAGCACTCCGATAGAACGTCGCATATACACCGATCAGCCCGACAAGGATAAATCTATTATTATCGATCTAGTAGTTCAAACCTAACTGATGCAGCACAGATCGATAATAGTAAAGGAACCTCAACGAGACCGATAGACCCTAATGCAACTGTGATGAAAATAACTTACCGGCTATACATTCCGATAAGACGCTTGCGCAAAAACCATCAGCCTAGCAGGAACGATTTATCGCTGGCAGTTCAGTAGGTCGGACCCAACCGATGCAGCACGAACTGATGATAAATCGCCCCCAGTAAACTGATAAGATCTACGCACGCGTGATGTGTATACCTATCGGCCTAAGAGGTCGGACCGAACCGATGCAGCCGTAGACAGGGCAGATACACCTGGGTAAGGGGTGACGAGTCTTACCCTCTCGCAGGAGTTCGGACCTAACCGATGCAGCCCCGCTCGAGAAGCAAGAACCCGTCGAAAGGTTGGCGATGCGCCGAAGTTTAATTGATCGATTGATAGTTTACAAGGTACCCGGGCATACGTATATATACCCCGAGTTGGTACAGTCCTAATAGGACACGAAACAGAAGTTTCCTAATTATAAAAGGAAAAACTAACAAACCCCGATCAGATACGAGATCAGGTTTCCTAAAAATTATCAAAACTACCTAATTAGTAGATAAGGTAATTGACTGCCATGTCGTGATCCTCACGATTCCTTCCTGAATCTGGCTTCTTCTGATTAGCTTCCAACGGCTGATATATCTTCTTTCCTTAACCAAATCCAATGTGAACCGTGCCAAATTTTGGCGTTAACAATAGCATTAATGACAAAGAGAATAGAGGAAATGCGGTTGGCAAGCGGACAATACTTGCTTCATCATTTATCGGAGGGCCTCGGGATAAATTGTGCCGGTACCTAGATGCAATGGCTTTAGTTCGGAAATATGGAAAGCTAGATACCTTTCTCACAATGACCTATAACCCCAACTGGAATGAGATCATCAGTGAGCTCGATTTTGGGCAGAGACCTCAAGATCGTCCAGATCTCATCATGCGTGTTTTCAGGGCAAAGCTAGAGGAAATGAAGAGCAATTGTTTCAAAAGAGCATCCTTGGTAAAGTTAAGGCCTATACATACGTTGTGGAGTTTCAAAAAGAGGGCCTACCACACGTCTACTTCTTGTTGATTATGACTGAAAAAATACAGTACAACGTGTCTAGAGCAATACAACCGAATCATCTCCACCGAGCTCCCAAACCAACGCAAGTATCCAGAGCTATATACGATGGTCATCAAACATATGATGCATGGTCCTTGTGGTCAGTTGAACAGAAATTGCACATGCATGAAGAATCGCTCATCATGCAAGAACGGTTATCCTAAGCCTTTCAATGATAATATCATTCAAGGCAATGACTCCTACCCGGTTTACAGGAGACGCAATGACCGCCGTACTGTTATAGTTCAAAAATGTCCACTAGACAACAGGTGGGTCATTCCTTACAACCCTTAGCTCCTAATGATATTTAATTGCCACATAAATGTTGAAGTATGCTCAAGCATAAAGGCCGTGAAGTACCTGTTCAAATACATTTACAAGGGGCATGATTGAGCATCTGTGTCCATAAATGGGGTAGATAATGAAGGCGACATTGATGAAATAAGGCAATATAGAGATGCACGGTGGGTGACACCTCCAAAGGCACTATGAAGAATATATGGCTTTGATCCTAGCAAAATACATCTATCTGTAATGCAACTACAGCTTCATCTTCCTAACATGCACATGGTTGCATCTCGAGGCAAACAAGACATCCAGGAAGTGCTCGACCAGGATGGTGCCAAGAAGTCAATGTTGGCTACATACTTCGAAGCGAACAGGAATACAAGAAAGCACGAGGCATTTTGTACTGAGACTTTCCAAAGCATATATACTTGGCAAATAGGCAAAAGGAAAATGTTTTGTTAAAAAAAGAAAATGATCTACTATTTATCAAGTTGGCAGGATCATCTCAGCCGGTCCAGCTGAAGGGGAATGATATTATCTTCGGGTCTCTTGAACCACGTGACAGGCGCAACATCTTATGAAGATCTACGGACAGTTGATGGCAAATTATTGCCATCCTTCCATGAAGCTGCAGAGAAAAGGGGTTTGATCGAGGCAGACAATACGCTAGATGAGTGTCTAACAGAAGCCGAGTTGTTCCGAATGCCATCCTCACTCAGAAGGCTCTTTGCAACAATTCTGGTATTTTGTGAGCCTAGCGACATCCGTACCCTCTGGAACAATTATTTTGAGGCTATGTTGGAAGACTATCGTCGCAACTGTTAATGTGGGCATGAAGTTCAACAAATGGTTTTTAATAAATATCAGGGATATGTTGCTGTCAATAGGCAAAGATATACGGTCGTTTCCTCTTCCTGAGATCGATGAGTTACATGACACGACAAACGATCTGCCTAGAGAGATTATCGAGGAATTCGCAATCAAGGTTGACCCTAAGGACACAACTTTATACAAATCACTCAATATAGAGCAGAAAGTCGCCTATGATGAGATTCTAGCTGCAGTTGATCACAATGAAGGAGGTGTATTCTTCGTGGATGGCCTAGGAGGCACAGGTAAAACTTTCCTCTACAAAGCATTACTCGCTACAGTTCGTGAACAGGGAAAGATTGCCATCGTGATAACTAGATCTGGTGTTGTCGCTTCCATAATGCTCGGAGGAAAGACTGCGCACTCCCAATTCAAGATACCACTAAGAATAGATGATGGTGTCATTTGTAGCTTTACAAAACAAAATGGGACAGCCAAACTATTACAAATGGCATCGTTGATCATTTTGGATGAAGCCTCTATGACTAAGGTGGTATTATTTTTAGCTTCTAGCTTGTGGCTACTCCCTTGATTTTCGTTAGCATGCTTCCTGAAATACAAAATAATATGTTTTTTTGCAAAAACTTTCTATATGAAAATATCTCTAAAAATCAAATAGATCTATTTTGCAAGTTTCTAATAGTTAATACTCAATTAATCATGCTCTAATAGCATTCCTCGTTTTGCGTGCAGCTTATAAGCCACACTCATAAGCTAATTCAAACACCACCTAAGAGGCAAGCGGTGGAGGCACTGGACAACAGCATGCAGGACATAATCAACAAACCAACTCTTCCATTTGGTGGGAAGACGGTTGTGTTTGGAGGTGATTTTAGGCAAGTTTTCCCCGTTGTCCGAAAAGGGTCAAGAGCTCAAATAGTAGACGCGTCACTGCACAGATCCAATCTTTAAGATTGCATGCGTCACTTACAGCTAGTGCACAACATAAGGGCACAAAGCAATCCATGGTTTGCAAAATACCTACTACGGATAGGTAATGGCACTGAGGAGATCAATGATAATGGCGACATACATCTTCCCGATGATATATGTGTGCCACATACGGGGCAAGACAGTGACCTAGATAAATTGATCGAGAGTGTTTACCGAATGCTAAATGATCATCTGGCTTATCCAAATTACATTACGTCAAGAGTTATTTTATCCACACGGAACGACTGCGTAGATAGCATGATACATCACGATGTCCCGATCTTCACGACGTAGGATCATTCACCACATAACTAGCTTCAAAGAAGCCAAGATAACTTGCTGCAAGCAGCGATAACTAGTGCAACCTGGCAAATAAAACTCGAAGCCAACCACCGTCTTTAATCGGCAACCTGAATCGAGGATTCGCCCAACCACACTCTCAAAGAACCAACCAACACAACCTACAATCAATCAAGGCGGACCTTGAAGGGAGTAGGAGCACCAATTGGGAGCGGATGAAGCCGCCGCTTTTGTAATCCCACGAAGAAAATCACAAGAGCAAAGGGGTAGAGATCACTCTCAATATTTGTTAGCACACAGCTGAACAAAGGGGTTCTGTATTTGGATTATCAAAAGTCTGAGTTTGCTATGAAGCGATGGGATAGTTATACTAGGAACAGCCCTCCTAGATAGGTATGAACACAAAATGAAGATGAAAAGATAGACTTTGTGAAAGGACCTCCACAAAATGAGCTCTTGACTAGTTCCTGCGTGGCTGTTGGTCTTCTGCGCAGTCTTCAGTGTTTTGGCAATAACTCCACCTTGGAAAGTCCAAAGGATGTGCCATTGGTTGCGTTGGAAAGCTAACTTGATAAGCATTCACACCATGTGCAGCATGCACCATGAAAGCTAACTTGAATGGGACAGTTTTGCATGGGAAGTTGGACATCAGAAAGACTGTTGGACTTCTGACCAGCCTTCACTAATTTAGTCGAATCTCACAATTGGTGGATCCTAATCAGTTGAAACCACCCGATCTTGAAACTAGACTTGATAAGCTTTCCAACAAGTCTTCATAGACCTTGATAGCTTTTGGGAATCAAAAGTTATGAATGTTTCTTTCGGACTGTTCTACCAGACTGGCCTGGTTCGAGTGTGGTCTTTCTCTGTAATCATCTCTTTGTGTGATCTTGTCATCCTCCTTGGTGAACCTGAGCAATAGCAATGTGCATGACTTAGGCAGTATATAATTCTCATTAATATTAAAATGAAATTCACAAAGTAGCGCGTTCACCTCTTTTTGTAGTTTCTTTGTTCGACTACGTGTAATCGGTCCATCAAAGACTTGGGCTGGTGTCGATGTAGGTGATACTCAAGTCGGTGTAGCTTGAATTGGAGGTTGTAACATGTTGCTTGATGGCATGGTCATATCATCCTTCCCCCCCCCCTTGAAAAGGAGTCGTCCTCGACTCTAAAGCGTCTTCACTTGTGAATGGTAACAGATCAGCAACATTGAAGGTTGTGCTCACGCCATAACTTGCTGGAAGATCTATTTTGTATGCATTATCATTGATCTTGGCAAGAACACGAAATGGACCATCTCCTCGTGGCAACAATTTGGATTTGCGCTCATCAGGGAAGCGATCCTTGCGCAAGTGTATCCACACCAAGTCCCCTGGTTTGAATAACACTTCCTTCCTATGTTTGTTCATACTTGCAGCCTTGCGTTTAGCCTTTAGTTCAATTGCTTCCTTGGTCTTCTCATGTATCTTCTTTACATATGCAGCACGCTTGGAGGCTTCCATGTTGGTTCTCTCCTGCAATGGAAGGGGTAACAAATCTATCAGAGCAATAGGTTTGAAACCATATACAATTTCAAAAGGACACAAGTTAGTGGTAGAGTGCACCGCCCTGTTATAAGCAAACTCCACATGTGGCAAGCATTCCTCCCAAATCTTCGAGTTCTTTTTCACCATTGTTCGCAGCAACATTGACAACGTGCGATTCACCACTTCAGTTTGCCCATCAGTTTGAGGGTGACAAGTTGTTGAGAACAGCAGCTTGGTTCCAAGTTTGGCCCATAATGTTTTCCAAAAATAGCTCACGAACTTGACATCACGATCAGACACAATGGTCATGGGCACTCCATGTAGCCTCACAATTTCCATGAAAAATAAATTAGCAACATGTGAAGCATCGTCGCTCTTGTTGCAAGGAATAAAATGTGCCATCTTTGAAAATCTATCAACCACAACAAAGATAGAATCTTTTCCTCTCTGAGTTCTAGGTAATCCCAAAACGAAATCCATGCTTATGTCTTCCCAAGAATATTAGGAGTAGGTAATGGAGTATATAAGCCATGAGGATTTAGTTTTGACTTAGCTTTGTGACAGGTGACGCATCGTTCCACAAATCTGATGACATCTCTCCTCATCTTGGGCCAATAGAAATGATCACCTAGCAGTTCGTAAGTTTTCTTCTGTCCAAAATGACCTGTTAGTCCACCTCCATGTGATTCCTGCAACAAAAGCAATCTAACCGACGAATTTGGAACACAAAGCTTGTTAGCTCTAAATAGAAATCCATTATGTAAGTGATATTTTTCCCATCCTTTTCCATCTTTACAATGATTATATGGTTCTGAAAATTCAGGATCATTATTATACATACCTTTCAAATTTTCAAGGCCCAACACCTTTACTTCGATTTGATTCAGCAACACACTCTTTCGGGACAAGGCATCGGCAACCACATTGTCCTTACCTTTCTTATATTTCACAATGTATGGAAATGTTTCAATGAACTCAACCCATTTGGCATGGCGACGGTTCAGCTTGGCTTGTCATTTCAAGTACTTTAAAGCTTCATGATCCGAATGAATAACAAACTCCTTTGGCCATAAGTAGTGCTGTCATGTCTCAAGTACACGCACCAAAGCATACAATTCTTTGTCATACACAGAATAATTCAATTGGGCGCCTCCCAATTTTTCACTAAAATATGCTACTGGTTTTCCATGTTGCATCAAAACTCCTCCTATCCCAATGCCACTGGCATCACATTCTACTTCAAAAGCTTTAGTGAAATCAGGAAGAACAAGTAATGGTGCTTCAGTCAAACGTTTCTTTAATTCTTGAAAAGCATTTTCCTGTGAGTTTCCCCATTTAAAATCAACCCCTTTCTTTGTCAATTCATTCAAAGGAGCAGCGATGGTACTGAAATTTCTCACAAATCTCCTATAAAAACCAGCAAGACCATGAAAACTTCTTACTCGACTTACATTTGTAGGAGTTGGCCAATCCTTGATGGCGCTCACCTTTGATTCATCGACTTCTATCCCTTTTCCTGAAACAACAAAGCCAAGAACACAACATGGTCTGTGCAAAAACTGCACTTCTCAAGGTTAGCAAATAATGTCTCCTTTCGAAGCTCAACTAAGACTTGGCGAATGTGATTCACATGCTCTTCAAAAGACTTACTGTAAATTAAGATATCATCAAAGTAGACAACAACAAATTTTCCAATGAAAGCTCTCAGGATATGGTTCATTAATCTCATGAAAGTACTAGGAGCATTAGTCAAACCAAATGGCATAACTAACCATTCATACAGCCCAAATTTAGTTTTAAAAGCAGTCTTCCATTCATCTCCAGTTTTCATTCTTATTTGATGGTAACCACTTCTCAAATCAATTTTAGTAAATATTATGGAACCACTTAATTCATCAAGCATATCATCTAACCGTGGGATAGGATGACGATAGCGAACAGTGATATTATTTATAGCTCTACAGTCAACACACATCCTCCAAGAACCATCCTTCTTTGGTACTAAAATCACAGGAACAGCACAAGGACTTAAACTTTCACGAACAAAACCTTTATCAAGAAGTTCTTGTACTTGCCTTTGTATTTCCTTTGTTTCTTCAGGATTGGTACAGTACGGTGGACGGTTTGGAAGTGCAGCCCCTGGAATGAGATCAATTTGATGCTCAATCCCATGAATTGGAGGTAGTCCAGCCGGTGTTTCTTTTGGAAAAACATCTTCATAGTCCTGCAAAAGATGAGACACAACACTAGGAAGAGAGGTGATATCGTTAGGTGAAATTAAAATGTCTTTGCACACAAGTACAAAGAGCACTTGATCTGGGTTATTTCTCACTTCTCTCAGTTCAGATTTTGTAGTTAGCATAACTAGATGCTCTCCCTCTCCTTTCTTTTTATCTCTCAAATTTGGCTTGTGGCTCTCACCGAGTTGTGGATGACACTCGATTTCTTTTGCTCTTCTCCTCCTTTACTCACTGGACCAATTTCAAATTTCTTTTGTAAGTGCTCAGCCATGATTTGTTGAGGTGTCATAGGCTTGAGTACAAACTTCTTCCCCTTCAAATCTAATGTGTACTGATTTGTTCTCCCACAATGCTGAGTATATCTGTCATATTGCCAAGGTCTTCCAAGCAGCAAAGTGGCACACAGGCATGGTGCCACATCACACTCCACTGTGTCAACATATTCACCAATTTTGAATGGAACTTTTAATTTATATCCAATCTTAATATCTGCCGAGTCATATCAAACCATTGGACATGGTATGGATGAGGATGCCGCTGCAGCTTCAACCAAGTTTGTCAACCATCTCGCGACTAGCAAGATTATGGCAGCTCCCGCCATCAAATGATCACCTTGACTACTTTCTTGTACCTTAGCTCGTGTTTGAAAACAAATTATGCCGCTGTCCAATTTCAGCTTCTTTCATTTGAACACTCAAGATTTGAGCCACCACAAGAGCAGCACCTTGCTCAAATTCACATCCAGTATGTTCCTCATCTTCATGGGCTTCATCAACATACTCTTCCTCGACTTCCTCTTCACTAGCTGATTCATATTCTCCATTATCATTCACAATGATCACACGATTATTTGGACACTCCTTGATTACATGCCCACGGCCTCCCACACTTGAAGCACTGAATCCCACTACTCTGGCTGTAGAACCCACTGAAGTAGTGGTGGATGCTGCTGGTTTAGAAGCTCATGCTTGGGGCAGCAGCATTCTTCCCACTAAAAACACCTTGAACATTAGAACGTAAGCCTCCACTTGAGCTTTTCGCCGATGGGTGCAGCATCAAACCTCGAGATTGACTTGCTTCCTCCCGACATAGTCCTCGTACCATATGAAAAGGACTTGTATGTTCTTAGCATCTTGCTGTAGTTGACGTTCAGCTTTGGTTGCTTGATGTACCAAATCAATAAGATGTCGGTACGCTGAAACTCAACAATACGCTGAATACTGCGATGTAATCCAGCCATGAAACGTGCAATAGTTTGCTCTTCATCCTCATACACATTGGCTCTAATCATAGCCTTCTCCATCTCTTTATAATACTCCTCAACAGAGAAACTTCCTTGCTTCAAATTCTGCAATTTATCAAAAAGATCACGCCGATAGTGCTTTGGCACAAAACGAATTCTCATTTCTCTCTTCATCTCATCCCAAGTTGCAATCGGATTTTCTCCATCATCTTCACGATCACGGAGAAGTTGTTCCCACCATATCAGAGCATACCCATCAAACTCAAGAGATGCCATTGCCAATTTCTTCTCCTCTGAATAATTATGCAAGCGAAAGATCTTATCCACCTTCAACTCCCATGTTGAAATAAGCTTCCGGATCAGATCCTCCATCAAACTTTGGCATGGTAAATTTCAGCTTTCCAAACCTCTCCTCATGGTTGCCTCCTCTATGACGTCGGCGACCAAAACGATGTTGTGAATGGTTATTCATCATCCACATCTTCAAATTCATCATCATTACCATTTCTTCGACCTTGTCCTCTTCCTCTACCATGTGCAATACCTCGGTTCCTCCTTTCTTGTTCTCTTGCTCTTCTAAAAGCAGCTCCTCCTTCACTTTCTTCCCCATCTACACCATGGTTGCTTGCACCGTCATGAGGTTGGCGACGTTCTCTGATTTCAGCCATAAGAGCCTGAAGATCTTGTGCCAACCTATCTTGCTTCTCTTCCATGCTCTGCCTTAGTTCATTAAATTGTGCCACAGTAACACAATCTTCTATCTCAACTCCATCCATCTTCCTGTAAGGTTAGCTAAATACAGACAATAGGTATTTGTGGAATATAACAATTTGGTAGCTCTCACAACCTCACCTCTCTTACCAACCGAAGCTCTTATGAAGTCCCTGCGGTTACAGAAAAGCAAAGTGTAGTGGTAATAGAAAGTGATGGTTAGGCGAATACAAGACCAGAGTACCGATTACGATGGCTTCTATGTGGAGCTTGGTGGGGAGTGATACACAAGGAATAAAATCTAAATTCTAGTTGTTGTAAAGTTAAATAACAATCCAAACTAGAAGTTCTCTGCCTAGTGCTGACCACAAGATATGAAAGATGTAAAGGGATCACACACGCACAAAGAAATTTCAGAGTTGATGCAAACAAGGAGTATGATTGGGATGCAAGTGTTGCGATCAGACCCAACCAAAATTTTGCATCAAACAAAAATAGCAAACTGGTTGCACAACTTGATGTGAGAACTTTCAGCAATTGTGCACATAAACCAACTGATCTTCAACTTTCTTTTCACAACTTTTCTCAACTCCTTTTTTTTTTGCACTTTTTCTTTTTTTTTTGACACACTTTTTTTTTTAAATAGAACTAAACACAGGGATCAGATATAGTACTTGCACACTTAATAATGAAAATAGAAAACAACCAGTGGCTATAACTTGATAGGATCAAAGTTTACGCGAACGATGATATGGATTCATATTTTTTTTTAGGGATTTTCAGATATATGCAAGAGGCACAAAAGACACGCAACGGATAATATGATCAGCAGCTAAAACAAAGACTCTAATGGACGGAAACTTAACAAAACTCACTAGAAAATCAGATTGAAACAAAGGGTTATGGCAAAATATTTTTGTGGCTTTTTGGTGGATAGGACGAACACAAAATATATGTAGCTAAGGGTAAAGAATCCTACCGTGGCAACGAAAGCTCTGATACCAGATGATACATCACGATGTCCCGATCTTCACGACGTAGGATCATTCACCACATAACTAGCTTCAAAGAAGCCAAGATAACTTGCTGCAAGCAGCGATAACTAGTGCAACCTGGCAAATAAAACTCGAAGCCAACCACCGTCTTTAATCGGCAACCTGAATCGAGGATTCGCCCAACCACACTCTTAAAGAACCAACCAACACAACCTACAATCAATCAAGGCGGACCTTGAAGGGAGTAGGAGCACCAATTGGGAGCGGATGAAGCCGCCGCTTTTGTAATCCCGCGAAGGAAATCACAAGAGCAAAGGGGTAGAGATCACTCTCAATATTTGTTAGCACACAGCTGAACAAAGGGGTTCTGTATTTGGATTATCAAAAGTCTAAGTTTGCTATGAAGCGATGGGATAGTTATACTAGGAACAGCCCTCCTAGATAGGTATGAACACAAAATGAAGATGAAAAGATAGACTTTGTGAAAGGACCTCCACGAAATGAGCTCTTGACTAGTTCCTGCGTGGCTGTTGGTCTTCTGCGCAGTCTTCAGTGTTTTGGCAATAACTCCACCTTGGAAAGTCCAAAGGATGTGCCATTGGTTGCGTTGGAAAGCTAACTTGATAAGCTTTCACACCATGTGCAGCATGCACCATGAAAGCTAACTTGAATGGGACAGTTTTGCATGGGAAGTTGGGCATCAGAAAGACTGTTGGACTTCTGACCAGCCTTCACTAATTTAGTCGAATCTCACAATTGGTGGGTCCTAATCAGTTGAAACCACCCGATCTTGAAACTAGACTTGATAAGCTTTCCAACAAGTCTTCATAGACCTTGATAGCTTTTGGGAATCAAAAGTTATGAATGTTTCTTTCGGACTGTTCTGCCAGACTGGCCTGGTTCGAGTGTGGTCCTTCTCTGTAATCATCTCTTTGTGTGATCTTGTCATCCTCCTTGGTGAACCTGAGCAATAGCAATGTGCACGACTTAGGCAGTATATAATTCTCATTAATATTAAAATGAACTTCACAAAGTAGCGCGTTCACCTCTTTTTGTAGTTTCTTTGTTCGACTACGTGTAATCGGTCCATCAAAGACTTGGGCTGGTGTCGATGTATGTGATACTCGAGTCGGTGTAGCTTGAATTGGAGGTTGTAACATGTTGCTTGATGGCGTGGTCATATCATAGCATTAATCTGAAAATGATTGATCGATTTCAAGGGGAGAAGATGGTATATCACAGTTTTGATTGTGCAGAAGACGATCCACATAACTACTATCCCCAGAATTCCTAAACACTCTTACCCCAAATGGACTACCTCCACACATGTTAAAGCTCAAAATTAATTGTCCTGTTATATTGTTAAGGAATATTGACCCAGTTAATGGACTTTGCAATGGCACAAGGTTAGTGGTGCGGGGATTTCAAAAAAATACCATTGATACAGAGATTGTGCTAGGATAGCATTCTAGGACACAAGTTTTCCTTCCTCGAATCCCACTATGCTCGTCTGATGATGAGATGTTCCTATTCAAATTTAAAAGGAAACAGTTTCCTATAAGGTTGAGCTTTGCCATGACAATAAACAAGACACAAGGGCACACTATACCAAATACAGGTGTGTACCTACCTGAATCGGTATTCTCTCATGGTCAGCTATATGTCGCACCTTCTAGAGCCACAGCAAGAAAAACATAAAGATCCTTGTCGTTATACATGACGACAAGTTAAACAAAAGAAAAAGGAATTCTGAACAAAGTATGAGTGAGAAGAACACAAGAGTACTATCAATTCAACGAAAAAGAAGTGTTCTGAGCAAAGTGTTAATGGGACGTATACAAAAAATAGTGTGTATATAGAAGTCCTCACAACATAGTTGGTGTATTCTTTAAATAAGAATTATCACTGTTTAGAAACTTTTCTTTACATCAATTCAATACATTTGAATCTTCTCAAGTAAATACTGTCCCTTGTGTGAAACACTTGTACTGTCTTTATTTATTATTTTTTTTTGTGGGAATCACTGTCATATGTTAAATGAACATTGATAAAGTAGTCAATGATACTCGATAATTCTTATGATGTCATATGACACAACAATTATGAAGGCAATATTTACATACATGTTAAATTTACATGGACATAAACCTTATTAGATGATGTATCTTTTAAAAAAGAGTACTCTTTAAAGCATAGTAGATATATTTATAAAGAATGCAGATTGCGGATACATTTTTTTGGTGATGTCTAACATCATTACAACCATCAGGAAGTTAAGGAGAACTAGAAAATCTACATGCTATCAAGGTCAATAAAACCAGATTTCACCAACAAGGCTGCTATCCAAGCCCAGGTGGGACAGTGCTGTTGACATCCAACCATTGGTAATATTGGAACTTGAACCCTAATATTTGAGCAACATGGGACTGCAATAAGGTGCCGTTCGGCACTCGATTCCGCGCGCACGCTTTCCAAAACGATAAACGGTGTGTTTTTTTAAAAAATTTTCTATATGAAGTAGCTCTAAAAAAGCAAATAGATCTATTTTTTAACTTTTTAATAATAAATACTTAATTAATCACACGCTAATAATATTTCTCGTTTTACGTGCAGCTTATTTAAGCCATCCCAATAAGCTAGAAAGAACATGGCCTAAAAGTGTTGTCCAATGTTAAGTGTTGTCCAATGTGCTGAAATGCTGTACTTAGTATGACAATAAGCTTTAGAGGAGTTTGCATTGTTATTAAAAGGAATACCTTTGGGAAAAGAGGTATAAGCTGATAAAAGATGGTATTCTCCGGATAGAATTCAAAACATTCTAGAACCTTACAGAAATATAAGAATAACACAATTAGAAACTTTCAGTAACACGCTTTCACACAATACTTCGCACAACAATTAAGTGATCAGCTCGAAACTCACGATATCAAATACACGATTTGGGTCCAGGTCAAAATGCCCAATCAATGACTGCCATAAAATATATAGCGTTATTGCACGAAGCTGCTCAAATGCTTAAATCACAGTATAGGAGGAATTAAGGAATATTCTAGAGAACACCTTTATAATGCTGATAGTAACTGAAGAAGAATTTTGGCAAGTCAAATCTGAACCAATTTGACAAAGGAGGGTTACCTGACTAATCCAGAAGCAAATGTGATAAGAAGGTTAAGAACAACAAAAATTCAGTAAGCCATCATATAACAGTGCCTTCTAATGGAAGACGTGTTAAAAAAATTGCTATGAAAGAACATGGATTCTGTGCTTTCCACTATTTTGTGAACCAAACAGACTGTTTTCGATCAGTCATAAATTGAATATCGAAATTATCTAATTTATCTGAAGAAAACCCAAGAACTATAACTTGTCTAACTAAGGTCAAACACTAATTAGGTCATTTAAGGGAGTCCGAAACTGGATGCATACCAAACACAATTCTGTAAGTTCTGCTACTCCTTTCAAATAACGTGTAGAAAATATAATGGTTCTGGATTCTGAAGTTTCCAAAGAAAATATTCCAGTTCATCGCGACAACAAAGGTAACAGGTTAGAGAATCCATGTGCCATTGCATAGTTATGTTCTAGATGCACAACTTTGCAATCATAAGAGTGATGTGCGCTAGCGGTGTGGTTGAATGTGCTTCAGAGCGTGGCTGCACACTTGCATGCTCCCTACTTTACTAGGTTAGCAACTGGCTGGCCTTGGTTATGATTGTTGTGAAATTTTTACACGCTTGTTGGCTAGCCTGGTGGGTCAAGAGGGTGCCTGAATATGGCTGAGGGGGTGCCCAAGTGGTAAACAGAGAGCAGTAAGCACTAAAATTTATTTTAGGCCTAGGTGTCTGGGCACCCCCATAGCCCATTGGGCTCCGCCCCTGGTGGCCGGAGAGCATCGTAGATTGGTTGGCTGGCTGACATATGGGCCTGGTTTGTCAGATAAGAATTGTGACACGTTCGATTATGCTAATCGTGCTGAGTTTATTGCAACGAGGTAAATGATAGATCATTAACACATAATTAAGTATTTATTAATATAAACTTAAAAGATAGATTTATTTGAATTTTTTTTAAGAAACTTGTATATGGAAAGATTTTATAAAAATCGTATTATTTAGCAATTTAGGAGACGTGCTCATAAAAAAAAGAGAGTAGCTCAGCTGGTGAGCCAAATCAAATGGGCCCAAGTAAGAGGCTCAAAGTCACACATTGCAGCTTGCATCTTGCATGATGTATGATAAGATCTTGTTTCCTTGTATAGCTAGCATGTAATTCAGTTTTATCACAGTTGGTTTTCAGTTTGATCACGATTGGTTTGATTGTATCATGTCGCAAATTTGGCAAGTATGACAAATGGTTATGAATTATCTAATGTTTCAAGTGCATTTTATTTGGACAGTATATATATGCAACTCAACATTTATATATATAGGCTAACTTCTTTTAGCCTATCAGCCGGTTTTCTGTCTAAGGTGGATTTCCCCCATCTCTATCTATTTTTTTTATTTAGTTGAAAACTAATTGGATGTGAGCCTTATTGTAGAGGTCAGGATGTAAAACATTTCCATTATTAAAAAATATGCAACTCAATGCAAATATTACACACTCACTATATTAATTGTATGTTTAATTATATCCAGCACTATTTATGACGTTTGGAATAATCTTCTCCATAGTCCAT
Organism: Oryza meyeriana var. granulata; assembly: GCA_003991445.1. Lineage (NCBI taxonomy): Eukaryota > Viridiplantae > Streptophyta > Magnoliopsida > Poales > Poaceae > Oryza > Oryza meyeriana. The sequence continues at coordinate 89,393 of RYFJ01002367.1, forward strand.
ACCCATATGAGTACATTATCCGCTAGATGCTAATACGGTGAAATTGAATTCTGAATCCGCTAAGTAGTAAATGATGTATCACATTCATTATATTAGTCCAAAATATTTCATTGTCGCCCACAACTATCACTTGTGCTAGTAGTGATGGTAACTAAGGAGCAATGTGGTTTTGTGACGGTTAATAACATGTTCGTGTATTGTATCAAATCCATACCATTGAAGATAGGCTAGGAGTGTAATCGATTGGATCAAGTCTGTGTTTTCATTAATGAACCGTTTGATTTTTTTTCTAATTTTTTTCAGGGAGGCAACAGTATTGTCTTAGGAGGTTCAACCGAACGACTTCACTTTTAAGTATAGATTTGTAGTTAGTCATATTCACTTACCTGAAGCGCAATCTACTCCATCCAAATCACACCAAAGTGTAAAAAAATCAACTGATGTGACATTTGTGACGACGTGAGAGTCCATGCATTCCCTTGGAAAGAAAGGTTCAGGCTAGAAATAATCCGCCATCATATATCTGATCAAATGGAACTGGGGGGCAGGTATATATGCATTATCCCTGGCCGTTGGCTAACGAAATCAACGTGCATGGTTCTTGTCAGTGACAAGTCGATTGCAGCATATATTATACCTGCTTTTGATCGAGTTACTGATCTGGAACGATCAAGCTGAGATTTTTTTTTTTTTTTTTTTTGGAAATGGACGGCACTCCAAACCATTTAAGGAAGCTTGTTTGAGCGTCACACTCCATAGCTGCCAAAATGTCTGGACTGGTCTGGTCTTAATCACATTATTAAAATAACCAGCGGAGTTGCCTTTGCCACGAACTGGTGCTCAGCTACGTACAGTTTGTTCATTTTGTTAAAAGGGCAGTACAACAATCTGGGCTTAGGACCAACTTTACCGTAGTAATCATTAAAAATCGTAAGAATTTCATCTCTAAAAATTTAAAGTTAAAATTTTTAAATCTCACAATAAGATCATGGTTCTCGCTGCACGGTAAACTCCGCAGTATGTTAAAGCTAAAAAGAAAAAATTAAGAAAAAAAATTATGAAACCACTAAAAACTCTAAAAAATTATAGAAAATTTTTTAAAAAATTGTGAATATCTCTAGAAAAACAATGTAATGTTGCATAATTTTTTTGCATAATCCTTGCTATCGTTTCTACACTTAAATAAAGTAGAAATTATATCCAAATCCATCTCTTGTTTTTTTAATTTCGATGAAGCTCCAAAATATAAAGTAAACTTCATTGTTTTTAGAAACTTTCTCACCATGGTGATTCATAATTCAAGTACTACCTACTAGAATTTTTTTAGATTTTTTATTTTTTAAAAAATTAAATTTGGATAAATCGTACCGCCGATTACCCATACCGTATCCCGACGGTATGAGTTGTTACCACGATAACCGACGGTATGGGATACACTGCTTAGGACCAATTCAATTCGATCCACAGTGTAGAAGTCGCACTATCGATTGACCTTTCCGACCTCTTGGATGGTGATTGGTGAGTAATGGCCAGGTGAATTGTGAGTTTTTGCACCAAAATTCAGAGAGAAGTGCATATTGCAATTTAGTAGTTACTAGTACTACTGTTAATCCTCTTAACATCTTATACAATGTGGTACACCGTACACACATAGATACGTGTTGGTTCCACCGCTACTATGTTAGGGCTGGGCTGGGCACATGAACCAACAAACAGGGAAACCGGTGAAAGAAAACGATCGAGCTAGCACACATATGTACATGGCTCATCTACTGATCAACACATGACACGGGGCGCGCACTGCAACCACCTAAATGGACCAAATTAAAGGAAATTCCTGCGCTCTTTACAGTTGTATTGCAGCGTTCCTTCTAGCTAGCATTGGTTATATTCTCCCGGTAGAGGACATGCACATCAACAACAAAATATTTATGATGACTTATCGTTTTTAAATATATCGATTTAATCTTTTGGAGATGTTTATAGAAATATATAGGGTATGCAAGTATGTTTATAGTGTTTGTATGCGCATGCATATAATTAAGCTCTACGTTTCAAAAAAAAAAGCTATAAAAGGCTCGTATATACCACCAGCTGATTTAGGCATGTTTCATCGAACGTGGATATACAAGTCTTTATAGCTTTTTTTTGAAATATGAACATTACTATACAAAATGCGCACAAACACTATAAACCATACCTTGCATACCATATATATTTCTATAAACATCTCTAAAAGATTAAATATATATTTAAAAACGATAAAAGTCATCATAAATATTTTGTGTGAGCGCATGCCCCGACGGGGAGAAATAGAACCAATTGCTAGCTAGAAGGAACCTGCAATAACAACTTAAGAGCGAGGCAATTTCCTTTAATTGGTCCCATTGGGTGGTTGCCAGTGCGCGCCCCGTGTCATGTTGAATCAGTTTATAGCCAACATTTGTGGTAGCTCGATCGTTTCTTTCACCGGTTTCCCTGTTGTTGGCTCATGTGCCTAGCCCAGCCCTAAAGATAGTAGTGGTTGAACCAACCACGTTATCTATTGTTCGTTTCCACATTGCATACGATTGTTAAGAGGATTAACAGTATGTACTAATACTACTAAATTGCAATATGCACTTCCTCTCTGAATTTTGGTGCAAAAAACTCACATTCACTGGTCAGACTCACCGATCACCATCCATGAGATCGGAAAGTCCAATCAATAGTGCGACTTCTACACAGTGGATCGAAATTGAATTGGTCCTAAGCAGTGTTTTCCATACCGTCAGTTTACCGTGGTAACCGCGCATTCGTCGGATACGGTATGGATAACCGGCGGTATGGTTTATCCGAAATTTCATCCGAATTTAATTTTTTTTCAAAAGAAGATAAATCCAAACACATTCTAATAAGTAGCGCTTAAATTATGAATCCCTGTGGTGAAAAAAGTTTCTAAAAATAATAAAATTTAGCTCCATCAAAATTGAAAAAAAAATAAGAGATGGAATGGGATATAATTTCTACTTTATTTAAGTGTAAAAACGATAGCAAGGGTTATAAAAAAATTATTTTCTAGAGATATCCATAATTTTTTCTGATTTTTTAGAATTTTAGTACGTTTATATTTTCCGTAATTTTTTCTTCTTTCAACTTCAAATACCGCGGTGGCTTACCGTGCAGCGAGAACCACGACCTTACGTAAATTAAAATTTGAATTCAAATTTTTACGAGATGAAATTCGTACGATTTTTTATTATTACCAGTTAAAGTTGATCCTAAGCCAGATTGTTGTACTGCTCTTTGACAAAATGAACAAACTGTACGTAGCTCAGCACCAGTTCGTGGCAAAGGCAACTCCCCTGGCTATTTTAATAATGTGATTAAGACCAGACCAGTCCAGACATTTTGGCAGCTATGGAGTGTGACGCTCAAACAAGCTTCCTTAAATGGTTTGGAGTGCCGTCCATTTCTAAAAAAATAAAAATCGTCAGCTTGATCGTTTCCAGATCAGTCTCGATCAAAAGCAGGTATAGCAGTATATGCTGCAATTTCGACTTGTCACCGACAAGAACATGCACGTCGATTTCGTTAGCCAACGGCCAGGGATAATGCATATATACCTGCCCCCCAGTTCCATTTGATCAGATATATGATGCGGATTAATTTCTAGCCTGAACCTTTTCTTTCCATGGGAATGCATGGACTCTCATCGTCATCACAAATGTCACATCAGCTGACTTTTTTGCACTTGTGGGTGATTTAGATGGAGTAGATTGCGCTTCAGGTAAGTGAATGTGACTAACTACAAATCTATACTTAAAAGTGGAGTCGTTATAACTGTTGCCTCCCTAAAAATATTTAAAAAAAATCAAACGGTTCATTAATAAAAACACAGACTTGATCCAATGCTTTATAATCGAGTACACTCCTAGCCTATCTTCAATAGTATGGATTTGATACAATACACGAATATGTTATTAACCGTCACAAAACCACATTGCTCTCTAGTTACCATCACTAATAGCACAAGTGATAGTTGTGGGCGACAATGAATTATTTTGGACTAATATAATGAATGTGATACATCATTTACTACGTAGCGGATTCAGAATTCAATTTCACCGTATCAGCATCTAGCGGATAATGTACTCATATGGGTATGACTATGGAGAAGATTATTCCAAACGTCATAAATAGTGCTGGATATAATTAAACATACAATTAATATAGTGAGTGTGTAATATTTGCATCGAATTGCATATTTTTTTAATAATGGAAATGTTTTACATCCTAGCCTCTACAATAAGGCTCACATCCAATTAGTTTTCAACTAAATAAAAAAAATAGATAGAGATGGGGGAAATCCACCTTAGACGGAAAACCAGCTGATAGGCTAAAAGAAGTTAGCCTATATATATAAATGTTGAGTTGCATATATATACTGTCCAAATAAAATGCACTTGAAACATTAGATAATTCATAACCATTTGTCATACTTACCAAATTTGCGACATGATACAATCAAACCAATCGTGATCAAACTGAAAACCAACTGTGATAAAACTGAATTACATGCTAGCTATACAAGGAAACAAGATCTTATCATACATCATGCAAGATGCAAGCTGCAATGTGTGACTTTGAGCCTCTTACTTGGGCCCATTTGATTTGGCTCACTAGCTGAGCTACTCTCTCTTTTTTATGAGCACGTCTTCTAAATTACTAAATAATACGATTTTTATAAAATCTTTCCGTATACAAGTTTCTTAAAAAAATTCAAATAAATCTATCTTTTAAGTTTATATTTGTAACATACCAGAATTTTGACTTTCGAAATTCTAACCAAAACAAATTAACAAAAAGACCTCGAAAGTAAAATCTTATACTTTCTATACAAAGGAGTAAAATGAGAGGTAGATTTACTAAAGTAAATCTTAAAAAGGGGGAAACGCTAAAACTTTTATAGTTAAAATTTTTAAATTGTTTAAAGACTTACCCTAGATCACAATATACAATAATAAAAGAATATAAAGCATAGCTCTGGAATCCATAAATCAAAATCCTAAAACCTTTTGTAGGTCAAATGGGAATGGAAGTAATTCAAACAAATGGGTATAACCATAAAGATTTTAGGAGTTAACTTACAAGAAACAGAAAATGTAATATGACTAAATATGTATAGATAAAAATTTGACATAAAAATATGGAGATAAATAAAGTAATTACCATTTCATGCGCAGGCTTTCTTTTGAATTGTTTTTTGGATCTTAAAGTGCATTTCCATAATAGGATGCATATGCATTTGTATAGCCTAAGGAATTGCTAAAAATGATTGGTTAAACATAAAATCATAGAAAAATTCCTGTAAACACTATCCCACATAATTAATCCACTATAAATTTTACATGATTTTATCACTTCAATAGCTACCTCAATAAAATCCCTCAAATCAGCTATACTAGGGAGCTAGCTAAAAATGAATATGTATATTTCTAAAATTCACCAAATAAAAATAAAGACTGATCAAGCAGTGCCCTTCTACCAGAGTATAATTCAACATGAACCTTTCAACCATAAATTTTTGTTTAATTTAATTCTCAAATAAACCACATAAAATGATAAGTGCAATGCACTAGGGAATTAATTTAGACTGCAGGAAAAACAGGATCACCATGCCTACTTTGCAAATTCACCAAAGATAAACCAGATCACTTCTAGCAATGAAATTTGGTCAGCAGGTTAATCACATCCTCCTCTATCTCCAGTAATGTTTACCAAATTTTATCAATTCAATAAGTCACTACCAGAATTTGGAATTTTCGTGAGGGTTAAAATACCCTCACGAAAATAGGAATACCCTCACGAAAATATTTTCGTGACGGTCTACCCTCACGAAAATTACGCGACCACCCGGCCGGTATTTCGTGAGGGTCTTCCTAGGAGGTCACCCATCCTCCCACCCGAGCACGCTTAACTTCGGAGTTTTAACGGGATCCGGTGCTTTGGTGCGGGTATAATCACATGTGAAATACTTACGCTACCGGTTGGTCTAGTGCTTTCTTGTCCGAGTGAGGTAGATGGCACTGTACGCTATTTTCGTGAGGGGAAAATTATTTTCGTGACGGTGGGTCAAGCACCGTCACGAAAATATGTTTTCGTGAGGGTTTTTGTAGCACCCTCACGAAAATTGTGATTTTCGTGAGGGTGCATCAAAAACCCTCACGAAAATTCGTCACCCTCACGAAAATAGCGTTTTCTGGTAGTGAGTGTCTCAAACAAATGTTTTTGATTCAGCAAAACAGAGAACTTTTTGACCTGCAGACAGCCTACTTGACATTTTTTCCAGAATTACTCCATCAATCACCTTCTCACAAAAATTTACCAGGACCTGGATTAGATTGTGAACTAATTACAGTAAAAATTTCAGTACAATCTTCACCAAAATCACACATAAAATAACAGGCCAAGACTCACTAACTGAGGTAGGTATACAGAAGAGACTGATTTTTAGCCTAACTTTGTAATTTCACCAGGAAATATCCACAAGTCACCTAAGCCTGAAATTTGGCACAAAGTTGGACAATACCACCCACTACTCACAGGAATTTTTCCATGAATTGATTCGCACAGTAACCAAGTGAAATGACTGGACAAATGTAGCCCCAACTACCCCATTAACACTTAGTCTCTAGAAGGTGTTCTCTCTAATTTATCACTGCCAAGTGGGTCCCAACCACCGTGGGCCCCATCTATCGGTCACAAGCATCTTCCAACATGGCCCCACCTGCAGGACATCGTCGCCACGCACACGGACACGCGCCAGGCCGCCGGCAACACGCCCACGGAACGGTGCCAGCGCGCCCTCCTCTATTTCCTCGGCCAAGTCGACTGCAACCCGAGCCACTTCGCCATTTCACTCTCCTCGCCATTCTCTCTCACTTCTCCATGGAGAGCCCGAGATGAAAACCACCACAACACTGAGAACGCCACTTTCTTCTCCAGCGCCAGCAAGAAACCCACCGCCGCCATTCTTCTCTGGTGAGCTTCGCTGCATTTGAGCTACAGGAACACGACCACCCTTGGATCCCTGATCCATTTTTCCCCTCTACTCTCCCTGTCTCCTAGGTTGAAGACGCCGCAGTATGCACTCGGCTCCGACGACCGCCGCCATGGCATGCATGCGTTCTCCCTGACCGAAGCAAGACTGGAGTTGATTCTTGGCTAGCCGCGTCGCCAGTCCAAGATACACCCAAGAACCAAGCACAAAGAGCTGACAAGCCCCGAGGCCGTAGATCCGAGTCTTCTTCTTCTCCGCCGGCTGACGTGCTCCTTTTCTGTTTTCTCTAGCCACGGTGAGTTACACCTCAATTCCTCATGTCTATACCAACCTCAGCACCTCACTAAGCCAACGCCTACTTCTTTTCTTTGGATCTTGGCCCAGATCCGGCTGTCGACGAGTACCCGAAGCACTCCACCGCCGCTGGACCTTTCCTGAAGCAACCATCACCGTTCCAGCACTGCCGAGTAACCCAACACCTTCGGTGAGCCTCTCCGGTCCCTCAGTCATCGCATGCATGCATCCATTCGGCACGTGAAACGCAGTCCATATGCATGCCGAGTAAGTTCGCCGCCTATGTCGACGTCGCCGTCGATTCCAACCACCCCAGACGGTGAGACTACCACCGACAGTTGTGCAAGAACTTGTAGGACATTTCTCCTTTTGGTAGCTCGGCGAGATCTACCGCCATTCGCCGTCGTCGCCGCCGAGAAACTCACCGGTGCCACTCGGCCTCGCCCTTCTCTGCTCTGTCTCACCGGCACGCGGGACCCACTAGTCAGCGCCGAGTAGCGGGCAAGGACCCGAGTGAAAGGAAATTAAAACATGTTAGGTTTATTAGCAAATGTATCACTCTGTAACATGTGGACCCGAGGACCTATACGCAAATAAACAAAAATCCGAGTACTCTTAATGAAGAATCCTCTCACACGTGGCCAGGGATCGTGGGTTGTATTTCCGAAAACCCTGAGGACTTTTCTGCAAAGTTGGTCTCACTGACCGGTGGACCCGACTGAGTAAAAATCCGAAAAAATAAAAGAAAATACCAAATAGCTTTATTATTTCACTAAAAAATATGCAAACTTTATAAATTCATATCTAGTCCATTTTAACTCCAAATTGGGTGAAAAAATTTTTGCTGGAATCACAAAATTATGAACTTTATTTCTATAGAATAAAATCTGGAAGAACTAATACCTAAAATACCTCAAAAATAATAAAGGATATAAAAATACATAAACACTATACAAATTCTAGCTATTTCACCTTTACTTTAAATTAAGATTTGATAAGTTCATAAAATGTTGAACTTTTCTGTGGTAAACTAAGACTTGGTCAAATTTATACAAAAGACACTTTTATAAATTTGGTAATAGGTAAATATTTTATATAAGATATAAAAAGGAGAATAATTTCCAAAAATCATAGGAACACTATTTTCTAAATGAGTTACACCCAAATGACAATAAGTTCACAGCACATCCTTCTCTAAATATATAAAGTTATTTTTTTGAAACATAGTCCTAAAACACATGTATACTAAAATACACATATAAATACATGTACATGCCTAGAAATTGATAAACTCATATCTCCTAAATAGAAGTTGGTAAAATATAAATCTCTTTATCAAAATTCACCTAAGATCAGTACCAAACCACTGTGTAAGTTTCACACATATTAAAATAACTTCGAATTTTACCTTATATCGTATTTGGACGTATTTCTGTATAGAACTCACAAAATTCATAGCTCCCAAACCGTAAATGATAAAATAGAAATTCCTTCACCTAAATTCACATTATAACAGTAGCAACCTAAGGTATAAATCTCATGCATATTAGAGCATTTTGGAGTTTTTGCATTATTTGCTATTTATACGATCACACGTTATTTTCTTTCTAGAGAACGAATTCGATATCGGTGAAGAAGTGAAATAGTTAGAGTCCGAGTACTTAAGAGTAAGGCAAGTTTTCTCCCCTCCTCCTTGAACAAATTAAATCCTATGTTTTGGGGAATAAAATGTGTTTATTTACAAAGTTGCATGTGTATTTGTAACTATCGGTATTTGAAATAAGGGAAAAGGTAGTTATAACCTATTTGTTGCATGATCCACCTCGAAACCTTGTACTCCTTGCTGTTTGTAACCTTAGATTTGGTTAGAATACTTTATTTGTGCTCACTTGGGCTTATACTCATTTATTATGCTTTTATATACTTAGCCATGCTTAGTAAATTGCTAAATAACATTGTGATCATTTTATACCTTTGAAAATAGGCATTTTATGACTTCTGGACAGAGGTGAAGCCTCTGGTTATTTGTGAACTAAATTGATGAAAAACTTGATTTTAGACTTGGGCGGCAACTGGTGTGCATATGGAGTAGTTGCACACCGATAGGGGGAGTGTTCGCCTGGGTCGATTAAGAACCGAACTCAGTGTCATTTCTCATGTTAAACAATACAACCACATGTGCTAGTATGGAATGGCCATAGTGGATTAAGTTACTTAATGTTTAGCCTTGCATTTTGGTAGGCTGAGTAGTATGAGCATTGCCTACGAATGTACTGTAGGGCTATTCAGAGGAGCTACCTATATCCCGTAACGGAATAAGCGTCTAAGTTGGTCCAATACAACATTATGTGCCTCGTGGGGAGCCAGGTAGGCTGCCGCCACGGCGCTGGGTTAAGGTGTGGGCCCGCCACCCACGGCATCGGGATATCGCCCCGATGTGGAGTAACACACCTCGTGCTGGTGCAAGGCTAAATGTTAGGTAATGTAAAAGCTGTGTTGTGACCTCTAGACCGCATTTAATGTGTAGAGTGTGGTGGTATCGACGGGTACCGGACAAACTAGAGCAATCACATCATGTGGGTAAAGTTGTACAAACTCTGCAAAGTCAAAACTAATCGGTTAGCCGTGCTCACGGTCATGAGCGGCATGGTTGTGTCCATTGAGTATAGATTTATACTTTTAAATGTGTTTATGAAATTGGGATGAGGATTGGTGATTTATGAGAATTATTATACTTATGACAATGCTTATGGTGACTTGTTGCCGTGGAGGGCAGCAAGCAGGAAAATTATTATATTGATCACTTCCCTACTTATGATACATGTTTCTAATGTTTTATTAAATACCGTTGCAAATGATTGTGAACTAAAATTACCTTTATGCAAAACTGAACCTATAAATAGCCATCTCCTTGATTTTAGAGCTCGCATGTAGCGATATAGGATTGTCCTTGCCAGTACATTATTTCGGTAATGTACTGACTCTTGCTTATATGGTTATAATCCTCGCTGTAGGTTGAGTGCTACGGGAATTCATTGCTTCTTCAGGATTGATTCTTTAAGGGGTCTACCCCTAGTCGGATTGCCTATGGTATAGGTAGACAAGCTTCCACTGAATCATATTATTCGGTCATTTGACCTATGTAACTCTGATGTACTAAATTTAGTTTACTTACTTGTACAACCATCTATTGGATATTACTTGCTAAGATGAACGTGTGGGACTAGAATTTTCCTGGGCTAGTCATACATTAGTAAGAATTTAGAAATGATGAGATGCATGGATGTTGATTCAACCGTAGACCATGTCCCTAGAAGTATGTATCGTGTTTGGTCGCCACCATCATGTGGTTCGACGGGCACACTTCGTCGTTTCGGACTGGTGAATCAACTCTCCAAATATCTCTTTATTTCTGAATTCGGCGCTTTGGATTTATATTATAAACGGGTAAATATTATGGCAAGGCTGCGATGAGGATGGATGGTTACTGCACTTATTTCGTTTTTATTCGAGATCCCATCCATCTAGATATTTCGCGTTGTCATAGTAGTTACTCTCCATAATGCATTTTCAGGGTGCCCACAATATTAATAAATACTTAATTATGTGTTAATGATCTATCATTTACCTCGTTGCAATAAACTCAGCACGATTAGCATAATCGAACGTGCCACAATTCTCAACTGACAAACCAGGCCCATATGTCAGCCAGCCGACTGATCTACAATGCTCTCCGGCCACCAGGGGCGGAGCCCAATGGGCTATGGGGGTGCCCAGGCACCTAGGCCTAAAATAAATTTTAGTGCTTACTGCCCTCTGTTTACCACTTGGGCACCCCCTCAACCGTATTCAGGCACCCTATTGACCCACCAGGCTAGCCAACAAGCGTGTAAAAATTTCACAACAATCATAGCTAAGGCCAGCCAGTTGCTAACCTAGTAAAGTAGGAAGCATGCAAATGTGCAGCCACGCTCTAAAGCACATTCAACCACACCGCTAGCGCACACCACTCTTATGATTGCAAAGTTCGCTAGTTATTGTCCTGCTGTTTTTCAACTTGACTGCATGGATCATTTGTACAGCACTATAAATGATAACTAATTTTATTTAGATCATTCAATAATTTGTGTTTCAAAATTAAGATGTTTTTTACTTTTGCTTACCATCGAGGAATAAAGAGCTAAGATCATTAAGTCGGTTAATTATTTTAGCAAACCATCTTCTTTATTATTTAATGCTGCTTGCATCGCTACACTAACCAATATTATAGTATTGATTTTCTTACTCTCATAGTAGCGGGCTTCTTATTATGGTAAACCATTTTTTTGCTGAAATTTTACTGGGATAAACACTTGTTATTGTCACTTCTTTATTCCTTTGTCAATTATGTTGAATTACTGGCGTTAAAACGTCCGATTAAATTGTTGTTGTTAAAATATGCTAAAAATAAGTTGATGAGTAAGTTCCTCTTTGGGGTATGCATATTTTATGTAAGTTTCACTTTAGATCATATATAAAATATTTTTTTACTTTAGACTAGTGTCGGAGGATTAAACCTCGACAGCGGGAAGTCGGGAGACCCCCCTTTTGAGGTTCGGCCAGGGGAGTAGTTCTCAGGCGGAGTCGACGTCAGACGGATCAACGCTCGGGCAGGGACTGAGGGGGCCCGAGCTGGGAGACAGAGGTCCGGACCGTCCGATTCCGGACCGGACTGTCCGAACTGTGACGAAGCAGAAAGGGTCCGGACCGTCCAGACTGGGTCCGGACCGTAGTATTCGCACGGGAGGGACAGGAGGCGTTTAGACAGGTTCGGGCCGCCGGAGTGTAATACCCTACTCCTGTGTTTTGGACTATGAGCCAGGGAGAGGTGAATGTGGATCGGAGTTTACAAGTAGGACCCCGGGAGCTCGGAAGCTCACCGGGAACCCGGAGGCGGCGTCGGTCGTTCTGCTAGCGACCGGACCCGAGGAAGGAGAAGGGGATCTCTGTTGTCTAAGGCTGGGGCTTGAGCTCCTGTTTGTGTCGGAGGCATGGATCCTCCTTTATAGAGTCAGGGGAGTCCACAGCGCCCCGTCCAGAGAGAGAGAGGTTGCTATGTCTTGTTGCACGCCCGTGGCCGCCTGCTGCGCCGCGCCGGAGGGACGTCCAGTCGCCCACGCTCGCTCGCTAAGCCGTGCGGGAGGCACGCCGGGTCGCCCGGTCGTCCGCTGCGGGCGGCTGGTCTAGTCGGCTTCTTGCCGGGCGGCTGCGTACGGCTATAGCAGCGCACCCTGTTGAGAAGTGACGGTGCACGTCGCTGTGTCTCGGACTGTGCAGGGAACAGGCCTACGGGGGGCCGTCTTGAGAATCCACGCGCGTCCGACCGGGCGGCGGGGCGCGGCACGCCCCGTCGCCTGTCACCCGGGTCTGGGGGGCGGTGCCCCCGGGCACGGGGAGGCGCACCCGGGGCCGGGGGCGACGCATCCGGGCGCGGAAGGAGGGGGCGCGCCCTGGGCCCGGACACCGTGCGGGAGACACGACCGGCACGGGGTGGCGCATCCGGGGCCGGGGGCAACGCATCCGGGCACGGGGAGGCGCGCCCTGGCCCCTGACACCGTGCGGGAGACACGGTCGCAGCCGGTCGCCAGTCGTGCAGGACGTGGCCCCGGGGAACTGACGTGGCCGAAGACCCACGCGTCCCCGGCGACTGTGGATACCCCCAGTCCCGTTTCGCCGACAACTAGTATTATGAATCAGTCTTACAGTTTAGACTTACATACAAACTGCCTAGTCCAAAGTGTATTTATCGTATAAAGTAAAAAATTACTTATAGGTGGTGCAAAATAGAACTTATATTAAAATAACTAGCTAAAAATACAATTTACTCAAATCAGTATTATTATCTAGTTTAATATTAGCTAAAAAATCTTATTTATTATATATATATATATACAGTAAAGTGGGGGCACCCCTTTCCTTTATGCTCTAGCTCCGCCCCTGCCCCTGCCCGCCACCACTAGCAGAAGCGGTAGTTGCGGTTCGAGCGGAGCACGTGCCCGGCAGCGCCTCCTCCATTCTCGTGCCACGCCGCTTATAAAAACTCCACGCCCCGAGTGGCTGCGTTGCAAAATCCGCGCGGTCAAACGACGAGGAAAAAAATAATAAAAATAAAACCTCGAGGCAGCGAGAGGGAGGGAGCGGCGGCGACGGCGAGCCAGCCACCGACAACCGGCGGGAGGATCGGAGGGAGGCGAGCGAGCGAGCGAGCGGGATGGAGTCCAAGTACGCGGCGCTGCGGCGCACGGCGGAGGAGACGGCGGCGGTGGACGCGCACGCGCACAACCTCGTCGGCGACGGCTCCGCGTTCCCCTTCCTCCGCTGCTTCTCCGAGGCCGACGTAGCCGACGCGCTCGCCTTCGCGCCCCACACCCTCTCCTTCAAGGTGCGTACAGTGCTCACGCGCGCTCCCGTTATCCGCTCCCGCGGTCAGTTGGGTCGCGTACGTCGTTTACTTCCGTGCTGCTCGAGATCGCGACAGCCACGACTCTCTGCTTCCCCTCTGTTCGTTTTAGTGCGTTGCTGCTAGATTGAGCCGGCTCTGCAGAGTTGTTATGTGCAAAAATTACTATGTCTGATGCGATTCTACGTCTTAAATCCAATGTATTTTTGCTGGATTTGGTTAGTAAATTTTCAGAATTGCAACCACCAGTCCACCACCACTGGTGGTTTTTGGAGCGCAGTTTCAGGGCAGAAATGAAAATGGAATGCAAACTTATTGTCTCCCTGGTCCATTTATTACCGAGATTGACGATGTGTTTAGTGGAATACGGGGAATCCGTCCTTTTCTTTAACTGGTGGCATGGCAGAGGCCACAGGCTTTATGTCGGCTTTGCCATTTGCCGTTGTGTAGCACGAGCACTGTGAAGTAGTACACGCCTTTTTTGTCCCGTCTCTTTGCCCTGTCAGGAGCTCAGTGGTGGTGGATGGGGCAGGGGCCGGGGAGGCATGCGATGCGAGCATGGAATGGAAATGTTGCTAGGGCCATGACGAGTTGCTGGGCATGCATGCTTCACTGTTCTGTCTCACTGTCTGAGAAGTTATGTGCGTTCAGCAAGTGTCCATGCCGGCATGTGATGTGGACCATTTTGTCTGTACTCTGTACAGTGTTAGGCTCCTGTATATGGCTGCTCTTAGCTCTCTGTTTGTTCCAACCTGCAAATGTTGCTACATTCTTGCTTTCATAATGCTATATTCATAGTCATTTCGTTGCACCTATAAGAATGTACTTTCAGAAGCCCATTAAGCATTGAAACGTCGTGAAATGCAGAGAAGCCTGAGGGACATCGCTGCATTGTACAACTGTGAAGCTTCACTTGAGAAGGTGGAGGAGTTCAGAAGGGCTGAAGGGATGTCATCCATAAGCTCAAAATGCTTCAAGGCTGCCAACCTATCGGCAATTCTTATAGATGATGGCATAGATTTTGACAAGATGCTTGAACTGGAGGCACACAAGGCATTTGCTCCTACAGTTGGCAGAATTCTAAGAATCGAAAAGCTGGCAGAAACAATTATTAATGATGTAAGTTCACTTTTTAATCATTCTGACCTGTCTATGTTTTCTTGTCTTGTTGTTCGAACTGTTGTTATCGCCATCACCTTCAAAAAACTATTATTGATTGTGAGTGACATGTGAGGAACCTCTAGCCACAAATTAATCATCTGCATTAGATGTGACATACATGACATTTTATGCCTCGAATGTAAGATCAGTTATTATGGTTAAAGATCCATTTTCTCCAAAAGTTGTGCTTTTACTCCATTTTACAAAGTTTGTCAGCTTAATCCTCTAAGCTTCTATAAGTAATAAACTTTTTTCAGGAATCATTCAGTGCATCAAGCTGGACACTTGACTCGTTCACTGAAATTTTTGTCACTAAGCTGAAATCATATCCTCCCCAGTATTGTTTTTTTCAGTCGCAGTAGATAGTTGTTATTATTTTAGAATGTATTGGTTTCCTTAACTAATTTATCACAGTTGCCAACAAAATTTTTGGGTTGAAAAGCATAGCAGCATATAGAAGTGGCTTAGAGATTGATCCAAATGTTAGCAAGACAGATGCAGAGGATGGACTCCGTAAGGAGTTATCAGGTAAACATCTTTTTTGCACAGAGAGAGAGAGAGGACACATTGTTGACTGTAATTTAGTTCATCACATATGATCATCCATCAATATTTTACACCTAGACTACTTCATCCTTTTCAGGTCAGAGGCCTCTTCGGATTACAAATAAGAACCTGATTGACTATCTATTTACTTGCAGTCTTGAAATTGCTGTATCATATCACCTGCCAATGCAGATTCACACAGGGTGATGACAAGATTTCAACTCCTAAATTACGATTGTTCTGTTTTAAACATTTCAATATCTCAATTTCCCACCCTATTTCAGCTTTGGAGATAAGGACCTAGACTTGCGAAAGTGCAACCCTCTCCATCTACGTGCTGTTCTTGAGGATGCAAGATTCTCTAAGTGCCAAATTGTTCTTTTACATGCTTCTTATCCATTTTCGAAGGAAGCATCCTATCTTGCATCAGTGTACTCCCAGGTGGGATACTTATCTGATAACTTATGCTTAGTCTTTGATGGATTTTATGTTTAATTGTCTTAAACAAAACACGAACAGGTATACCTTGATTTTGGCTTAGCAATTCCAAAACTTAGTGTTCAAGGAATGACATCATCACTTAAAGAGCTCCTTGAGCTAGCTCCCATAAAGAAGGTAAAATATCTGTCTTCTGAATAATTGTTTCTAAAATGATTTTGAGGTTGTTGCTGAACTGTGTTTTATTTTCTGGTAACTCAATATCATTTAAGTTCATGATATGAATAATAGAACTGATAAACACAGAAACCACTTCACTAACATCCAAGGTTCCACAATACAAATCCCTTTAATATTTATTGCTTTGTAGGATTACTCCAATATTTTGGACTAGAGGTCTGGAAATTTCTCTTCTCCTCTCTACTTCATGCTTGAAGAGTTGAAGTACATCTAATTTTCATTATGTTAGTTCTCATGGTAGTATTCACTCAAGGGGCCTTTGTAAAAGAATTCCTTTCTGATCTAGTCTGCAAAAATCTACAAGTTTTTGCCAATTTTTAAGATATGTCATGCTTTATATTTCTAATTTTATCATTTGTAGGTCATGTTCAGCACAGATGGTTATGCTTTTCCAGAGACATACTACCTAGGTACATTCCTTACCCATAATTGTTCCATGAGTTAAATGAAATGTCATTATATATAGTACAGATGTTAAATATCTTCTGAAAATTACGGAGCTTGATTTACAGGTGCAAGGAGGGCACGCGATGTTGTTTACCGTGTTCTGTCAGCTGCATGTGAAGATGGTGACCTTAGCATTCAAGAAGCTATTGAAGCAGTTGAGGACATATTTAGACGAAATGCATTGTATCTATACAAGTTGAATGTTGCCAATGGATCAGTCAGTCAGATAACAGCCATAGGTGACAACAACATATCGTTATCTGAACAAGATGTGCTCTTTGTTCGAGTCGTCTGGGTTGATGCTTCAGGTCAACATAGGTGCCGCGTAAGCATATCTTTCCTACCACGTACTGTATTGCTAACTTGATATGAAGTAGGTTTGCCATTTCTCGTAGTTTTATGGCTTGAAAGTATCATGTTACACAGTTTGTATTAAATTATACGGTGTTCTGCACAAACAATTGTTCTGATGAAATCTTTTCCTGCATGTTCTTGTTTTCCTTTTTAACAACAGACTCAAGGCATGTAGAACTTATGCTACTGCTGAATAACTGCATGCTTTGCATGTTCCCACAATTACTAACATTTATAACAACTCTTGAGGGGAAAAGGCCAATAGCCTGGTAGCAAGGAGGTTGCTGAACCGCCCTATCCAATAGGGTTCAAATCCTAGTATAGACCTAGGTTCCTACTCCTTTAGTGAATGCTAGAGCTCCTTTTTAAAAAAAAAATACTGACAAAATAGAACTTTTAAATTTTATTTATTTCTCAAAAGATTGTATTTTCAGGTTGTGCCAGCCGGAAGATTTTATGATATTGCAAGGAAGAAGGGTATTGGTCTGACTTTTGCATCAATGGGAATGACTTCATTTACTGATGGGCCGGCAGATGGGACAAACCTTACTGGTGTAGGAGAGATCAGGCTTGTACCGGATATGTCAACACTATTGAGGCTTCCATGGTAAACTTGATTTTTATGTATATTTCAATGATACTCTTTTAAAGTAGGCCACCCGTTATGACGCTGATTTCTTTTTCATCCGTGTTAGCGTCTATTAAAGTTTACTTAATTATGCCAACATTAGTTCTTTATTGAATAACTTCACTTCTGAACATCATAATGGTGGCTGTTGCTGCAAGGTTGAGACGCGAGGAAATGGTGATGGCTGAAATGCAAATAAGGCCTGGGGAAGCCTGGGAATACTGTCCCAGAAATACCTTGAGAAAAGTCACAAAAGTTCTTCTAGATGAGTTCAATGTGGTAAGAATAAGCCCATACTTTTGTTTATACTAGCATATTGTCCATGCATTGCAACGGGGTTTAATTAAAAAATTATCATTAACCGGTTATTACCATCATTTTTTGTATATATCATCTCTTAATTGTTGCATATATTTATTACTGACTGTACTTTTTTCTTCCCACAAAAAATTAGAGAGTTAGTGGGGGTGGTTGACATGTAGGCCCTATAGCCCCACACTGTCCTTTTTTCTTTAAAAAAAATAGGGAGTTGGTGGTGAGGGTGGTGTCAGATTCACCACTCACCACCATCACTACTCCCTTTTGAAGGAGTATAGATACCTTCAGGAAGTATATTTCTTCTTGTTGATTCTATTGGTTTATTTATTTTTCTTTTAAAGCTTAGGTGTTTCTCATTTTCAGACAATGAAGGCAGGTTTTGAGAATGAATTTTACCTGCGTAAAAAAATAGTAAGGTACATAGTTTTTCCCACCTCTATAAAATTTATCTATCAAAAGTTCCATGTTATTTATGCTAAATGATAATAGCAAATATGCAATTGATTCACTAATTAAATGATTGTGCAGTGGTGAAAAGGAGTTGTGGGTCCCATTTGACAATACCCCCTACTGCTCAACTACAGCATTTGATGGTGCATCATCTATGTTGCAAGAAGTATATACTTCTCTTAAAGCTGCAGAAATTGTGGTTGAGCAGGTAAGAAGTAGTTTTATCATTTTTGTTGGGCACTATTTTTGGAACTAAAATTTTTGTTATTATTCTATTACCTTTGGATCATATATCCATATGCAATGATGTGGTGATGGATTTACACCTGCGCTTTTCCTAAAACGAATATGTAACAGCTGCATGCTGAATCTGGAAAAGGGCAGTTTGAGATAGCCTTGAAGTATGTATTGTGCACTCTTGCTGCTGACAAACTGATATATGCCCGTGAGATTATTAAATCAGTTGCTCGAAAGCACGGGCTACTTGCAACTTTTCTTCCAAAGTAAGTTGATGGATCATAAATATTTGTTTCAGTTTTTCATACAAGTCATATCTGTGAGACAAACTTGTTTCTTTGATATTTATCATCATGGATGAATAACTGTAGAGGTTGCTTAAGCTGAAAATATGAGTATGTTAAACATCATATCTCTACCCTATTTGTGTGTAAAAAAAGTCATTTTTTTTTATTGAAGAGCACTAAAATGAGCTACAGTTGGTCAAATATAAAATACTTTCTACCAGTGTCATCCCAATGTTTTACAGTGCTAAAACTATATTAATATTGCCTTTTTATGGAAAGTGAGACCTGACTTCAGCATCTAGTATCTGATAGTTTGTTCTGCCTGACACTTTCCAGACCCGACTTGAACGATATTGGATCCGGTTCTCATGTGCATCTGAGTTTATGGGAGAATGATCAGAATGTTTTCATGGGGTCAAGTGAATATAATTACTATGGAATGTCAAAGGTTGGAGAAAATTTCCTTGCTGGAGTATATCATCATCTTCCATCAATCTTGGCATTTACTGCTCCTCACCCAAACAGGTAACATGCAACAAGATTTCACATCCAATTTAATGAAAATTCATATAACTCAATTTGGTATCATTATCTTGCAGAACTTCAGAGTTCCAATGTGTTTTATTCTCTAGAACATAGACATGTCAATATACTTTGTTTGATCAATGCCAGAATATCGCTCGTGGCAACCATTTCAAATCATTCTGTCATGTGCCCTTATTTAACGATCGCATTCATTGGATTTTCTATGTATAGCTACAACCGAATTCAGCCAAACACATGGAGTGGTGCATATCAGTGCTGGGGGAAGGAGAACAGGGAGGCTCCATTGAGAACTGCATGCCCACCTGGGATACCTCTCGATCTTGTCAGCAACTTTGAAATTAAATCCTTCGATGCGTGCGCAAACCCGCACTTGGGCCTTGCTGCTATAGTTGCTGCTGGGATTGATGGACTCAGGAGAGGCCTTAAGTTACCTGAACCAACTGGTACGAACTTTCTCATTGTTTTGTCCTTTTGTCTCTCAGAGAGTTTCAGACTTTCAGTGCACTTTTAACCTGCTAACATGAGGTTTGGAATCTGGGAAAATTCATAAAAAAAAAAAAATACTCGCAAGCACCTTTTTGGGGGTCCAATATTAGTTTGCTTTTGATTTTCGTCAAGAGGGCCTGCAAATGTATAATGGGTTTGTGTCTTTTGCAGAATCAAATCCTGCAGACTATGCCTCCAAGCTCAAAAGGATGCCACAGGACTTGATGGAATCTGTAGAAGCACTAGCTGGAGACAGAATCTTGCATGAATTAATCGGTGATAAACTTGTCACTGCCGTTATAGGTGTACGAAAGGTAAAAAATCTTCTTTTTTTCGTTTTCTTGACATACTCTAATTCGACCAATTACTTATCTAGGCCCCACTAATCTGTTTTTATCTTCTTTTTTGGTGTGTTGCAGGCTGAGATCGATCACTACGCGAAGAACCCTGCAGCCTTCGCCGATCTCATTCACCGTTACTAGGGCGAAACACTTGTTAGTTTGCTCACACTTGTGGGCTGCCTGGCCTACGTTGTAGCCGCTGAAAGGTCACGCAGATGGCGTTCCATTCCACGGGGTGAAGAGGAGTACGACTGTACGAGTTACTCTCCGTCCCACGAAATTTGCTTATTTTTCGCGTCCTTCCGCTGAACTTGCAGTTCTAGTTCTTTTTTTTTCGATTAATAACTGCTTCTAAATTTCCAAACATTGGCACTCTGCAAACTCTTTCTTCGAGAGAATAAAGTAATTTAGGATGGGATAGCAGTTTGCCTGTTCTACCTAGCATCATAAGTTCATAACTTCCTAAGATGCGTGAAGTTTTAGCGAGAACTTTCATCAATCATCCAGCATAATTCTGGCGATTTCACTACAGCTATCACGTGATAAATATGAAACAAACTATCATAGATTGGAAAAAGAAAATGACAGCAGCACATAACTACAGTGAAAATAATAAAAGAAATGAATAGAGAAAAAAAGAAGCATGCTGTTCTTTGTACAAATCAATTTTAGTCACTCTCCAAAACCTCACAAGCTGATTCCTTTGCGTCCCTTTTTACTCAAAGAACATTTAAATACAACTCATTTACAAACAGAACACAACAGCAGCTCGGGTTTGATGTCACAATCTGCTTGGACGCCATGATCTATTGACAACATCCGCCACCATGCTTTGCTTGACTTTCTTGCTTCTGCTTCAGAATGTTCCTCTTGACAACTGAAGAAGAGCCTTCCTCCAAAAGTCTAGGGACCTCCATAATCTGGGCCACAGAAAAATCAGGAGTTATCTGTGACTATCATCATATAAACTAGCCTACTTTACCCTTTTTTTTATGCAGGGAACTATCCTACTCGTACTTAGAAGTAATCAACAAGAAACTGAAAGTTGCAACACTTTGTTCGTGTTTATGATCACGAATTTTAGCAATTAAGGAACAGGCATGAGTTGTTCATCCTCACACTGATTTGTTGGAAATGTCTCCAGGCCTCACTACGGATGAAAAGCATCAACAAAAAGGAAAGTCATGTATGATGTAACTTTTGAAAAGCAGAGCATTTGTTTCAAATTATTACCTTAATCAGATACTACAAGTATCATAAAATTCAAAACTGTTAGCTCTATCGAAGAAAAGAAACTAAGTAATCATGTTAATGAGGAAAATCGAGTATATTTGTATCAGCCAGTTCCCCAGAAAAATATAATGTATAGCTGTATCAAGCTTTACAGGGCCAAAATTATAGGGGGAAGATATCTTTCTTAGGCATATACCTTTAGTGCTAGTTCTTCGAAACACTTCTCAACATTATCTCGTGTTTTTGCACTACTCTCAAGAAACAGGCATCCAGATTCTTCTGCGAAGGCAAGCCCTTCTTCTCTTGTGACAGCTCTTTCATCGTCCTGAAAGATGGGACTATCACAATTGTCACTGGCAACATCAACTATGCTCCCATGAGAGGCTCAAATCAGTGAAACTTAAGGCCCCAAAAGGACATACCATTATGAACTTGTGTCAACGAAATAAAAGCAATAACTCAGGAAAGGCCAGGATCAAAAAATTTTCAAAGACATAACTTTTGATCAAATAGTACCTTGTCGATTTTGTTTCCAACAAGCATTTTTATGCAATCTTTGTTTGATGAATGTGACTCTATTTCCTTAGTCCATACATCAGCCAAATTTGAGAAGCTTTCTCTCTTCGTGACGTCATATACTAGGAGCAAACAAAAACCCATTAGATGTTCATCTAGTTTGAAGCATGAAAGCAAGGACACAAAATGACTAGATGGCAGTGGTTCTCAAGATAATTATCACAAAATTATTTCTGCATAGTCAACCTAGGCACAACCTATTCAAAGTACCATTAATAAAAAATGAAAAAATACTAAGGTGAATTATACATGTAATTTCTAACTTTTGGTTTTCCAAAGTTTGCATGGATGGTCAAGGCGGAAGAACTTATTGGTGCAGCATGATAAACTCGTAAGATGAAACAAACATTGATATGTTATAAAACTAGGAAGTTGACCTAACAACGAGTACACATACATTGAATGGCTGGATTGATCTACAAGATATGACCTTGTAAATTACGGCAGTGCAGAACATTATGTTTATTATTTGAGCAATCAATCCTACCTAGCAAAATTAATATTTACCTAGAATAATGCCTTGAGCACCTCTGTAGTAAGAACTAGTAATTGTCCTAAACCTCTCCTGGCCAGCTGCAACATAACAGAACAGTACTTTTAGAAGATTTGATATATTGGAAATACCATAAGATGATTCATTTTCTATTCGATAATAGCATGATTCATTCTGTTTATAGATAACTCAGAAACCTTCCAGCAAGACTGCAGTTGTAACTTGAAAGGACTGGGTAAGACGGTAATATACTGAACTAATTTAGAGCAAGTAACGTAATGGGCTATAAATTTTGGAATATTGGAATCTCTGATGGTAATGATGGTAGGGAGGGAAGGGGGTACCAGGGAGGATGAACCAAAAGATTTTAGGCACAAACCAGACAGGTGGGGCTATGAATCTGTGAATCAGGAGTCAGAACCTCCAATAGCAATGATGTAAGCACAGGGCAGGTGCAACATGGAGGGGCAACACCAGATATATTAGGTGCAAAGCAATCACAAAAACAATTCCTAATTGTAATGACAGCAGAAAAAGATGGAAGGTCAAAAAATTAGTGGAAAGCAAAGTATGTTACCATAAAGAAGTGAAGTGAACTTAAAAATTTAGTTTAGGGCACAATCATTCAATCTAGCCACGTTCCTTACTTATTGCTGTTCTTGGATTGTCTTAGTTGGTGCTTGCAATAGCTTCTACTAGTAGATCTCAAGATATCCAATCATCGTCAGATCTGTACAGGAAAAATTCAACTACTACCTCTGACATCAAATAACTATTGCGTGCATAACCAGTTACTGAGGCCCTCTTTAATTGCTAGAACCAAGACCATGAAAATTCTAAACATGAAGGACAATCTCTAGTAGGATATACCGAATACGTGCACCTAAACCATATCATGATCTATCCTTCACTCCTAATCTTAATATACTCAGGAGCAAACTTTTGCTGGCCCCTCAAAATAATAGTGTACTAAGAGTAATTCTATCATTCCACAAGTGACAGATCATTAACTACCTACTGTTACAAGAGAATTGTTTACACCATCAAAGTGCAGAAAGGCTTTCCAAACATTGTATATTCCATTCTGAAGCTAAATATCATCGAAAAGTAGGTAGTTTTTTTACAATGAGTTATGAACTCACCAGTATCCCATATTGTCAGCTTCAGTTTCTTTCCACCAATTGTAAGGAACTTGATCTTGAAATCCACTCCTGTCAATCAGTGTTAAACAAATATTAGAAAACAACAAGTATGACACAGCATAAGGCCATGTTGAGACCATACACAAGACCAAGTGATCTAGAATTCTGCATTGGTCCAATTTATTAGTAAATGCATACAAGATCCAGCATCAAGTTCTGAATCTTCTTCTCAATACCCTGACCATACGCAATTCTCTGGCGTATTCGCTAAAAAAAAAAGAAACGAGCGTGAAGAGCTACCGGGGGAAGCAGCACTGACCAAATTTCCCAACTTTGGCCAACCAACAATAAGAAAGCCGGGACCTTATCAGTAGGAGCAAAGGCAGAAAACAGCTAGGACATCAAAAGGGACAAGGTTTGTCCACCAAAAACCAATGTCCTTACCCATCTACCTACCACTACTGATCCATTATCCTCGTCCAACTGAATCAGAAAACGAAAGGGGACAACTCCCACATTAGGATCGCCCCATGAAACTGGTCGCTGTATTAATTGAGCAGCACAATAACTACTACTAGTAGCTAGTACTAGACTACTAGTACTACATGGGCACGCCGAAACGACCAAAGTACTCTACTTGAATGGCGTATAGAATCTGAACCAACACTTGAGCCGCATTTCCAAGGCAAATCCAATCTCCGCACGTATAGCAGAGGAAGCGTGCAGCCAAGCTGGGATTTTTTTTTCTTTTGTTGGGTCTCGTGGCGTCACGGATTCCTCCGGCTTGATTGGCGCACCGACAGAGAGCCAGCATCCTCGCAGAATTATACTATGAACAGCTACTGTTGCACTAGTACACGACAACGGCGATCGGTCGCCTGCATCCATGGTGTGGGGGCAGGCACGAAGGGACGGGACGTACCGATGGTGGGCGCGATGTCGTCGTCGAGGTGGGCGGCGGCGACGAAGCTGACGAGGAGGCTGCTCTTGCCGACGCCGGAGTCCCCGATGAGCAGGATCTTGAAGGAGCACTCGTGGCCGCCCCCGCCGCTGCTCCCCGCCCCCGGCGACCCCATCACCACCAGTTCACTTCACCACCACCCTCAGATTCGTGCCCGCCCGATTCGTCGCCGCCGCAGATAAGCAGAGCCGAATGTCTCGTCTGGTCTGCCCCGTCAAGGGGGCCCCCCGTGCGGCGGAGCAGACGAGGAGGCCGGCTGGCCGGCGCGCGCGCGGCGGCAGCGCCGAGGAGGCTGGCACGCACGCAGACAGGCAGGCGGGACGCCGCGCTGGCTTTGACTGGCCTGTGTGACAGTCACCACCGGCTGGGCCTTGGCTTGGCTTGGCTGCTTTTATCGCAGGCAACGCAGCCAAGCTGCCGAGCCGAGCGGCAACTGGCGTTCCGCCTCGCGGATTTTGCTGCGCGGGGCAACGTGACGCGCGCGATATTTTGGCCCTTGCGGGGCACGGGGATTTTGTTTCGCGTGTGCCGTTGGCGTGGCGTTTTTTTGGGTGATTTGCGGGCGGCGCGGGGTTGGAATGCGAATGGTGGGTGGAGTCGGGGTCGGGGGATGTGGGTGTTACGTTGCGCGGGCGACGAGGAGGGTGCGGGAAAGTGATCGCAACAGAGCAGAAGCGTGCCTGCTAGCTGTAGCTGCTGATGATAGGGATGGACGACGGGATCGATTTCGCGGAGGAATATAATAGTACGTGTGAACGAGTACACTGGCGATCCAGGTGTTTAAAGCGTGCTCGCCTGTATTTGTATACGGATTTGCTATTTAACTGTCGATAGAATTTTTTTCAATCAAACTTTTGTTTTCTGGACCGTCTGATCGTATTGAGATTCGTGTACCGAGGGTGAAAAAAAATTTATTGCCTAGCGTGTGAGAGAAAGGATGGATGCTAGCCAACCGATCGCACGTAATTTTTTGATTGATTTTATACAAGTTATATATAAGTTACCTTAGATAAAATTCATTATAATATAATTATACTCTAATTATTCTATAGTTACATCTAAAAGTTTTTTATCCAGAAAACTGTCAAATGTTATATAGCTACTTCATTTGTATATGTTAGGTGTTATCTGGACCATTAAGAGCTTGAGATATGTACTTACGGTGACGTAGCACTGTAATGACATTACGTACATATATGCTGTTATGCACGGTTTTGGGCTCTTGGCACTATTCGACGGGGCTTATCGGCTTAGCTATTACTAGTATCTTTTTTTAGCATTCCGTATTACTTAAACAATATGTATTTTAAAGATATATATATATATATATATATATATATATATATATATATATATTTCTTTAAAAAACAGTGTGCCGGATCAGATCGGGTGGGGATTTTGCTGCCGTTGCTTGATCGATCATCGGCCGGCCGCCGTTGCTGGGTTCTTGATTTTTGTTTGCTTCTTCTGGGGATAATACTATCACAGCACTAGCTAGTTGGACCAGGAGGAAGGGAGAAGAGTAGGTATAATTCGTACTACGTAGATTTGTGCATATGTGGAGATATCATGCATACCTGTTGATAAGGACACGGTCGTGCTGAAAAAAAAAATATGTAGCATGTCGCAGTCGCACGATCACACCTGGCCGGCCAAGCGCGTCTCCGGAGCCCGCCCGCTACGTAGCTAACGACACAGCGAGTACGACATTGTGTGTTCAGTTCTGCGCTTCTCCCTCCGTTCCAAAATAAAATTACTTCTATCACTTAAATCTTATCTACTATTTTTTTATCTGCCTCCTATCTCAACCAATCATAATAATTCTCTATTTAATTTCTTCACCTAATTTTTCTTCTCAACTAATCTCACTATTCTTCTCTAGCTATTTTTATTTACACTTGTTAGATCTTATAGTTGTTCTTAATCTTAGTCCATATATGATCACCTTAGAATTATACGGAATAGATGTGATTTACTGACTGATTGGTTAAAGTAGAAGCCATTAGAACCATGGTTGAAGTCGTCGGTGATGTCATAGGTCACCGATCACGGTTGATGTATGGGTGGCATCGTTCTTCCGGCCACTAACTGCACTGACTAACAATTAAGGAGGAGATCGACTTTCGGTCTCTTTCCAGTGCTCTAAGAATCGGTTAGGGTTTCGAGAGTGAGTTTAGACGTACGTAGATCGTCACCTACTTACATGCCATAGCTCTCTTTATATCTAACGCTAGAAGAGATCGGGGACGAGTATATTAGAGATAGAAAAAAGCGCTACTGATCATTGCGTGGGCGTGGGATTCGTTCCATGTTCGTTATCGGCGCATGGGTAATAGAGTGATCGAGCCCACACGCCTTATACTAGCTCGGTTGCAAATAGATCAACTAATAACATGTGTTTAAATTTAGAAATGTTTATATTTTAGGATGAATGAAGTACGCACTTATATGATTGCATCCGTGGATTGGTCTGGAGTTCTAAAGATTATTGTGTTTGACGCTACTCTGAAGCCGTGTTTGTTATGGGTTGCCGCACCCCAAATTTTCCGGAGCTGAAGACTAGATGTTCATTAACAATGCAAGTTCAGGTAACTTACCAATAAAAAAATGTATTTTCTTTTTTAATACAAATAGATATATTTTCTAGGAGCGCTTATGCATTATCGACATGGTCTTGTCTCGTAGTCGTAGTCACATACTTGGGCTGTAGATCTTAGCACGGAGCGGTCAACCTCATCAACGCAAGATCTACGTGGGTCATGGGCTGCTCGTGGGTCGTGGCAGCTGCGGGGTCTGGAGATTCAGCGATGTTTATCCAACTGGCCGTTGTGTATATTACAATGGTTGTGACATACATATGATGTTAGTCCGGTCTTCATTGGTTTGATTTGGTGATTTGGTTGGACACAACGATGAGTTTGTGCCCAAGTATGGTCTTACAGATTCAACCTTTCTTAGTTGGATTCTGCAGTAATACTGAGGTAAGAGAATTTTTTGTTCTTGAAGCCGTTGCCGTGGACAATACGATAGATCTAGGATAAAAACCCTTCTACCATTGCTATTCATCGGTATCTTAAATTTCTATAAATTTCAATCGACTGATAAATACCGTTACATCAAGATCCAACGGCCTGTCCATCGTCTTCCACCTCTAGAACGGGGGAAGGCAGGAAGACAGGAGAGAGAGGGAGATGACAAACTGACCGGTGATGACAACAGCAACCCCTAAACTCAACCAAAGAACCTATGGATTAGGGTTTCGGTGTTGGAGACGGTGGGGAGAGGGGGGTAGCGGGGGTTGTGAGAGTGGCTTTAAAGGGATGGCCAGGGTGGTGAAGATCGGCGATGAGCGACGGAGACGGACAAATGGCAAGACGTCAACAGAGCCTTGGGGATGGAGGAGAGCGGCCGGCGTCGGAGGCAAAGGCATTAGATTTGCAGTTGTTAGGAGGCGAGGGAGGCGGAGACCGGGAAGAATGGTGGAGCAGGGGCACCTTGTCACTATTCAGCTTTAGGAGGAGAAATGGTGGGTGGGGGGGAGGCTGGTCTAAGGGGCCACTAACGCTGCCAGTGACTTTCAACGTCGATGATGTACAAGGAGGCGGCTTGCAAGGAGGGGCAGCGTCAGTGGTGGGGGGAATTGGGAGACGATGGCCCGACGACAGATGTGGGGAAGGAGAAAGAGGAGGCAGGTCATGGCCGGTAGGGCTCATGAGTGCCGGCAAGTGGGGGTGGCAAGACGGAGGGAGTCGCCGTTCACCTCAGTACCGACTCGTGCGAGAGTGGTGCAGAGTGGTAGGGAGAGGGGGTAGCGGTGGTGGTGAGAGCGGCTTTAGAGGGATGGCTAGGGTGGTGGAAGATCGGCGATGAGCGGCGGAGACAGACAAACGGCGAGGCACCGACGGAGCCCTGGGGATGGAGGAAAGCGGCCGGTGTCGAAGGCAAGGGTGTCAGATCTACAATTGTTAGGCGGCGGTGGCGTCTCAGTAGCCCGAGCTGCTGGAGACAAGGAAGAATGACGGAGTGGGGACAACTCGTCACTATTTAGCTTTGGGACGAGAAGGGTGGGGGAAGGGGGAGGGAAGAGGCTTGTCTAGGGAGCCTCACTAGCATCGCTGGTGACTTTCGACGTCGGCGAGGTAGAGGGAGACGGCTCGCAGGGAGGGGATGGCGTCAATGGTGGTAGAGGAATTGGGAGACGATGTCTTGACGATAGATCTGGGGGAGGAGGAGGGGGTGAGGTTGTGGCCGACAGGGCTCCTCGGCGCCGGCGCAGGGGGTAGTAAGACGGAGGGAGTTGCCGTTCACCTCAGTGCCGACTCGTGCGAGAGCGGTGGTGGCACAATTTGTGGAGGTGGGAATTTTAGAGGGGAGAGAGAGGATGGAGGTGGGGAAAGTGTTATAACCCTAACACAAATCTTAAAGCGATCTTAGCCATTAAAAAATCGACTTATGGGAATGGGTTCTTTCAAGCAACTATTCAATAGCAAGCCTCAAACCCTTCGATCTCCCCTTCACTTCACTGTTTGTGCTTGCCAAGAACAACACGAGCTATACGCTATACCTTTAATTTCTTGAAAGTGTCGCTATGAACGTTAGAGCTTCAACAGCTTGTTATTTTGCAGCCATCGTGCTAGTTTGGATGATCTCATCAGTGGCTCCAGTAGTTGTTCTTTTTTATGCTAACCTCTCAATAAAAAAAAATCATTTGAAATATATGTTGTTATAGGATTAGGATTTTCTTTATTACTGGTTATCATGGTAACCAAACTTGTTGTCGGACGCTCTAACAGTAATCGTCCGATAATCCAACTAAGTTTAAAATTTAAACAAAAATTTATATTTTTAGCAAAATTTTATCCAGTTTTTCTCAATTTATTAATGTAAGCAGT
Organism: Oryza meyeriana var. granulata; assembly: GCA_003991445.1. Lineage (NCBI taxonomy): Eukaryota > Viridiplantae > Streptophyta > Magnoliopsida > Poales > Poaceae > Oryza > Oryza meyeriana. The sequence continues at coordinate 118,944 of RYFJ01002367.1, forward strand.
AACCGGGCTTACTATAATAAAGGAGTAACCCCTTCTCAAACGGTAAGAAAAACCCAGTACAGGACTCAATTGGTGGCCTTTAGTTTCGCTGAGACAGCCAACTGCTGATGAAGCCATGTACACTATAACTATCTTTTTTTTCTAATAAAAAAGAACAACACTATGACGATCTAGTTGTAAAAGGAAATAAAACCACCCTGCTTTTTGTGATGGTAGACAGGGAGGAAGGGCATGATATCATAGCACGATATGCATCACAGGGCAGATGATTTGTAAAGAGGATGGCACCGAGAATTTGTTGAGCGATCCTTTTCAGCTAATCAAATGAGATGGTTCACTGGAAAGAAGAAAAATGTCAGATGGTTAAGCTGTATACCGAAGGTCCCACCCACCACATTGACCAGTTTGGTCGTGGTCGGCAATGTACCAAAATGGCTGACAGGTTCATTGACAAAAACCAAAAACTATTATGAAATTAATTATTAGCCATGATGCTGCACTATCAGATGTACAGCAATAGGAGAGCCAGCTTATGAGGATGTCTTCAGAAACTGCAGCTAACATTAGTGCAAAGCCAAAAAAAAACAGAGAGAGAAAAATCGGTTATTACTAAAATTTATGCACTATAATGTAAAATGCAATTGAATAACTGAATAATTTCGTAAATGTTTATGTTTGGCTAGTTAAGGCCCTTTTGAATTGGAGGATTGGCAAAGGATTTTTTGGAGGATTCAAATTCCTTAGGGTCTTTTTTTCCTATAGACCTCTTGATTCATAGAAGGTCGATGGAAAATTTTCTATAGGTTTGTATTCTTATGGTCAATTCCAAAGAAAAGTAAGTAAGAGGTTAGACCTCCTCTTTGATTTGTAGAAAAAACATAAGAATTTTATAGGATTTAAATCTTATAGGAAAATTTCTTGTTTGGTCCTTTGAAATAAATGATTGGGACTATAACAATTCTATAAAATTTCTATATGTTTTTAGTTTCGTAGGATTAGAAAAACATATCGCTTTAATTCCTGTATTTTTCATATTAGTATATTTTACTTATCCTACATCTCAAAGCGGGTCTTAATTGTTTGTTGGCATCAATGAGCCAAGACATCTAAGTTTCAGTAGGTGAAGTATTCCAGTTATGTGTCAGTTGCTGTACGGATTCTATGACATCTGGATAGTGGACTAACAATAAATGAGGGCTACCGTTATCCAGTGCATGGCCTTGACCAAACCAAGCCTAATTTATTACTGTATAATTAAGTACCGATAATATGACTCCTTTCAAAAAAAGTACCGATAATATGTGAAAATGACGGGGGAGAAAATGTGGCAATGCGGCGCTGTCTAGCGGTTCGTTTATTCAGCTTCATTTAAGGTTAGAGATTTTGGGCATGTTTGATTTGAAGCCATTTTTAGCCTTGCTAATCTTTTTAGCAATGAGAAAATTTAGCAATTGCCAAAAATTTGGCGAGTTGTTTGTTTGGATTGTTGCTAAATTTTTTTTCTAGATTCGAGTAAGCTTTAATTTGAATTGTTACCAAAGCTATGCCAAATAATTTGGTAATGCTAAATTTTTTGTGGCAAACCAAATAGGTGACATTTTTTTTTTGCATAGCCTATTATTTTTTGGCATAGTTAACCAATCACACATCCTTGCAAACTCCCTTGGACCGGAGGAAACCGTTAGGCTTTTTATAGGTTATTGGGCTGTAGGAGACAATCTAAGACGGCCCAGCAAATCGAAGGTGTTGAGCAGTCATCGCTTGATTTTTGACCTGAACACGCTTTACTGTCGGAACTGGGATCTGATAAAATTGGCACGAATGGCGAAAACTCGTAGCTGTATATGCACAAACTACTCCGTGCCGTGCAACAAGCTTACCGCCAAACGGAGGTGCTCAGGTGAGCAAAGAAAGCTTACTACTCCCAGCTGTAAATATCAGCATGTCACTCTGCATATCTAGTTTTTTTTTTATTTTAGAAAATGTATCTCTTGCAGTAATATCATTTACTAGTAACAGCTGGAGTTTGAAAACATAACATATGCGCTATGGGCTATATGGCCCATTCCGATCGACAAAACTTATTCAACTTGCTGCATGCGGCAAAATCACAACCATTCCTCTTGGTGCAAGGCGTGCACCAGACGCGATTCCTTCGCTCAATTGCAGCTTTTGCTCGACGGCGAGCCTTTTTCCCGGCCAGTAGTTCAGAGGAACTCGTCTATGCATCTTGTAGCTCTCGAGTGCGTCCTTGTTTGAGTGAGCTGCGAACTCGGTCTCTGTTGCTGCTCAAACCCTGGAGCGCGCGGCTGCAGGGCCGCCTCTGGTCTCCCGGGTGTTGTAGGAGCTGCAGCCCGGGCACTTCTGCGCCAAGACGTGGTAGTTCACGTTCGACGTCACGCCGCAGTCGTTGCAGAGGATCCATATCTGGAGGAGGAATAAGCAATGGACTGTTCAGAGTTCAGCCATGGTCACTGCTGAAGAGGAGAAATGGGGAAGAAGATGCAATGGATAGCTAGAATGGCACAAGGTTTTGGAGCAATGGTGGTGGTTTACCATCTTCTTCTGGTAGAACTCCGGCATCGGCGTCGCCGCGACCTCCTCGTCGAGCTTCTTCCACGCGTCCGACATGTCGCAGGCGGACCGTGAGCACACCGGGCATGAGAAGCTGGAAGATCAGACAGGGATGAGGACTTCAGATCATAGCATTTGATGAACGAGAGCAAGTTTGTCGGATGACGTTGTCTGAAGAGTACTTACTGATGATGCGCTCTCATCTCGTTCAGACATTCCAGATGAATCGTGTGCCCGCAATGCAGGACGCTGATGTCCTTCGTTGAGTCAAATAGGTACTGTGATTTGGAAAAAGAGAGTAACTTTTATGTTAGATCAAGAACTGGAAAAAGAAATTGAGGATGCTGTTTTCGCAGAGGCTCACCTCGAAGCAGACAGGGCAGTTGTGATGCATTGCTCCTTCTACACAGTGATGAGAATCCCTAAGGACATTGCTGTAGCAACACCCTGTTTAGACATAAAGGAAAAGGATGTTAGACCTGTTTTTTATGATTTTATCAACAACATGTGGCGAGAAGGTAAAAAAGATCACGAAGAACTTACCGCATTTGTCACAGTGAAAGAACTTATCTACGCCACCAGTTCTGAAGAAAATAGAGAACATATCCAAGATTGATCAAACTGAATAAAACAGTAAAATGCAGAAAAAAGAATTCATAGAGGTAGATTTGGGACTTGCCTGCATATGCCGCATCCGTCACAGTGATACTGGTTCTTTGTGACCTGGAACAACAAACCAAACCAGCATGTTCGTCAGTTTGAGAAGCACCAAAATATTTATGAACCATAATTGCCACATTAACTAGAAACTTGGATGTGATTATGAATTATATATTTATAATCCAAATATGCTTACATCATCATCAAAGAAGTTGCATTTTCCACAGAAGTATTTCCCCATGCATGCCCCACAACCAGAGCAGTACTGTTGTACCTGTCGATCAAAGTGAACAATTTTCATGTAATCAGTACAGAAAAAGTCAGTACACTCGAGAAATTCCACTGTAGTATACTCAGGAAATTCTGTTGCACTTTTCCATAGACAACTTACATCCTGTTCTTTGTTGCAGAGAGAGCAGATAACCTGTGATGCACCACAAAGTAAAACAGTTTCAGTAAAGTCGACAATCTGGGTCAGGAAAGTTAAATGATAATGACAAAAGCGTAACAGTCACTGAAATCCTTATCCACTTTTTTAGATGATGGATTTCATTCCAGCCTTTGCTTCAAAGAAGCTATAGCCAATTATTAAGGAGTTTGCAGGTCGAAAGACTGTGACTAATAAAATCACAATTTGATTAAAAACAAGAAAACTACTTAGAACACCGGTCTAAAGGCAAAAAAAAAATCTTTATCCACTAGATTCCCCAGGAAATCAATCTGTAATAATTGCACAATCAGTTTGACTATTGAAGCACTGTTAACTATGGACACCTGTTGGGCCACATAAATGAATCTACAACACTAAGCTGTCTAAGTTGCATCAATCATGTACTCAATTATTCAGTAATCAATCAGCTGACAACAGATGAGTTAATCTTGGCTGATAGTGAAACATCCCTTGTCATTTCCCTTTCCTCCTCTGCCTTTCCCCTTTTCTCCTAGCCGTCATCCTTCTAGTGACATTGTCACATGGACATAAGCAACCATGTGGACCACACGTTGGCCATTGCTAACAGAAACAACAACCTAGTGGCAAGTGGAGTGTAGAATGAAAATATCAAGAAGAATCTGTACCCTTGGAGCACTAAGACAACCTTATCTGAAGAAGGGGAGAAGGAAAAGAAAAATCTTGGGGTGGGAGCATGGGGCTATCTTGGCCACTTCATGGCAGTGGCCCTAAAACATCAATTTCCAGGCATACATCAGCATCAGACTGATGGCATTTTTTTTCCTTGGATTATGAATTTTGGACTAAAGAAATTGATAGATTTGTGAAAATTAAGGCATGAACACTCGGGCGACTCATCAAATATAGCCCACAGCCTTTTTCTTTATTTTATTGATCTGAAGTTTTTTTTTTTTTGATAAAAGAGAGGCTGTCCCCCCTCCCATTCCAATTAACAGAAATGGCTGAATTTTTTAATCTGAAGTTGTGTGTCCAACAAAATTCAAATAAATTGGACGGTTATACGAATTGAAAACAAAAAAAAAAGAAGAAAAAGCTGATGCCAAAAGCAAGCAGAGAGGTGAGAACCAGCACCTTGTTGATTTCGTGGCGGGGGATCTCGTGCCGGTCATTGAGATCGATCTCGAGCGAATTCTGCAGAAAATAATTACCCAATTTCAAAACCGTCTGATCGATTTCCTCTCCCCGAGAGAGAGCAACTGACGAAAAAAAAATCAAAATTCCAAAGCGAAAAAGATCAGAAATAGAGGGGGGGGGGGGGAGAGAACAGAGAAGAATCCGACCAACCTTAGCCTCGTTGTGGCAATGCCTGCAGTCGAACACCTCGCCGCAGCACGGCGCCCTGATCTTGCATCTCCTCGTGTAATGCGCGCAGCTTCAAATCCGGAACCAACCACAGGTAAGATTCCACAACCAAATCGCTCAAAATCAAATCAGAGGGTAAATCTCGCGGCGAACCATGATTTGATTCCTCTCTCACGCTCTCTCTCTCTCTCTCTTGCTTACCCGTACTGCTCCGAATCCAGCTCCATCTCCACCGCGTCCGATCGAATTCCCCCTCTCCGAGCGAGCGAGCGAGCTCGGAGGCAACCAAACGCCCAGCTGGCTCCTGGCTGTCGCCGACGAGAGCGGCGGCGGCGGAGACGAGGCGGAGCGCGCGGAACAGCAGCAAAACGTGCGAGGGGGACACGTTGGTGACCGCGGGGGCGCGGGATGCGGCCCGCGTGCGTGCGTGCGGCCGCGCTTTATAGGGGTGAAAAGAAACACGAGTCCTCCTCGTTTTTATTAATCTCTCTCCTTTTCTCCTTCAGATATGGCGGTAACGGCAGTTCTTTATTCCTCCTATTTTTTGCCTGCCCTAGATGGCGTGAACGGCACTGGTTCTCATTGAATCACATGTTACTCTTATTTATATTACTTGGAAAAATTGTTTTAAGCTACTATTTATTAAGTTTATTTATAAAATGTTAGTTTATTCACATAATTAAGTAGGTAATCATGATAATAATTTACTTAATAATCTAAATCAAACCACGAAGAGGTAGTATCGAATTTTTAAAATATAAATTTAAGTATATCCTGATATCTAAGATATTAAAATTTACATTAAAAATGTATAGTATATCCAGATACTTTCTTCAGTATCGTAAAATAAAATCACTCAATTAAGTATCAATTTATGTACAGGCTTTTTAAAAGATTTTTGTTAAAAAATTGTTTTTTGCATATATATATATATATGGTGGTAAATTCGACAACTGTACGAGAAAAAGCTCCCTCTTAAAAAGAATTTACCATTTTTTTTTATCATGGAACGGCTACCCAGTTCAGCGCACTTGCCGTGAGCTGGAAAATATCTGCCTGCCTAGTTCATGGACCAGACCGGTCACAGCTAAATGGAACCTGTCTTTCATCGATCTCGCCTCACAAGAACCAAAGAAGTCAAGATAAACAACTACTTTCTCCGTCTCAGAATATAGTATTTTAAGACTAGATAGAATATATACTAATACAATGAATCTGAACAGCCCTGTTCAGATTCGTTGTACTATGATATATTCTATTCAGTTCTGCTATCTGAAACGGAAGGAGTACTAATTAAATCCAGTGCAGAGCCAGCAGCGGCTGGTTGCCCACAGGGTAGCGCGAGCGCAAACGGTTTCGCATTATTTTTTTCTGGGAGTCGGCAATGCGAGTGGGCCCAGATCACTAAGAAGTCCGGAAAGGTCGGGCCCGGCCGTTACCGGGGAGAGAATGAGGATGACGGTGGCAGGCGTCAGGTACACGTCGGATGGGGATAGACGGATAGAGATGTGGGGTCGCCAGGATCACGTCGCCAACTAGACTATTATGACATGTTAAGCCAAACATCCAAAGTGATTAGATCCAAAGTGATTGTTGTCTTTACTTTCTCCAAGGTGATTAGAGTGTCACACACAATCTGTGTAAAACGGAGAAACGAAGCTAGGCGGGGCTCATGGAACATGGACTTTGGAAACTTTGACCTGATATTTGACAATTTACTTGAGAACAAGCCACACTTTGGAAACAAAAATTGGGGCTACCAAATGTGTGACATGTCATACAAGTGTGACAACATTTAACGAAAAACTAAGTCTATGATATGTAGAACCAAGAACTAATAAAGTGTGACATGTCATAATTGTAACAACCAACCAAATACTAGGCTAACTATGGCATGTCACAGATTTAGCGTGGCACCTTTGACGGCCAACCAAACAAGTCTTGTCAACTGTCAGGTTTGACCAAACATTTGACAATTTATTTGAGAAAAAAAACAAGCCACACTTTGAAAAGGGAAGGAACGACGCTCAATTCCCTCATGCACAAATGTCGCACAACTCGTATCGAGGACAGCGTCCAGTACGGATGAAGCGGATTTTCCTGTGCTATGCTTTGGTCAAAAAATGTGATGACATTAGCTCATGAGAGGAGTAGCCACAAAATTTCTTGCATTTCTCAAATGCAATTTACACGGAAATGTGGTATATTTTGTACACAGTTCAGGCCTTGGAACAGTTGTTAACCTGAAGCATATAGCAGCTAGAAGCCTAGGACAAGTCAAAATTTTGGTTCACTAGTATTCTGTACACAAATTACAGTGAGGGGGACATTCTTCCTCTGGTTACTTTGTTGAGCATCCAAAAGATCATTCATTAGTGCTCTGCATGAGCTCGAACCACTGCAACAGAGAACGGATAAGATGAGTAAAGCATCCATTAGCAGATTAGCTAATAAATAGCAGGAGCTAAGGCATGCGTTAATCTGTACCTGTCTAAGCAAGTCAGCCAATGTACGAGGAAGTGCTTCAATATTCTTCAGCATAACATAGTACGGGAATGGAAAGGAGTCCATATATTTTCCCATGGTTAGTTTGGCACCTTGATAGGATACTTCCTGCACGTCAATGTCAAAGAATTCCAAACTCAGTTAATTACGTAACTGTGCAAACCATGTTACTGAAATTTGGGAGGTACGCACCAGTGAATCCATAATAGATTCCTCGTGACTATCTAGGAGCACATATGCGATCATTCTCTTTCTGTTAAGAACATTCCTGACGCAACGCTTCAAATTTTCCTGATGACACAAACCGAACTTCAGAACCAAAAGGTAGGCATTTTGAGATCTACAAGCTTAAGTGACGGAAAAACTGGTACCTTTTCGTGGAACTTCCCATCGGATATTATTAGTATGAGCTGCTGAAGTGGATTTTGTCCTGACGGTGTACGCGACCGTGCCACGGCCGTATCAAGCATTGTGTTCAGATACATCAAGAGATCAGCAACTGGTTCATCCTCAAGTTTGTTGTCTTGCTCAAAGGACAAACTAGATATCACCTGTCATCAGAGAAGGAAAGTGAGCAACAGCTCGTTTCATTTATTGGAAAGCAAAAGAACAAGCAATAAGTTCCATCAAACCTACATTCGTTCCCGCTTCTCCATTGAAGACCTGATCAAAATCATGTAGCACTTTGACATTTCCCTTTTTCCCAAAACTTGCAACTGCAAACTGTCCAACCTCAAGTTGTGACATGGCCCGGCAGACTGTAACTAATGCTTCAATAGCCACTTTTCCACACTTGCCCTCAGACATACTCCGTGAGTCATCCACAGCAATAACCACTTGGTAATTCCGTTTATTAGGTTTAGTACGGCGCAACCATATCTTATCCCTGCGGAAATGACTTGCAATATATGGAACAACCTGAAAGAATAGTAATGCTCCATCATATGAGTGAACACCTTAAAAATGGAAAAGCTTGATTTAGTACTTCCTCCATCCTAAAATATAGCAACCTAATACTAGATCAGACACCACCTAGAACTACGAATCTGGACACTGTCCAGATTCGTAGTTCTAGGTGGTGTCTGATCTAGTACTAAGTTGCTATATTTTGGGACAGAGAAAGTACAAGATAATATCATTAGAAATAGAAGTACCTTCTTCATGTTTATTCTCTTTCCAGTTCTGTAATCTCCTTGAAGCTTACTTGCAAGAGTTGGTTCCATGACAAGGCGCAATTGCTCAGCTAGTTCTTGGGACAACTTCATAGTTGTGAGTTCAACACTGTTCCAGTCAACAATAGCACCTTTCATATCTTCATCAGTGATGTCCATATCCATCTGGGTAGACAACTCCCTGTCATTGGCTAAGTCGTCCAATAGAACTGTTATTTCATCTGCTGGAGGTCGTTTCATCGAAACAAAATCTCCAAAAGTGTTATCTGTTTCACCTTGAACTGAATCCTGAACAGATGTATCAGTTCCAATCTCTCTATGCTCAAAGTTGTTGGCATTTTCAGACTTGTTGGTACGCGATTGTGAAGCTTGCAGATGCGGCACTTCAAGATTATGATCATCTCCAGGTGTCCTCTCAGTATTATGTTCCTCTTTCCGCACATGGTTTTCATCCTCCATGGAGGACTGTTTGACTTGCAGGTCATCGTTAATTTGATCAGCTGTTGCATTGCCCAGTGCCTGGGAGGTGCTCTGCTCACTGTCCGGCACATAACGAAATTCAGTAGCACTTTCATCATCGATATGTTGTTCAGTTTCTGGTTGATGATCCTGCGTATCAGCTGAGACTTTGGCTCGTTCTTTCCAGTCTGCCATTGCATCTCCAATGCTCCTAAAAGGATTTGTCTGTTTGATCTGCGATAGTGGAGTATCAGTCTGTAACTCTGGCTTGGAGTTAGATAATAACCTAGAGCCATCACCAGAGTTGGGCATAGATATTTCCAGACTAGGGGCTTCATTGCTTGAAAAATTAACAGGAGCAGCTGCACTGTTCATATCATTGCTGTTGGCCAAGTTTGATTCAGATTCTCTGTTAGAGTCCATTTCGACATTATTGGGCTGTATACCTTGTGAAGGATGCTCAAGTGACTCAATCTTTTGAAGTTGTTCTTTCTCCACGTTATCTGTCTCCATCTGGCCATCTTCAGCATGCTCCTGTTCACCATCAATCTCGTTGTCACCATGTTGTGCCACATCTCCATCCTCCCCATCGTCTGAAGCATCTAAACTCCCATCTGCTAGCTTTTCCTCATCTGGACTGAGTTCTTCACCGTCAGCGTCCATTTCATCAATATGGTCCGTCCCCTCCATATCCACATCCTCAGAATCATCCTTTGGTTCAGGGAGTTCAGGTCCTGTACGATCATCATAGGCATCAGCTTTGTCCATTACATTATCCGTGTCCTGATCAACATCCTCACAAGTACTAGGATCATCCTCCAAATTATTATTCTTGCCTTGCTCATCACAATCTGTTTCCATGGGATATTCTTCAAGAGCACCTTCGTCCTTTGCTCTCAGTTCCCTATCATTCTTCTGTGTCTCCTTGGCTGACGAACCCGACTCATACTTCTCAGCGGATGTGTTAGGATCATCATCTTCATCCTTATCCCAAGATTTCTTGCCAACCATTTCGCTTGCATCACCAGTATCACCCATCTGATTCTCCAAGTTCATGTCGTCATCTTCATCGCCTGAATCCATGCCTTCAGGATCCTCAGAAACATCAGATAACTCCGCATTAAAATCTTCTTGCATTTCGATTGCATCATCGTCATTCTTAGGAGCTTGATTTGGCTTACATAGAGCATCCTGCTCACAGTATCACGAAAAATGGTTATGCTCCCTTTTTCCTTTCTAGTCTTAACTCAAAAGAGAGAAAAATTGCAATGGAGAGACAGTCAAGAATGGAGCATTGTTTGATCGCACTAACCTTTTCATTAGTTGTCCCCTCAAGTTGTGATATATCATCTATTTTAGAACTTGCACTCTCTTGGCCTTCACCCTCACCCATGCCAGTTCCAGTTCCAACTGCATCCTGCTGTGGTCCATCTGAAGCATCTTCAGTTGTATCATCAGCGGAACCAAAGCCTTCCGCAAATAGGTAAATCAAAAGGTCCCCAAGTGCATGAGTCATTTCAGATGTCTGAAACCATCGGAAAAAAGGATTAGGAATTTTTCTGAAATGGTTTTACCCCAGACAGGGAAAAAGAGAGTAGAAAATTGTTGAAGCATGAAATACTTACTGTTCTATGAGCTTCTAAAAGTTCAGAAAGAATGCCTTCAGCTGCTGACAGGATCAGACCAAGCAAAGCATGAAGATGCATTAACTGCATCTCTATACTAGAACGCAACACAGGTTTAATGTCAACCAGCCTCCTCTGTTGATAATAAATAAGAATCAGGTAATGTAGCAAATATATCTAGTTCTGTAGAGTGCGAAACATGATGTAAGTGGAGGGGGCATACCACTGAAACAGTAAGTTTTTTACCAGCATCACACAAATGGACCAATTGAAGGTTCATGACATATGTCTGCATAATATCTTTCCACAAAGTAATATTTCCTTCCAGTGAATCACGAGTTCCATCAGTGGATATTCCCAGATCAGTGAGCTTTCCAACAACACCAATAGCTAGTGAAAAGATTTCCTTAAAAGCTTCAGCATATGAAGCTTCAAGATTGTGTAGGACATCAGAGGATAACACATGTTTGTCTTCATCAACTTCTCTGGACAAAATCGCCATTGATAAATTCCCCTGCGACAATAACGCATGTTTCCGTGTCAAATATCCAGAAAATAGACAAGAAATAAAAGGTAAATAAAAGCTTTTTGCAAAAAAAATGTATTTAGTGCATATAATTGCCCCAAAATAGGATATACTAGCCACCAGTCACTTCTATAAGAATAAAATAGAACCAATTAAAGAAGCTATAAAGTGTGGGATCTATAGCTCCTTGTCCTGTGTGTAGCACAGTGAACACTAGTCAAAACACAGATACTTAAGAAAATTCCTTGGTGTTAACAGTCTAGCCATCAAAATACAAGACAGTTCTGCATCCGTTAACATTTCTATGCATATAATATAAGCACAAACCTTCTCCAGCAGCTCTTCAAGCCGAGAGAGCAAAACTTTCTTAACAGATCTCATCGAAACATCCTGGTGGCATAGAACCCGGATATCCTCCCTAAACACGTTGATAAGCTGGCAATTTGCAGCAACTAGTTGTTCCATTTCTCTTGTCGCAAGAGGCATATTCTTGTGTGAGCCAGCAATCAGATTATTGGATCCGAGCAAGTATTTGTCTAACAGGTCCTGTAAAATAGAACAGAGTTACTAGGCACATATTGATGAAGTTTGCATAGCAATAGTAATCAGGGCCTGCTTGACAAAGGTGCAGCTTCTCCTAAAAGCAAGCTTGCATGTGTCTTACACTCGTAGAATTAAAAGTCACAATGCACTACTAGAAACAGGGCTTACTGTTCTTGGATCAGGCCCAAGTATAAGCCCTGTATTTAACCCTGGTCTCAGTTAGAGAACATAAGATAAAGCTGGCCAAACAGGCCTAATCAGAAGGCAGAAACAAACAAGTTTACCTTAGATTCAGAAAATCTTGTAACGAAGTTTTCAAAAAGAGTTGACATTGCAGAAACTTCTACTTGGACATTGTCAGAAGGGTCATGATGACAATCCATAAAGCTTCTGAGCAGCAAGTTGGTATCCATGGTCATAGCCAGTATGTTGTCAAAAAATTGCTACATAAAAATGGAAAAGGATATGTCAAATTGTAACTCCAAACAACCATAAAACTTTCATACTGCAAACCTTACCTTTTGCTGCCACATGGAATTCAGCAGTACACTTTGGTATGACGATAGGTAGTCACTATCACCTACAAAAGAATTGTAAAATTTACTACTAGGATTTCAAAACAAGAAAAAGAATGCACAGATCACGAAATACGTACCTCCAGAACCTAACAAGAAAATTGCATGCCGAAACTCATTCAATTGCTCAAATATGTTGTAAGCAAAATGTCTTTGTTCAGACAGCATGGACAAAAGATGATTCATAAAGGATGTAGCCCGATTAACCTGCAAATTGTTCAAACAATAAATGCCAATTTGATACTAGAACCACTAAGTACATTAACATTAGAAGAAAGACTGACCTCCTCTAAACCAAGATCTTTGTTAAATTTCAAAGAAATTTGTCGAAGTTGTTGCATCATTGCCAAACATTTGAAGTACTGCTGATTTGCATGTTTCCAGCTATTTGCGCTCAAGAGGGTAGCATGAGCAGCGCTAGCATCTTCAGGTATTTTCAGCGAAATCTCTTGCTGGAGCAAATGTGCCATGATATACGACTGCTCTAAAAATGGGCTTGGTGCATCCAACTCGTTTCCCCACTGAAACACAACCTTTCAGTTACAGTGTATTGTTTTCAATTTTTTACAGAAATGTGCAGCTTACAAAAAGTGGGGAATGTGGAAGACAAGCTTTTTGACACGTAAGTACCTCATGACCCATTGGTCTGTGCTTTGATAGGCCACATTCCTCAAGTGTCTTGAACAAATTGGATAGAGCAGTTTTCTTCTGGTTCTTCTTACCATGTTTCAGTATAGAACCAACATCAGCTGCATTGCAAATCCGCTCAATTGCAGCCCAAAAGAACATTAATCTATTCTCAAGTTCACTTTCATCTTGTCGGCAGTTTGTATTGTGGAAAACTACACGCACAAACTCTGTCAAAATAAAAATTCAGAATCTCATTATTGAAGGAAAAAAGGAGGTGACAAAATGGCGAGTTTGACACACACACAAAGGAGTGGGGTGTGGGGGGGGGGGGGGGAGAGAGAGATCGAGTGCAGCCTCAGACCTTCGTTATTAGGAACTCCAATAGCAGTAATATTTGTATGCTGTAAAGCTTGAATTGACAATTTAGCCTGATTTGTCCACTTAGTGTACCACAAAAACCTGGCAGAAAGAACACAGCAGCTTAAGTAGATGACATAGGTGAGGTTAAAAATTTTCCACTCTTAATGGGACAACCTTTCCGTAAGTTTCCCAGTGTCAACAGGAAACTCTGATTCAGGCCTCTGTTGATCAAGCCAACATGGAACTTTTCTTGCCGTAGATTCTTGATTTAGCAGGACTATCACAGGTTTTTGCAAAATATCCTATAAAAAAATGAAATATCCAATTAAATGTATTTTTATAAACAGATAATAAATGCCAAGATCAATAGTAAATAGTAGGCAACACTTTAAGCTTAAGGCTCCTAATCTATTGGTAACTTGCATGATTGCTTTTAGTAACAAACAATATACCAGTTCTTATGACTTGCAATAAAGAGATAGATATATAATTTGGGCTAGACAACTGGATTTTTTTTGTAACAAATAGACAATTATGGCATGTGATGGCAACTGATAGCCTTATCTAAAAAAATTGACGGCACTTATGAATCATTGCCGAATTGCTGGATGCTTTCACATAAAAAGAATAATGACAGCATGCAATCACCACATACATTTAAACGCTGAAGAAGCTTAAAAATTTTTTGTCTCGTCCGCTTGAAATTCTCAATAGAAGCAGTGCTGTGTGGATCTTGCTCCCAACGGTAAAGCTTGACCTGATCTTTCAAGTCCTTTTCTATGGATCCTTTACCAGCTTCAATTTGCCCAAGAACACTGATGTCATGAAAATGTCAATTACAACCCACCATGAAGAAATGAACAAGGAAAAACTTCGCATAAATCAAAGAAAAGCAACTCACAGTGGCAAGAACTGCATGTAGTACCCAAACATGTTGTACAGAATATTCTGGATTTTCTTCAACGAAGAACTGTCAACAGAAATACAAGTTAGAAAATGATATGTGTTTTCGAAACAAAGCACCCAGTTTTCAGTATGGTGAAAAATTATAACGGGCAATACAAAATGAAATTAACAATCATGCTGTACTAAAAAGTGGAACAACGTGAATCAGGTCTCTTGATCTCACTTTGAATAAGCTCCAACACCAGCACCATCAGCAATCTCACCATGGAAGGCAAGTATGAGATGCAACCTTCTCTTGAATTCACCAACACTTGATGTTTGAACAAACTCCTCAACACTGAATTTAGGGTCAATAATACATTAGAAAATACACAGACAGCCAAATAGAGAGAGCAAACACGGATGGACACCTTTTGATTATAGATAATTCCTCGTTCTTTGAAATATCACAGGATTGTATAAGTAATGCTCGCAATGGAAACCATAGCTGCACATGTCCAAGAATATTCTGTTAGCCAAAAATCAAGCAATAATAAAATATTAACAAATGTGCATATTCATAGTATAACTCACTTTTAGAGCATTGCTCTCATACTTCCCCAGCACCTCCTGAAGCAGTATAGGCCAACATTCTAACTCAAGCCTTTGCCATGAAGACATGATCATGAATAATGGTGGAAGATGGTCTGTGGACAAAAAGAAAATAAGACTTGAGGGATGTTGGCCCATTTGGCAAAAGAGGAAAAAGAAAAGAGAACACAACAGCAACAAAACGAACAGATGGGACCCAGTGTTAAGCAATAAAAACCACAGTGTTTCCATAACAATATTAACATAGGAAGAGCTCAGGGTTGTTTGAGGGTTAAAATGGTCGAATTCGAATCGGATACTATTTTTGCATACCCACAATAGTTTCCATATAACCAGAGCTGGACCTGGATGCAAATGTTTACCGGATACGAATTCGAATCGAGTAATTATCTATTTTGGTAAGATTCAACCTCAGCATAGTCGTAGTTCAACTAGAAAATGGGAACCATCTATACGCACACGAGGCAAACTTATGACTATAATATCTCAGTTTGAAGGAATAATATCTGGCGCTAGATTGAAAAGAGTATCTAAATATTACAGAAACTTCACTAACCCTTGGATTTAAGGCAATACTAAAATAAAATCCAGGTTTTGCGTTTTATTTTCACAAAACCACATTTTTACAGATGTCAGCAAAAAAAATATGCCAGAAAACATGTATTAATATAATAGCACTGACTCTTTTTATTACAACCCTATTTACTGAATACTCCCTCCAGTCATAAATGGTCAAACTTTTGAAACTTTGACCATGAATTTTTTATTAGAATAAATTTATAAAATCTAATAAGTCTATGATATTATGCTAGTACCTTTCAAAGAAAATCTACAAATACCAATTCTTTTGTTTTTAAACTAAGCATTTGAAAAATTATTGATGGTCAAAGTTTCAAAAGTTTCACAAATCTTGTCCTAAACGTCAAATATTATAACTGGAGTATATTTTTAGTCCTCAACTACTGGTCTTGTTAAAAAGAAGACGCTATTTTAAGATTTCCAAGAGGTCTAAATCTGAAATAAAGTCAGCAGTAGTAAATAGACAGTAGTGGGAAGTGTGTGTTATTCTTGAAGGTGAGATCAATAATAGTACCAACTTCAGCATAGTAATCAACATTCTATATTTTACACTCTTGGCACCTGAGCACACAGACATGAAAAACGATGCTAGATATACTGCAAGACTCCAAATCCTGCTACAGTCGGAGGTTACTGAAGATTCAGGATTACCTTTTAAGAAGAACTTGGAGTCATTTTCTTGCAATGTTTGTGCTTTTCCAACCAAAAGTTGCAGTCCAAGTAATGCCTTTAAGAATAAGAAATTTGTGTGATAATTAGTACCCAGATCCAAATAAGTTTTATACAAACATTTTATGGACACCAGACCTTTGAAAGTGGAGTGCTCAGGGGCATTGCCAAAAGGGAAGCAATTATGTCTACTATTTTCAGAAGACCAGGATGACCAGGCCACTCATCCAAAAAGTATCTAACTTTTTCTTGAAGTGCAGTCAATAGCTCAACCATTTTGAACAATACAGAAGGATTTGGATCCTGCAAAAGGCAAATGTATCAGATATGCCAGCAACAACTGGGCATCAACGTACAACTTCAAATATCCTGTACCTTGTAAGTGTTATAGTTGTTGGATTCTAGAGATGGTGCACAAGTTCGTCGGTATTCCAGACAAACACGAAGTAAATGCTCAGGCATGAGTTTCTCATCAAATGTTGAAGATGTCAATTCTGGCAAATCTGAAAAAGTAATCACAAAATACTTGCAAGTCAAAATACAGAACTATTTTCTTGCAAGTCAAAATACCACACTGCTTGAAATGATGATACATGGTACTTTACCCTTCAGTATTCTTGCTCCCAGCTGGTACGAGTCTATAAAAGACTGAATTTTCTGGTCATCACTAATTTGGCATTTACTAGGCTGAAATAAGTTCAAAGAAAACTACCAATTAGCTATAATGTATAGAAAATACAAAAGCAATTATTGAAAAATAGCTCTTTTTTTATCCTTTGTTGGTCTAATAGATCTGAGAAAATATGCAATGCCAGAAGGTAGAGAATTATTCTCATTTCTACACCCCATGCCCATGGACATCCAAAACACATAAAATATAGTGTCATATATATGATTATGAGTTCAAGTCTCTTTCTCCTGCCACTATTTACCTTCTCAACAAGGTCTGGCGAACCAAATAACTGGTTATGTATTGTTACAATACATTTCAGAGTAGATTCTGGTATGAGATCCCATGTGTCTTCAACACCACTGTTATCCTCATCAGTTCTCTCCTGATAAACAGGAATACAAGGTTGATAAATAATTATGCAAAATGAAATAAAGGCATTGGAAAAGAATCCCAAAACATATGAGGATACCATAATTTTAAGAAAGTCCTGCTCTAACTTTTCTTCAGTATCTGCTACAGCATTGCCTTCTGCATCCATATCTGAAAGCGATGGCACATCTCTTTTAAAGATGTCGTGTATATCAATGATACGGGACCTGAACTTGTAATACTGTGAATCATCATTTTCCCTGGCCTTCAAACTAGATTTCATGTCAATCCACATGCTTGTAAACTGGTCAAATGTTCCCTTTAGCGACTGCAAAGACAAACAGGTAAGAGATCACACCTTTCCTTTCAAGTAATTGTGAACATGAGTAATGAGTACATACCAGATAAGATGTTTTGTCCAGGATAAGGGAATAGCAGACACGGTATGTAGTCCGTACTAAAGAAATATGATAGATCGATACCAGCATCTGAGAGTGGGATCTCTGTAATGAGTGCAAAAAACATTACTAAACGCTCAAATCTCAAAATTTTTATGACTAGGGAAACAACATGATTTGAATAAGATGCTAACCAATTTGTCAGCCACTTCACCAACATTCAACTGACTTGACACAGCAGATAGCTTCTTCAACATAGCAAGGTCATTGACCTCGCTGTAGCGAATTTCCAGTTGATCATCACTTCCATATTTCGTTAACTCTGGCATGTCAACTGAAACATTGCCAGTAGCAGATCCACTGGGAAACTGCATAATAGCAAAAATTGCACCCTGCAGCACAGAAAAAGATTAAAGTAGCACCATCAGCATCATATATTGATGGTGCACTTTCTCTGTCACTAGCCAAGGAAACTACATTCTGTTTTTAAAGCTTATATGTATATATATGGAAACAAAATAGCATGAAGCTTATCTATTATCAGCTATTGTTTGATGACACGGGTACAAATCTGGTTCTGAGAAGTGCACCACTAAGTAACATAGCTGCAACACATACCAGAGCTCGCTCAATATCATCTTCTTTAATTTTCTTCAAATACTCTCTCTCAAGATAACCAGACAGAGCAATTGCCAGGCCAAGTTTCATTTCATATACAGCAACTTGAATTGGTTGAATCAAATCAACATATTCCCCATACTCATCTGTCAGTCTCTTGATAAAGTTTCTGGATGTTATCTGCCATGACATGATTGTAGGTCCAGTCAATATAATATTGAATGATAACTGCCACTAGAACAAAATACTCTAGCTAGAAGACAACAAAACCAGTCCCAACAAACCTAACCTGCCAGTTGCAGACTTTATCAACCACTAATTGCTCAACTCCATTATCATTTAAACTAGTCAACAGAGACTTGCATTCAGACAATCGTTCCTCAAACTCACAGCACGCCGCAATCAGGCTCTTATGCTTAGACTGTGGAGGTCGAAATATAACCTGCAAAAAGTGCACAAGGATAGATAATTATCAAAGCAATAACAGATTACATAAGGAAAATAATAAACAGATCTATACTAATACATATCGAGTAATAAAACCTGTTGAACAGCCGTCTTGCCCAATAGGCAAGCTCAAATGATCTAAAGGTAAATTTCCATTAACAATTCATGCTTGGAGGAACACCAACATGCCTAGAGCAAGCATACAAACAGAACAAAATATAGAATATCTATAACTAACAGGAGCGCAACCTGCTCTCAACTAGTGTTGGAATAAACCAGTGAAAGAAATACGCTAGCTTGGAAGAACCATCATGAACTTCAGAAATATCATAGGATGGGGCGTAAATAAATATCTAAACTTCAAATTAAGTAGTAAGCAATGGATGGCATATATACCTTTGCCCGAATGCTCTTCTCTTTGGTCTTGAGTTCTTGCAATAACTTCTGATCATACCCATCTTCTGCAGAGCTGGAACCGGCCAATTCCTCACACTGATGACGAACCTATTACAGAACAACCACCAGAAATTTGCCTTGTCTTAGAAATTTTACTAGTTGTGATTCTTTTTCCTAAAGATAACCGACTGAGATACAGTATCACAGTTAACATTACACTACCTCCATTCCCAAATAGATGTCATTTTTAAGAATGTGTGCACCCAGACCTTAAAAATTTTGGTAAATATTACAAAAAGGTAATAAGATTTGTCATGTGAAAATGACAATAGTATATGTATCATGAAAAACACTTTCATTTATGCCACCAATATATTTTGTTAATACTTCATCCGTCCCAAAATAAGTTCATTTCTAGCCTCTAGCATTTGGCCCAAAATAAGTTCATTTCTATCCCCTTATCTACTGTCGGTCGACAAATTGAGGAGTTTTATCCCTTCAATACCCCTTAACTACCCACCCACCAATAGTAGTTTCCTATTAATTAGGGGCACTTTGGTCTTTTTCCCTCCATACTAATTTGGATCTCAATTGCAAGAAATGAACTTATTTTGGGACCGAGGGAGAATAAGATAAGGCGAAGTGAAGGTCAAAGGTGTATTTCAGAGATTGTCAACGTCCTAAATAACAAGTAAAAAAAAAAGTAGCAAAGGATACTTCAA
The DNA here is from genome assembly GCA_003991445.1 of Oryza meyeriana var. granulata. Classification (NCBI taxonomy): domain Eukaryota; kingdom Viridiplantae; phylum Streptophyta; class Magnoliopsida; order Poales; family Poaceae; genus Oryza; species Oryza meyeriana. Next base: position 138,715 of record RYFJ01002367.1, read on the forward strand.
TATCAAAAAGATCAATACACTACAGTGGAGAAAACAGCTTACTACATGCCACATCATGCAAAATAGCATGTTAATTCAGGACACAGTTCAAATTATGCGCCCAAGAAATAAGAGACCTTAGGTCAAAAAAAAGAAAGAAATAAGAGACCATTCACCTTTCCCTCGAGCTCCAGTAATGAAATCTTTTCCAGAATATGAGAGTGCATGAAAGCGGATTCGAATGCAGGATCTGGATTATATGAGCTCAACAATAACCGGAAGCGCAACTCTCCAATGTACATCCAAGCAGCCCCAAGATGCATCAAATAACCTGCATTCCACGAAAATTTAAAATAAGCGTGCAGTATATATTGAAATAAACAAGAACTCAGGAAAAAAAACAAGGCAAAAGTCAAAAGCAGAGTGTCTATTGGAACAAAGACTAAAAAACAAAGAAAAAAAGCAAAAGTCAAAATACCATGCTATAGACCATTCACACTACAACAGCACGGTAAGGAAAAACAAGTGGAAAGGATTTGTCATAGCTCACGCTACATCTAAATGCTGTTATTAATGTCCCCAGATATCACATGGTTATGTACTTAGACTACCATGTAAAAAAACTATATCAAAAAAATGAACTGGAATCCAGTAGCATCAATTAGAAAAGTCAAACAAAAAACGATATATTTACACAATTTTGGATACTGTTAGGCGGCCTCGAGACCATAATGGTTAAACTATGAAGTGGAGATTCAATCATTCATTGAGAAGACATTCAAAAAGAACACACCCTGTGAGAACGGTGAGTGCAGCTCCAGAAGCAAGGACCCTATTAGCTCGTCTGAGCCAGAGAGTGAAGCCAGTACTCCATGACTTGAACATGATAACAGTGCACAGGCAGTGTCAAGATCTTCTTTCTGCAATAGAGCAAGACAGGGAATGAAAATGCAAACCACCAGCAAAGAAACCTTAAAAGAGAAACAAATATCTTGTTAAATAATACTGCTGTCCATAAAGATGCTGCAATGGTCAGTGGAAATTGTTAACATGCAAAAGAAGAAATGACAAGACAAAAATGACACCACGGATACATTTATGGGCTGTTTGGTTTGAGGGTTGAGATGGTCCATTGACCACTTGATCCTAAATAGTTTGTTTGGTTTGAGGAATGGAATACGTTGATCCCTCATCACCTTATCCCTCAAAAGTATATACTACGTGAAGCAATGAGGAATGGAGTCATCTGACCAAATTTGATGAATGATCCCATAGTGGATCCACTCATCCTAGATGATATGGTTCCTCAAACCGAACAGCCTCTTAAACCACAGCTTTGTTATAACTTGACTAAGAAATGAAGCAAGCACCATACAAATTATTAAACTATCCTTGTTTCCTATTTTGGGAATTGTACTCATCTGTAGTGTTGTGAGGGTTTTATTTTGTCATATATGGCACTGTGTCTGTTCCAAGTGTTCGCCTAGTCAGTCGACTAGTCAGTCTAGTGGGTAATCGGTGGCTCACCGACTCGATCAGGGGGTAATCGGTGAATTAAAAAGTTTGCCCGATTAGTCGGTCAAAGTCAGTCTAGTCGGTATTAGTCGATGAGTAGTCAGTTAAACGGGCCGACCAGGAAATAGGAATCTGGCGCGGGCTGAAATTTTGGCCAAGCCAAAACGTGCAGGCTAGGGTTAGAATGCCCAGCCAAATGCCCCTGCGCCCTACCACTCCTTTTTCTCGCCTCCCTATGCCCCGCCGCTCACTTCTCGCTCTCTCTCTCTCTCTCTCACCCCCTGCACCGTTTCTCACGCCTCCCTACGCGAAGGCCTCGGGCGCCGCTGTGTCTCACTAGTCAGTATTCATTTACTCAATAGTCTGAAAATTTGCTATAAAACATGTCAAAAAATAGGTAGACACTTATCAACTTCTTGTGAAAAATATTTTTGCTTGACATATTGGAGCCACCGACTAATAAGTGACTAGTCGCCAACTAGCAGCGCTAGTCAGTGGGTGACCAACCGACTACCGACTAGCGACTAGGTGAACACTGGTTCCAAGTAACCAAGTTACTTGTCATTTTAGCTTCACGGACACAGAAATATGTATAACAAGTGGACAGGAAATCAAGGCTACAGTTATCCATCCTTACAAACTAGTTCGCCCAGAACTTCCCAAAACAGAACTTAACATTATATTGGCTTTTATGTACATAGACAATGCATCCTCACATGTCAGCTAAAGCGGTGGCACAGATTAAAAAAATGAATAACCCATTGTTTGGCCTATAGCTGAAAAGCCGTAAAACAACTTATTAGCAACCAAAAAGTAATTTGTGGGTAAAACTTTCATATTTGTGTCCTTAGCAATTTAAAAGCCAACGCTGGAAAATATACTACGATGAAAAACCCCAAAATCAACTCCAAAATTAAGTTTTAAAATTCAAATTTTTGTAGCGGCTTATAAGCTTAAAGGCAAACGATGGCCATTTATGGCAATGCAACTTGCAACTACATGTGGTACATGAGATCTCAAACCACGTCAGAAGAATAGTTCACAAACCTTTACACAGTGTTCAGACTGTTGGAAGAGGATGGACTCTAACTTGCTATACTCTTCTTGCTTGAAATGCTTCTTATGGACAACTATGATCTGCAATAGGCCATCAGAATATATTCCAAAGGGTGCTTCGACAAAAACATAGATAAATGGACAGATACCTGTTTAAAGAGGGAATCGGCAGCAGAATGTAGACTAAGAACAAAGTTTCCCATAAACGAAACACCTTCCCAGAGGTTTCTTGATGAAATTCGAAGCACTACACGGTTCTTCTGATAATCCATCACACGTAAATCCTCTTGGCTGCAGAAACAAAGGGTATTAACAGAATTATTTGTAATTGATATCCTTTAAGGCAGAAACATCTCGATAGCCCAGAAGCAAGGAGCACAGAAATACAATAGCCATCAAAAGGAAAGATCCCTTCACTGTTTCTAGCAGAAAGGATAAAAATGGATGAAAATAAACTCATCATACAGGATGGTATCGATTGCATCCATTTTTGTCAGGTGTGCAAGGTCGCAGGTTTCATCATGGGCAACTAACTGAACCTGAAAATAGGGCCAATCAGATGACAAAGGAATCTTGAATGTCTCTCAATTAACTTTGGAACTGTATGAAGAGTCTTGTGAGGAAAAACCTTTGGTCTTCCAGAGCAATATGTCCACAAAAAAGTGTGGTAGTTGTACCACATTTCAAGAATAGAACTAGCAATTTTTACATGCACTGCATAACATTTGAGTGCCAACTTGTAAGGTATAAAAAAAACAAATCGATATGTTTATCCAAAATGCAAAGATCGCCTTTTACCGTTATCAACTCTGTCCCAAGCATGATGAATCCACCAAATGATCTGATGTGGAATAAACTCCAAGGGAGATCTTGAAGATGATCCCAATGAGAAGTCCATAGCATACTTGAGCAGATATTCAGTGTTTGCAATAACCTGTGTTGTAAGAGAAAATTACTAGGAAATTATGCATGCCTCAAAATTTGAAGGGCGAATTTACCACTTATCAGTTGTTGCAGGGAAAGTACCAAAACAAACATAGAGCGAGGGGGAGGACCTGATGAGATTCAGAGGAGTCTAATTGTGCACACTTGGACAGCCGTTGCAGTAAAACAATATCCAGGTTCAGGCTCTTCAAGTTGAGCAAAGGAAGACTCGCTACCCAACCATTGAAACCGTCTATGTTACATAAAACATCTGATGAGACAGAGCAACAGAATTTTACTTCAGCAGTTGAAGCCTTGGACAATAAATCAAGATTTTTCTTCTCCCAGTCAACCTTCTCAACAAGCCTCTACAAAAAGAAAATGCACTAAGAAAACAAAATTTAGGGAAAAAGCATATCATACTGACATTATACCAAGTACAAAAGAACCTTGTGAACTTCATCCAACTGGGCCAAAACTGTTGAATCATCTTCCTCAGTAATAGTTGCAGCAAGAGAACCCATAGAAAGGCCTTGGCAAAAAACAATATAATCAGGAAGGGAACTACAAGCACTGTTTAATCTAAATGTGTTGAATTAGAAATAATTTTTTGATGGATAAAGTTAAAAACAGTAATAAGAAACCAGAGCTAACACTGCAAAATTAAATCAAATTGCACTTCGAGCATTTAGGTGTGCTTCCACCACTTGAAGCATTCAGGCAATACAGATTAAAAATAGACCGCAAAAAAAACTCTACGAACATAGAGGGCTGCCTCTGAATACAGGCATAAAATAGAAGCAATTCCAAAGTACAGCCTCAAGATGATCTGTTGGAAAAATATAGGAGTACCTTGCACCGCAAGGTTTCTAAGGTCCTGATTGGCTGACAATGTAGCATCAATAAAGTGTTGGTTGTCTGCAAGCAACACAAGGTGATTAAAATCTGGAAGATTTATAAATGTTCCCACCATAATATATATTCCAAAATTACCATCAAAATGTCCCTTCAAAAGATTCTGCCTTGGCCAAACAGCTGCAGAAAATGCTAAGATGCCTTGGATTTTGTAGAAGATTCTGCCAGATGATGGCACGATAGGATGGCCACCGTAAACCCACAAAGTTGGTTTGTCATAATGTAAATTGAAATCTTGAAGATTGTTGAGATTGACACTTTCCATCTGTACAATCATAGTGTCATTTTGCAATCATTTTGTGGTATCACAACGAAAAGAAAAGGATGGTCACTTACCAAAAAGACACCGACTTCTACTGGGAATTTTGGTTGCAACTTAAGTATTTCCTTCTTTAAAAGATTCCAAACAACTGGTAAGCCCTCAAACTGAGATAAGAGTATCATCTTCCATATTGATCTGTGATAATCAAGGAGACGAGAGTATATACGCAGCATCTTCCGTGATTTCACAACCATCTTGAGTACCTCACCCTCCAAGCATCTTAGGGACTTCAATGCTGGCAGCATAGTGACTTTCATTATACCATGATCAGGAAATTTTGTCTCAGATTGCCATTGCTGCAGTGTAAGTCGCAACAAGCTCAGACCATTACGAGAGTTACAAAGCCGGTTATGGCAATCTTTAAGGGTGACACAAGAAGCCATATCCAGCAATTTCATTGAAAGCAATGGAATAGGGTGAGCAACGACATCAATCTTGTGATAAGCAACTATTTCCCTGTAACATTCAAGGATGCTATGCCAAATAGGATGGTCACTTTCTTGCTTAAGAATATTTCTGTAGTTCTCATAGAAGTTGCAGTAAGGCTGGAGAAGACGATGGTACCATTTAAACCATATGGCATACAATTTAAGATCATTTTCAGTAGATTGCTCCATTACCCAGTTTGCAGCAATAAAGAGCATCTGATCAGCTAACTCTGAATTGAATAACCCAGTTACACAAGGCTTGACAGACTGCTGATCAGAAACGGTTGGAAACTGCAGTTCAAATAAGCTCGTGGCAGGCAGCACATACGGGTGGATGCTAGTAATAGGTCTCAACAAGGATGAATTACTTTTCAAAGTGCTTATCTGATAAGCAGCATATTGGGAACCCAATGACTGCAGATACATACAATTTCTTTGGACACAAGTTCCCTTTGAATACCAGATAAAGTCCTTTAGTTTTTGTTCAACTGGCCAACCACCAGGCAAGGACAATGAAAATCCATAATGCAAATCAGTTGAACAACCATCAAAACGAACCAAAAACCTAAGTTTTCCCTCCTCAACAATGTTAGAGCCATTGACTTCACCCAACGATGGCAGGTAAGTGTGCTCCCAACTTAGATGAAGGCTCCAAAGAAACTGATTTCCTTTAATTAGAAGTTGTTTGAACAATTGGACCCATCTTGTTATCTCAAGAAGCGTAATATTTATACCAAGACGCAATCCAGCAGCTTTTGCATACAAGTGTGCTTCACTCATTGATGAAACCAACTCCATTCTTGGTATGCCACAGGAAATTAGAAATCGTATAATGTCCTTCCTCTCACTATCCTCAGGTGCATTGCTGTATCCTTTCATACTTAAATTCTGGTTCATCAGAAAGATCTCAACCCCCCTGTTTCGCATAGCTCTTGAAACTTCTCCGTGTTTTGCATTAATTGTCAAAAACATTCGGAACTTGGGATGGGCCTTGAGAATTACTGGGTTCCCATCCACAAGACCACATTCATTAACTACAATTGACCTTTCTTGCTCAACCAGAGAGTTTATCCTATCGAGAACCTAAAATCAAAGTTAATAAAATAGAATAGTCAGAACAAGAAAAAAAAGAAACAAAAGCCAAAATTCATGAGGGTTTGTAAACATACAGTAGGATTACAAAAATTTGCATTGTCCAAAACAATCCATTCACCACATTCAATGGCCCTGATCAAGTCTCCAGCAACCCACTCAAATTTAACTGGTTGGTGTACAGCTTCACTCTGCTGCAAGTAATAGATAGACCTCAGTGTTTTACTCAAATCATCTTTACTAAAGGATATAGGCAAGTCGAACATTTCCAGATCACACTTTATCCGCTCAACTATGTCATTGACCAAGCTCAATGATGGCAATGATGAATTCTTGCTCATTTCAACAAGGGTTGAAGTGCAAATTGGTGAGCACTTCCTTGCAATTACAAATTCGAACCATTTTACAAATAGTATCTTCCTTTCTGCAATCAATTTCTTCCAATGTATATCAATACTCAGGCTGAAGTATTCATCAACATAACGCTCAACTTGAGAAATGACCACTTTATAGTGCCTAAAGAAGTTATACTGCTCAAAGCATCCCAGCAATTCTGACACATCAGTTGCTGAAGACAGATTTACTTCGTTCAATGTATTGCCAGATAACTGAGCAAGCAAGCGAATTAATGAGGTTTTCCCAGATGAATGTTGTCCAACAAGAATGCACAACCAACCTTGATTGATACAGTGCATGGCAGCTTCAAGGCTATGAAGGGTACCAGGGAGAATGTTGAGTTGGTTATTCTGAACTTTGCAAGTGTGGAAGCGATTTCTTCTAATAGATGCACTTCCGACCACCAAACACTGTGGATTAACATAAAGCATTTTTGTTTGATGAACATTATACTTTATCTGAAAGACTTCTTCAAAAAGCTTGACAACTTCCTCACGATCAGCTACAGTTCGCATTCGTTGAAGGTAGACTGTATTTAAAAAGCAGTCAACCTTAGAAGTATCTGAATATCCTGTTGTTGCCTCACAAGCACCAGCTATCATCTCACAAGACCTAATAATATCACGTAGATTAAATTCCCAAGGAGATCCTTCTTGGCCATACTTCTTATGTATCATTGTATCCATGTAGAGCCTATTGTTAAAGCAAATCAACTTTTTTAGAATGTCATCTTTGATTGACGGATATTGTGATTTACAGATGAATGAGTAGTCACTTTCTGATAACTCATCAACATAAACCTTGGTGAAGCGGTTCAAGAAGGACTTCGGAAGGCCTTTCCGCCCACCACCTTGAGACAAAGGATTCTGACATGCAAAGACACGAAAGGATGGAGGACATTTGTACGTCTGACCAAGCTCAGGAATAAAGACCTCAGCACGGTGGTCCAAAATGGCATTCAGACCCTCTAGGACAGATTGTGGAGCAAGATTGAGCTCGTCCAACAGAACCCAGCTCCCATTTTTTAAAGCCTGAAGAAGAATACCGTCAGACCATGCAAATTCCATTCCATTTTCCCCTTCAACTGGCAAGTCAGAACCTAAAAGATCCATCATGTCTGTTTGCTCAGATAGATTTATCCTCACAACATTATGACCAGAAAATCCAGCTAATGCAACAATTAAGCTTGTTTTTCCAACTCCAGGACTACCTTCCAACAGAAGAGGTTTTGGAAGTTGCATGCCACGCAGCACTCGGAAAACATTCTTACTGGTAGTTGGCGCCATGAATTCAAAACCCTGTTGCTTACAAGCAAAATGACCTTTATCAATATAAAATGGCATGATGCCAAAATGATCTGGTTGACCGATATCAATTTCTCTTGTATGGTCACCCCAACCATAGTTCTTTAGATCATTTAAATCTGAGTTTAATGGTTTCCCCTCAACCTTCTGCAGCTCTTCTAGAAGAAAGGACAGGCAAGTCCTTCTCAATTCAGTAGCCTCAGTTTTAGAAACATGCATTCCCAATGTGAGCCCATCTAGTAAAATAAGGAACAGACCATGTATTAAAGCTTGTTGAGGACCAAGATTTCCCTCTGTCACATTGATAAATGAAATCCAGGACAACAGGTCTCGTATTGTGAGCATTCTCCCAGTGTGCAATTGGTTGAACCACATCCAGAAATTAACGATGCAATCTCCAAAGCAAGAAACCTCAGCTTTGGTGAACCTGTCTATAGCTATGCTCTTAAGTGCATCAACATCAGTGACAGCAGGAACCCACAATTCTGTGAAACGATTTCTTAAAGCTGGAGACAGTTCTTTCTTTCCATAGTCACCACCTGGATTCATCGTTGCAAGGATAAAGAAGTTTGGATGCGCTACAACCGTCTCTAGCACAGAACCACCCTTCTCAGCCAGTGACTACAACAGTAAAAGTTAAAAAATAAGTTCATCATTTAACACACCATTATATGAATCAAAGAATTTCATGAGTGGATACACAAGTGCATGATAAGATAAACAAAGGTCAGTACAGCTTCACGAGCAACAACAATCAATGTAGAAGGCTAGAAGCAATCTTCCATTGCTTACTGGTGGGACCAAGAAACAACTATGCAAAACTATAATTAGCTGGTAGGGCTGACTGCAAAACAGGTATAAAATGCAATATCTGGCAATCATCTTGTTTAGCAAGGACAAAAAAGAATTTAAATGAAGTATTATGCATAAGAATATCCTGCATATTTAAGTTGTGATGGTTGGTTCCTTTTAATTAGTAGGCGGTAAGGATGCATTTGGTGATGTGATAGGCTTCTGAAGGTTTGAAGATGCTTCAGTTTACATAAACAAATAGATTCATGAGCATACCACAAACTGGCACATAAATCTACAACATGGTTTAAAACTGAATAATTCAGAAATGCAAAGTAGATTGTACTCCACAATAGTTATGTTAAATAAGCCTGTTGCTATTTTATATAGCAAGTCTGTAAACTACACATCATCATTACTTATGCCCCTAAACGTGCAATTTGATCCATTAGATCCTTGAGCCTGCAAGCCTGGTTCCTTTTCTTTAACCTAATTATCTTGAATGTAGTATGAATTGCTACTTTACTAATTGGAAGAAGCATGGAGCTCAAGCAGAAAGTAGCAAGCCAAAAAAGACAGCATACCAATTTTCTTTCAGGTTCTAGAACACTGTTCAGCCGTTCAAGTACGCTATCATCAGCTAAAGAAATTTCATCAATTAGGAAAAGATCACCATTCTTCATCGCTTGCACAAGTGATCCATCCTGCCAAAGGAAAATTGCCTGCCACCTCTTGTGAAGTTGCATCAGGTCCAACTTAATTTGCTCCATGGCACCAAGATCATTATGTGGAACTTGCAGAAACAGTTCCTTTTCCTTTCTGTATCTATCAAGTATTTCATTTATGTGATTCACCACACTAACAGCTCCAGATATATCAGTGGGAAGTGGCTGCGAATCATGGAAAATCAGTTACATCACATCAAAACATATATATATATATATATATATATATAAAAATAAAATCTCTACTGGTTTAAAAAAATATTGATGTGGATGGTCTGCTCTATGAACAGTCAACCTAGATCTTATGTGGATGAATTTACATAGATCTTTTGTCACTGCGCATTTGCAAGTGCATGTAGTTTTCAGTCAATTGTATGATTGTATGTATACTTTTTTCTTAGATTAGAGTATAATTATATTGAATTCAGAATTTGTAGTATACTTATTTGAGACTTGTCCAAATGCACAGGGAGGAAATATCATATACAGGAACCAAGGAAACATACCATATCTCCTGCAACATGAACGAAAATTTTCATCTGCTTCATTTTTGTAATCAGATGTTTGAATTCCAGTGCTATTTTTGACCTATCACGTATAGGACAGAATCCCTGCCAGTAACAGTCAAATCAAGATGTTGGTGAAAAAGATGATAAAGCACAAAACAATGGTATATAGCAAAACAGAATCCCAGCCATGATTTCGAGATAACAACCCACCCCAATGAAATCTGATGTCTCGGTATACTGATGGCAGTTTAAAATGTGTAGCTTCACTCCAAGGACAGCACTTAGGACCTGGCAAACAGTTGTTTTCCCACCTCCGGTTTCACCAACAAGGAGGACAGGTTCACGTGACCTGTAACAACGCTCAATGAGGAAGTATAACCTCCACATACTTTCCGTCCAAGTGATGCTGCGAGCATGACCAAATACATATTGCATCAGACCAAGAAAAGTTAAAAGGTATATTGTATTTTAAAGTAAAAAGGAACTCACTTTCCAAAGGTTTCTTGTACTCTCAGTTTTATAGATTCACAAGATAAGTTATTGTCACAGCTGACTTCCTGAAATCACAAAGAACCACTCTATGATATGACAGATTAAAAGGTCTTGTTGAAGACTTGCAGTTAAATGTATCAGGACTCAAAAGCATTGTGAAATATTTCGTGCAAGAAACTATATTTGAAAGAACTTTTCTGCACAATAACATAACAGTTCCAGGTGAATGCACATCAAGAGTAATCAAAGAGTAGGAAGACTTAGGCTCCCTTCAGTTTGTATTTCAACTCGTTGTTACAATAATGTTTTCACAACAGATTTTCCACATTAGCTTAATTAATAAGCACAACACAGTGTAATGCATCAACCACAAACTTTGTAAGACTCTAGTAAAGGCAAATGGAGCTCCCAGGAGGTCTGGGAGACCCTAATCGAAATGCATACATTTGTCTCATACACTATGGGGATGGTGAGAAGGCATATATTTTACATCCCAGAGGGGCTATAATTGGAGATACTATTGTTTCTGGTACAAAAGTTCCTATATTAATGGGAAGCTTGGCCTCCTGCACCAGAAGCTCACCCTTTGAGTGTCACTTCCGGCAGTTAGCTTAATGTCAGTAGTTATTCTAGGATGGAAAGAGGAAAGTAAGTGAAGGGAGGCATGCCAAGGTGTGCTAGTCAGCCTCCTAGTCAGGAAACATCAGCTCAGACTCCGAGCCTCAGAGGCCTAGGCGGGGGGTGGTGTCAAGCACCTAGGCAGCCCTGGCTGCCACCAAAAGACACTGAACAAGCTGACCCTTAGTCAAATGGGAATAACGTCTAAGCCAAATAGCAAACATATAATAAGGCGTTCTAGTAGCATTACAGTAACTGCTTCCAATGTATGATGAATTAAATCAACTCCACCAGCTGTAAATTCAATATCTTGTTGTGGTGTACTGGACTAGTGGCTGATCTTTTTAAAAGAGCAAAAGTTTTATCCCAGTGGTGTGCAGTGCGCAACATCACACATCATATGGTGGCGTGCAGGAATTTTTTGAAATTGTTTAGTTCAGAATTCCCTAACCATATGGTGCCAACATCACACATCATAATACAACATCAACACAGCAAAAGTTTAATTTATGAATAAGCATTTTTTAACAAGTACTCCCTCCGGTTTTTAATATATGACACCATTGACTTTTGGACATATGTTTGACCACTCGTCTTATTCAAAAAAATTACGTAATTATCATTTATTTTGTTGTGGTTTGTTTTATCCTTAAAGTTAATTTAAGCATGACTTATATTATTTCATATTTGAACAAAATTTTTGAATAAGACGAATGGTCAAATATATGTCTAAAAGTCAATGGCGTCATATATTAAAAACAGGAGGGAGTAGTAGTATATTCATCTTCCATAATATAGATTATGGCAAGGAGTTTAACAAAACATAGCAATATATCATAAGGATGAAACTGGTACCATGTTATAGAGATTGCAGATGCTGAGTTTAACATGAAGATGTCGCTCCAATGCTTCTTGAACAACAGCTTTCTCATTGCCGTCCCTTAATCTCTCTGCGAGAAGTAAATAACCATCTTTAGCTAAGTCTTCATATGACTTCCCCTCAAAAAGTCTGTACCGATTTGCCCAACGAAATAAATCCCGTGGTGTAATGAAACCATGTTTGCCAGCGAACACTCTGCTGTTCTGTCTATGTGTTTGTAAATCTTTCATAACTTGAACCATTTGTGTGGCATAACTGCGGGCAATTGCACACCTCTGCTCCAAAATTGTGATTAGCTCATCTTCTGGGATTTCATCAACATGCACTTCAATAAAACGATTGCGGAACGCCCGAGACAACATTTTACGTCCCCCATAAAGCACAGGTGGATTTTGAGTAGCAAAGAGCATAAAATTAGGGTGAGCAGGTATGGTCTCTTGAAGCTCTGGCACAAAGAGCTCCCTGTTGTCATCCAACAGCCGATTTAAAGCTTCCAAGACATCAGACGGTGCAAGATTTAGCTCATCCAACACAATCCAGTGACCCTCACGTACAGCCTTCACCAAAGCACCCTCCTGAAACTGAAGCTTCCCATGGCTGTCAGTAACATATGTACCAAGATATTCTTGAAGATCAGTATGCTCGTGATTGTTGATACGGACAAATTCATGACTAGTTTTTGCTGCAAGAAACCTGACAAGGCTAGTTTTGCCACTTGATGTGGGACCTTGCAGGAGAACAGGGTACTTTTTAATGTAAACAGCACGGGCAAGGTTGACAATGTGCTCAGTGACACTGTTAGTTAACACATAGCTGCGCAAAAACTCATCAGATTCAGAACCATTTAGTAGCTTAGGCTTTTCAACAAAGTAGTCAGCAAAAGAAATTTTAGGTGGCACTCTTCCATCTGACAAAAGAGACACTATCAAGTTATTGATGATTTTTGCACTTGGGGCATCCAGCATTGTAAGAAAGAACATACAGAAGCCATCATAAAGAGCTTTCTTGAAGCCAAATTTTTTCTCTGCGCTTTTAATATAACCTAATGAGCGAGAAAGAGACCTCAAACTAAATTGGGGCTTCTGATTAGCTCCATCCTGCAGTTTCTCCTCGGATTCCTTTTTTGCTGCTTTATAAAATCGAACAATGCTATCAGTAACTCCTTTAGCAGCATGCAGGCCATCCAGATATTTATTCACAAAAAGACGGAGATCGGCATCATCAATAAGATCATCAACAAAGAATTCAGTAAATCGACTCCTAAAAGTGTATGGCAGATCTCTTTTCCCAGCATCAGTTGCTGGATTCATGCATGCAAACATCCGGAAGCAAGGATGGCGCTCAATATAGTCCACGTCACCCCTTTCAGCCAGGCACAGTGTTCCACTCTCTCCATCCAGTACAGCGCCAATTCTCTGAAGAGTCTCCGGAGGTGCCAGGTTAACCTCATCAAGCAAAATCCAATGGCCATTTCTTAAAGCTGATACAAAAGCACCTTCTACAAATTGAAATGACATACCAGCTGCTGAACCAATTTGACTACAAGCAGCATTTAGCCTGGATGAAAAGGAGTCCCAGTCAGAAATAGCTTGGGCAGGTAAGGGCCTTTTTCTCTTCGAACCACTATTAGACCTAGACCCATTAATTAGCTTCTGAGCTTTCTCGACACATTTTGCCAAAGCACGTAATAACTTCTTCCAATTTTTCTCCATTACATACACATCACAATGGCGAAGAATAGCTTCATTGTCCTGAAAACGTTAAAAAATTGGTAAATAAAAAAGAAGATCAAGTCTTCTGACTTCTACAGCTTATTTGGCGCTGCTAAATCACCCCTCTGGCAAGCTTAAGCCTACAAAAGTCCACTATCATACATGATACATTTAAGTTTAAGGTTTATCTAATACTCCGTCCCAAAATATAAGGGAGTTGGGCACAGCTAAGGAAGTAGGTGAAATTAAATGGAAGAAGGTTGTGATTGGTTGAGAAGAGGAAGTAGGTGAAGAAATTAAATGGAAGATGGTTGTGATTGGTTGAGATGAGGGAGTAGGTGAAGGAATTGCTATATTTTGGGACGGAGGGAGTAATAGACTATTGAACTTCTAATCTACTGGAGCAGTAGCCCAATAAAGTAGTTTTCAAGCTAACTGTAAATAAGATCAAACAGACACACCTTTCCAGAAAAACTTCGACAAAAAAGATCTTTGAACTCTATATAAAGAGGAAAACATATTGATCGAGCATCTGCAGGCTTAAATCCACCAAGGAGATCAGAAATATCGCTTTGCTGACTCAAGTTCTGAAAACATCAAGAAAAAATATTAGTACACCATAAATGTCAAGATTGTGTGAGCATGAGTGTAACTTGCAAATCACCACTGAACATTTTTTTACTTTCTACATTAGTCATTCCAAAAGTGGAAACTCCTACCATGTTACAGCAAAAAAGTGGTAAAAAAGAAGGTTCCTTGACATTCTAGCAAGAATCATGTCGCAAATGACCTTCTACCCATCCTGAGACCAGTTCTCTGTCAAGGCAACATGTGCCCAATTCTACAAGGTAGTGATTGCAAGGGCTAAACTACTAGATAATGGACCAAAAGGAATTTTAGGAGATTATAGCATTTATGTAATATTATTTTGTAGAGGAAACAACAAAGTTCTGACAAAAAATTCAGCATTCAATGGTTTTGCAGTGGTAAATATGCAATAGTAATTTATTAGAGTATAAGTTATGTAACTACTTGTCCGTACCACCACAGTCAGAGGCTGTTTAAGCCAGGAAGCAAGATTCTGCACAAGAGTAGTCTTCCCAGTGCCAGTTTCACCAACAAGAAGAACAGGCTCGTTGAACTTTATTGAGCATGCTACCCTCTCAAGAACTTCTAAGGCATGCCGAATATCAGCAAAAGGCCCTTTCTGAATAAGCACCTGCATATTTGAAGCACGGCATCAGTAAAGTAGCCCTAAAAATAGTTTCACAAATATGCACTAAATAAAGAATTGCTAATTACTGGTTTGTCGCTGCACTGCAGAGTAACTCTGCCAACTTGCAAGTCAGTATGTCGAGCCTGTGTATTATGAAGCATTAATTTTATGACAACTAGATAAATAAATAAGGTGTTACATATAACAAATAATAAAGTCATGCCTGGATAATGGGTTTGTCACAAGGATTTATGGTTTCTGCTCCATGGGGGACACACAGTATTTTAGCAATTTCTCTTGCTACATATACCCTTTTATCCGGAGATGACAAAGAGGAAGCAAAAACATCAGCAGCCTGGATTAAAAAGAGGAGAAAAAGGTGCCTGAGAGACTGGAAAACCAATGTCCGAATACAAACTTCTTCATGGAAATTTTACTTCTCAATGTTCATGAACGATAAACCATCATTTCTGATAGGACAACAGAATCAGAACATTAATAATCATGTCTGGTAAACAGTGTATTTTATGTAGGCCCTTACATTTGTGACAATAATGACAGTACATTACTATAAGTCACTGTTCTAAAAAGGTGGACCCCTGGGCAGACCGGCAGACTAGGTGCCACCCCACTGGCCACCTAGCTCTAGAATATTAAAATAGACTTTAATCTTATGTAAATTTACTGTAACAGTTAAACCCTTTTTGGCCCCAGAAATTAGCAATCATATCATGGGATCAGAAATCAAACCCAAGGATAATAGCACTCTGGTAGTATGTTGGGAATGATCCTTAAATCCAAATTTGAAAATGAAGAGCAATAACAAAATTGTTCACTTCCCCAAAATGCTATGTTCCTAAAAGCAGAATAATACTAATATTGCCATTTGTAAGAAGTCTTAAAATACTAAAAAAATAACATGTTTTTTTGTTAGTTTTGATGGCATCCAAGGCACAACTTTTGACTATAAGTATTCTTTACAACATAGTGATATATCTCTTGAGAGATGATATCATTAAGTATTTTATGACTAGACCAATCCCGATACAAAGTTTAAAAGGGAAGTATCAGAGGATTGACGGCACACTTTCCACAATGACAAGTTGTTGTGATCAAAGGGAGTATCAAGCTATATCAAAAGGAAGAGAGAGCAAAAACCTCAAAATAAATTAATTTGCAACAACTATATGACAATCCAAGACCCTTGAAGTTGAGATCAATTCCATGTATTCTCTTGCACCATTTGAGCAGGTCCCTGTAAAGAAAAGTTGTGAAGCCTGTTCTTTATGACTGATCGAATGGACAAATAAGGAATATACTTCAAGACATATGCACCTTAATGAAAATCTTTGCATGAGAGATTCAGATGAACCTCCAGCTAAGTTGAGCCCACCAAACTGGTAAGATACTAGCGAATTGGCCTTCTCAAAGGTATCTACATTAATATAACTGGTTATTATGCAATCACAACATAGCGAATAAAGAAATAGAAGAGAAAATTGCATCTACCAATGAGTTTTGCGGAGATAGGCTCCAAGATTGGATAGCACCCATGAATTATATCAATCATGTCTTTCCGGTTAGGTTCTCCCACCATAACTTTTCTCCACAGAGCACTAAAGGTTAGTCTTCCTGGTCGAAGAAAGGACAAACAATGATTGGGAATCAGGGCACTAGTTTGATCCTTATTCAGAGCTTGTGGAAATATAGAACTGTTATTATGGACTGAAAACATAAATATATATGTCATTCTGAAGCAAAAACAAAATTTAATAGTTCTATGCAATTTCCAAGTGCATTACTACTTATTGCGATATTTTTGTAGTGCACGGTACAGCAAGACATACATTACACAGACATTTAACCTATTGGACAAACCTTCCAGGGCATGTGAGACATCATTCTTTGAGGTGGTGACTGTAGCAAACAAACGGAAATTCTCAGCAACTTCAACTGCCTGCACTAGACATTCAGACTAGTAAAGACCTCCAGGTAGTTGGCATTTATGAAAATTATCACAAAGTATTTCTGCAGTTTGAAGATATACAGAGAACCTAGAGAAATCATCCACCTTTCATATTGTAATTATCTTAAACAAACAAAATGAAAAAGCTAATTTCACCTCTGCATGACCAATTGAAAAAGAACTTGAACCTTCCAATAAAGGTAGTAAGATTGACTGCACATCACTGGGCGCTTTGTCGATGTCTTCAAACACAATCCAGAAACCTTTGATAATAGCCTGCTCATGATAGTATGGTAAGCGAAATATATATAAATCCAATGGCATTGCACAGAGAATAGTACTCCAGAACAGACCTGAGTAAGAGAACCAGGAGCCCACTTGAATTCACCAGGTTTTTCTGTGCAAACGTAACTTCCTATTAAGGTCCTGCCATCCATTTGTTCGTCCATGTGGATAAAGAGCACTGCAAATAAAAATAGCCGTTAGCACTTTAATACAAATATGCACAGAAGATTAGCAGCATTGTTGGGGGCGGCATGATTAGTAAAACCGTAGAAGGGTCCAAGATTCCGTTGAACAAATTAGAAAACATAAAAACAAATTATTATTGAATCATCAATACCAAACTGGACTATTCAATAAGAAAACAAGAATGACTATTGATGTTATCATGGAAAACTTGTGATTTTTCAAAACCAGACTGCGAAGACAACTTTTCCAGACCATATGCACAAACAGGCCGGATGAATCTTACAAGCAATTTTAGATTCACTCAACTCCCGTCTTTACGCTCTGAAGAAATGATAAGATCAGAGTTCAACCAATCTATTACTCTGCTGTGGGAATATTGCAATTGTGTTACACTGCAATTGATTACATACTCTTTTTATTCATCTAGCAGCATTTTTTTACTTGCACAAGACACTTCTAGCAGAGTTCATAAACATTGTTTATATTAGTTCTAAATTAGAAAACATATATACCTCGATTTTCACCAATCTGTGACAGCTTGTTGATTAGTGCAGTTTTTCCAGCACCAACTGGACCATAGAGAAGTATGGGCCACTTCTGGTTAACTGCCATTAAAGCTACCTCATAACTCTTTCTCAAGGTAGCAGTGAGCACAAATGGACTAACAGAGGGAACAATTGAAAATTAGTACAAGCAAGATGAGTGCAGCGAGAAATACAGAAAAATAGGGAAATAAAGGATTTTTTCACACCATATATTACTTCCACTGCTATGTTGTCTTCCCACGGCAAACTCGTGCCAATCCGGCAAAGAATCAGCCAGACAAGTGAGTCCATCTGCATCAATTTTACAATTGACTTCTTTCGCTTGAAGATACAAAGAGGCTTTCTCCAAGGAAGTATCTGTGCAAAACTCCTTCCATCTAAAAGCATAACCAGATATCATAAATTTATGTTGATCAACATTCAGGAAATACAAGTAAAAGAGCATCAGAAGGAACCTCAAGAAACATGTAAATGCTTCATCTGCTCCTAGACCAAAACTTTCAACAGCCTCATCACTTGCTTTCAGAACCACCATGAGTATTTGTATAGCGCACCATCTTAAATCCAACACAACATTATAAAGTGAATTGTCAACTAAACTGTAGTCAGCAGTACTATATACAAGGTCTAAAAAGCAAGACCAGTCCCATTGTTCACAAAATACTCTTGGCTCCAATTCTAGAAACCGATATGATACTTGGGTGGGATCAAGAAACAAACGAAGCCCCTGAAAACAAATGAAATTAACTGTCACCAGTCAAAATATTAAGACCAACTGATGACGCTGTAAAAATTTAATAATTATGGGTTCCTAAGAAAAACAACAGGTCAAAACATAAGCAACAGGATATGTGTCAAAACTGAAAGTTCACACAATAAAACCGTACACAATCCAGAAGCCCCATCAACCTAAAACACAACAAACTAATGAAGAATATGCAAATATATGTGTATTATTATATAACAGTGTTCCTAATAAAAACAGCATGTACTAATAATATTTTCTAAGTACATTAAGGTGAGCTAGTTGTTAAAAATAGCATGGTTTCAACAAAAGAACATAACTACTGAAGATGGGTGTGGTGGTGGTGGGTGGGGCTCTCATATAATGTTGTGGCAATGTATTCCTCAAAATGAAAAAATTACCTAATAAACACAATAAAGTAGCTCTTAGGTATACCGGCAATGATTAACCTATGGGTAAAGATCAAGTCACATACCAGCAAGACAACATGGTTAACAAGGGAAAGGGAAAAAAGTTCTGTATGTAGCACAGCACTATTTAAAGAAAAAATAAGCCTTATCTTTTTTGTGTGTACACCGGTAAGTGGGTTGGAAGACACCCCAGGGATTATTGCATTTCAAGCAAGCTGTATACTAGATATAAGTTTTGCGTGGTAACTTGGGGGAAAAAGCTACTCCCTCTGTCTAAAATATAAGCACTTTGAGGCTTTGCGCGGATATTAAGAAAGTAGATGAATTTAAATGTGGAATGGTTGTGATTGGTTGAGATGAGAAAGTAGGTGAAGAAATTAAATAGAGGATGGTTGTGATTGTTTGAGACTTGAGAGGAGGGAGTAGGTCAAGAAGTTGCTATATTTTGGGACAAATTTTGAATGCTAGAAGTTGTTATATTTTGGGACAGAGGGAGTAAGACATTTTCTTAAGACATGAAAAAGTATAACCTTGACCGGAATTGGCGATGGAACACCTCCAGGAAGAAGCCTTTGGAATGGTGGTGGAGCAAACTTGAAGTAGTTTAGTAAATATCTGCCATAAATAACAATAGACAGTTGTTAGGTCACTGTTATATATGTCATTCATTGGCATATCTCTACTTGCAATTATGATTGCATAGAGAACCGTAAGTGAAATGATCAAGCGATGAAAGTAATGGTAATAAGTAGGTAGTCTGATATAGAATTTATCTAAACTCCAAAACAAAGTTGCTAGTCTACAAAACAGACAAACCAGTGCATACAGGTTTTTGTTCCAATCCTTGTCACTGTCCTGGTAGTGGTTTTAATGTGTAAGCTCTAAACATGTATAAGATACTGACTACTGAGGGATTTTTAAGCCCTAACACATGTCAGTTTCTTATTGATCCATAAAATTGCCTGCTTGAGGATTCCATCTCACCAGATTTGCCAACACAGGAGAGCCAATTTAATCCTCCACAGGAGGCAACGCTTTACTTCAGTGCAGTCACTGGACAAATTAGACTTTTAATCACAAACAGACTGTTATTCTGTATTTCCCCAATGTACATGATCATAACTATACTTTAGATTGAGTACATTACCTTCTTTTGACAATTGGGCGTTCAAGGGATTATGCATAACCTCAGCAAATGGCATTGCTCTCCACTAACTTCGTCATTAGAAGTGCACAACTTTTAGTGCTTTGTGATGCCTATTTGTCACACACAAAGTTGTGACCATGGGAATTATGGTGTTTGATTGTGTTGAACCAGACCATACAATCCCATACGTAACAGTGTTCATCAAAGATTTGTGCAATGCTGACCCAAATAATCAAACAAGCTCAACCGACTTAATCCTGAACTCAGATGAACTTAAATTCAAAACAATCCTCCAGTTTACACACTATCAGAACTACAGAAAAATCCATTTAAGTTGCCTACAGAGCATGGAAGCTTATAGCTTATCAAGGCTTGGTGCAGTTGTTTCGGTGAGTTAGGCACCAAACTAAATGGTGAGTCGAATTTTGCACTGAATACAACCGTGCAACACTACAACCTACAGAACGAGCGGATACGACTACACGGAATTTAAATTTCACCTAACCATGGCACGAACAGCATACAGTAGAGGGGAAGCGGGCGACGGGCGTCACTTTACCGGAGCAAGTAGGGTGCGAGGTCGAGGGCGCGGGCGAGCGCGAGGCACGCGAGCTCGTGCAGCCGAAGGCCCCTACCCCTGGACAGGTAGAACTCCACGACCCGGACGTCCCCCTCCCCTGCCTCCTCTCCCTGCCGTGCGGCGTCGTCCGAGCGCAGGGCGGGCGCTGCGGCGCGGAGCAGCTCGACTGCGCGGTCGACGAGCGCCGGCGCGAGCGGGAGGAAGCAGCCGACGACGGGGATGGTGTAGCGCGGGTGGAGGAGCGGCTCGGCGAGCGCGGCGGCGACGTCTTCCCTGGAGGGCCCGGCGGCGGCGGCCGCGGAGGCGAGCGCGAGGACGCGCGGGTCCGCGCGCAGCGCCGGGCAGCGCGCGAGGAGGCGCGCGACGGCCGCGGCGGCCGAGAAGCTGCCGTCGAGCGACATGGCTGGCGGCAGCGGCAACGGCAACGGAGAGGGGAACGTTTGGGTTTTGTGGGTGCGTGCGTATATAATGGGGATGCGACGGGTTTAGGGTTTTAGGGGCGGGTTCCGGCGGCGCGGCCGGTCGGGGTGGGTCGGTTGGTCGGGGGCATGGCTGGGTGCAGACGGCCAGACGACACAGGGTTTTATCACTTCAACCGACATGGTTGATCACTTTGATCAAATCAATCCGGTCATCGCTAAATGGTTAAGATTGGACGGTTTGGATCATGTCTAGCAAAAAAAATTTTCAGATTTTGCTTCCTAAAATTAGCTCCAGCATTCGGATTTAGAAATAATTGTGCCGGACAAAGTAGTTAATTGGCACCAATAATTGGAGTTGGCAATTCTTTACATATTATAAAAATTAAAGTTATTTCCACTAAAATTTTGGTACGTCGTCCAACTCCATATAATTGGTACGTCGACCGACTACCTCTCAGCATCCATGTCGTCCGAGTCTTGTGTCTCACTTGTGGACTGATAATCTGCACGGGAGGTCAGTCCGATTGGTACGTAGGCCGAGTCCCGTGTGCATCGCTACGCGCGTCGTCCATCATTCGCCTCCAAGCGTGTATCCATTGTCAGCCATTTGTGTCCCACGTGCATAAGTCCGTTCCAGCTCAGGGCACACTGCACAGGTACGGCAACCACATCGGTCAGGCACCCACGCTGCCCACCTACGGAAAGCGCCTGTCGGCCTATCCGTTCGTCATAAAGCAACGCAGTCCAGATTGGTTTCTGCCTTCCGTCGTCGCCAAGTTACGTAATCCAGGTCCACCCCGATTGCCTTTCTTGCCTACCCTATATACACACATATACGTGTGTATTTCTTTTTTGAGATATGATATACATATAATATATTTAAGGATAGATCTCCTATAGAATCAAATAACAACAAATTTAGACCCGGGCCGAGGCAAGAGATTTCTATTTGATCATGTCGCCATTATCGTTGACCCATCGCCTGCTGCTATTGTGCCTTGCCGTCGAGCACAAAACGGATAAATCCACGTCCACCACCGACAGCAACCAAAAGAAACACGTCACCACGACCACCGCCTTGGCCTTTTCAGAGCTGCTTGATATCAGCAAGCTAGGCTATCGTCTTCTATTTCTATACCCGACCATGTTAGAGTGCTAGGATGTCTCTTCATCCGTGAAGCTGCAAGCATCGCGTGATCGCCTCTTTCATCGTGCTTCTGCTCAACGTCATGCACAGTGTCGCTGCCTTTCCTTCAATGAGAAATTGGCGTCGAAGGATCCTCACAGCTTGCCCAACAAGATGCCACGTCTATATCCACTGTGCCGTATTGCCTCTTGCCACCCCAAGCATCATCTGCTAGAGGTTGAATAAGATGTGTAAAGGAGGGACTGAACTTGGGCCATATGTTAAGCATAAGAGGGTATTTCATCTTAAAGGGTCTATTTTTGAGGAACAGACCTAAGTGTCTTAGACTCAACTATAAATAGAGTAAAGCAGAGGAACAAAGTAGGTAGCAGATTGAGTGCAAATTGCATTAGGTATATCTTATTATTTTGTTATTTAGTTGCTGTGAAGAGCACTTGTGTAAGAGATCTGGAAAAATATCAATTTTAACTATGTCATTCAATTCATCTACAATCATTTTCCAGTTCTATTTTTTATTTTTAGTTCAAAATATGGACAACAGGGAATTGATAATTCATTCAATTAATTCATACATGACAAAATTTAATCACATCCGTTGTAACGCACGGGCATAATACTAGTTCAATCTAAGATTACATTACAATAGACAAGGTAGAGCATAATTGAACACACAAGTTCGGCAGCATGATAGGCAAGTTTAGATTATTCCAACTAGCACGGTTGATCACTTGATCAAACCAATCCGTGCACTAGTAAATGCTTAAGATTGGATGGTTTTGGATCATGTCTAGCAGAAAATGGTCTATTTTGCTTTCCGAAACTAGCTTCAGGATTTAGGTTTAGAATTTGATTTATATTGCCCTGGACAAAGTAGTAACTAGCGCCCATAATTGGAATTGACGGTTTCAATCTGAAGTTACAGTACAAATCAACTTGTTAAGGCATAATCAAACACATGTCATTTGTTTTGGACCAATATGGCATATCCATGCCTACAGCTCGCATAGATTCGTTTACATCCTGTGAGTTTTCATAAGAAACTTTTTACGTTGAGTTGGTTTATCAGAGAATAGAGATAAGTTAGTCACCACGTTAGTACTCATACTAATGTTAGTACATTGGCATATATCAATATATCGTCATCCACAAGTATAAAATGAATACCAATACAACGTAAAAGGTGACATAGAACCTCATCAATCACGAGGTAGACACTGCCTATAAGAAGCCTTTTGGGTGAGTTATAAGATTGTTCATACCTTTTCACTTGTGTCGTATTTGTTGTGGCATGTATATCTTCACCACGTTGCTCCGTAAGAAAGCTTCTCCTTAACCTCAAACGCCCATGGCCATGGAATTCTTCATAATCGTTTCCTCCTCCAACACCTCCTTGCACAAATCTACCTCCCTCCCATAAATAATAGCACTCTCATCAATATGTGCTCAAGTCACTATTCATCTCACCAATCCACCAAGAACAAAACCCAGCAGTAAGGGTCTATTTGGTTGCCAGCTACAACTTGCCACCATTTATTAATTAAGGGCCTGTTCGGCACCACTGAATGAGCCAACTTATTTTTTTTTTTGAATTCCGTGCGCACGCTTCCCAAAACGATAAACGGTGCGTTTTTTGCAAAAATTTTCTATATGAAAGTAGCTCTAAAAAAGCAAATAAATCCATTTTTCAACTTTTAAATAGTAAATACTTAATTAATCACGCGTTAATGATGTTCCTCGTTTTACGTGCGGCTTATTTAAGCCCTCCGATAAGCACTAAAGAACAGGGACTAAAGCTACCAAACTTGTCTAAGGTTAGGTGTTCAAAATCTTTGCCACACTTTACAAGCCTAAGAGAATCTTGCCACACTTTGTTTTTGAGTCATTGACACGCAGGACCTAATGTGTTGGAAAGGAATCTTGCCACAACCGTGGCTATAACCAAATATTGCCTGTGTTAGTCAAACTTGTCTAACTTTAGAAATGGCAAACTGTGGCTGGCTACCAAACAAGCCATAAGTTTTGAACCAAACTAATTCCTTCCGATGATGCTGCCACTATATTGCCACTTATCATTATTCATATTAGCCATTCTCTGTAGTTCAAATTGTGATTATAAGGAAACTCAAGACCGGGCATGAGTTAGAACAATACTTCTTAGGGCCTACTTAGTAGAGCTTCAACTTCTGGATGCTCACTTTGTGGAGTTGGGGCCGAAACAAACGCTACTAAATTCTCAATTTTTCAATAGTGGAGCGAGTGAATCTACTTGAGAAAATACCTAGGAAGTAGGAAGCTATCTTTTTTCCCAACTCATAACTCTAGATTAATTTTGGATTGGAGCTCTACCAAGCACCCACTTAGAGTATCTCCAACAGCTTCGCTAAAACCTCTTATACCTCTATATGGGTTATTCAGAAAGAATTCCTCCCATATATCTCTTCACTCCCCGCTAGATCCTCCGTATGGGGATGGGAATAGGGGATGGTCTTGCACCCCTCGAATCTGAGGGGATGGGAAGGGTTGGATAGCGGTCTATTGAAAATAGGGAAGCATATAGGGTATTTGCTAGAGCTTTTATTTTTTTCTTCTTTCCCTGAATTTAGCTATATGGCACCGTATAAGACATTTTCAGGAGATGCTCTTAGAGCATTTCCAGCAGGGACCCAAAACCCAGCTCCTAAACAGTTTTTAGGTGTTAAGACAAAAGTACTAGGTCTAGCAGGGACCCTACTATGGCCCAAAAAATGAGGAGGCCCCCAAATCTTTCCCCCAAACCCTCAATCCTGGGGCTCTATACCACCACCCCTATCGATGTTTTTTTGGCGCGTACGACAATTCATCCACCCATGTTCCCGCGCCGACGATATTTAGGAGGAAGATCGGAAAAAGGCGAGAACCCTACCTGTGCTCAACCGGCCGCCGCTCCGGCGTGCTCGACCCACCTTCGCCCTTGCCCGCCGCCGCCCTCGCTCGTTGGCCCTCCGCCACGCTCGCCCTGCCAGCTGCCCGCTGCTACTAGCTTTTACTGGCCAAGGTGTTTGCCTGCTGCTGCTAGCTTCTGGCCAAGGTGCTTGGAATAAAAGGCGTCCTCGGTAATATCACTTTAAAAGAGTGCTGAACATTCAATTGCATAGTGTACTGTTAATGGCAGCAGCAGTAATCTGTATCCCGGTTGCTCTGATTATTAATTCGGCTATAAGATGCTTGGATATTTTTTCTCTAGAAAATATATCATTTCCATGTTTCTAAATTTTGAATAAAAATTTGAATTGTGGTGTTTCAAATTATTCAATTGTATATGGATGAATTGTATGCGTTATAAATTTTTATGTTTCAATTACTATAGTGTCAAACTAAGCACATATATATATATAGAGAGAGATTGGCTACTGTGCTTTATAAAGCACAGCCCCATCCGTGCGGCATACTCCTGTCCGTTGGATGGATTGCTATCTGCGGTCAGATATGGATGGACGGAGCACTCTCTTCAGACGTAACGGCGCACTCACCTAACTCGCGACGCACTCACCTAACTCCTCACCTAACTTGCGACGCTCTCTTCCGCCTGCACCTCCCCTCAGCCGCGCCGCCGCCTCTTGCTCGCCTAGCGCCGTCGTCATTCTCATCGCCGTGCCCGTCGCTGAAGTCCCCAGCCAGCATTGGTCGCCTTCGCCTGCCACCGGTGAGCACCCTACCGCGCCGCCCTCTCCTTTCTTCCTTCCCGGTGCCCCGATGTTTTTCTCCCATCTACCGTGCGCCGTCGCCTGCCGTCGCCGCCGTGTTCTGCACGTCGCCGCTTCGCCTGTGTGCTGCTGCCTCCCCTCTGCCTCGGTAAGCCCTAGCCGTCGCCGCATCTAGAAGACGCCGCCGGTGAGCCTCCAAACCACGCCTCCTCCTTGGACCATCATCGTCGTCTCCCCTACACCCGAATCGGCGCCCGCTTTCCTCTCTACCGAGCGGCTGTCTCCGGAGAGGGAGAAGGATATGGAGGGCGAAGGGCACCGGGCGGCGCTGCTGCACCAGTACCTGGAGGACCAGATGGAGCTCGTCGGCGGCGGAGAAGGGGGGCGCCATGCTGATACTTGAGGTGGTTGTATTCGAGATCAATGAATTGTCGTCATATTGAGCAAGCAGTTTTCTTCAGTAGATGGATAGACTTGCTGAGAGTGGCGGCGTGGAGATCGTGCACGCGATTCGTGGGAGTGAGGGGGCGTGGACGCCGGGGAACTCGGGGAGGTGGGTCGGACTCGGTCCGCGCCCGTTTGAACCGAGTGCGAGTGCGGGAGGAGGCGCCGGATCGGACAGCTCCGGGGATTTTCCCCTCCGCTTGATTCGGACGGAGGAGGAAGACGATGTTGACAAGCGGGCCCGGCCTGTCAGCGAGAGGCGCGCGGGCGCGGGCGCGAGCGAGGGGCGCGGGTGCGGGCGCGCGGGGAGGGAGGCCGGCACAGGAGCGGGCCGCCGGCCCAACAAAAGAAAAAGAGAAAGGAAAGAGGAAAAAGATTTTCCAGGACGATTTTCCATGGCGTCCCCCTTCTCCGCCGCTGACGAGCTCCATCTGGTCCTCTAGGTACTGGTGCAGCAGCGGCAGCCGGGGATGTCGCGGCCGCCCGGTGCCCTTCGCCCTCCATATCCTTCTCCCTCTCCGGAGACAGACGCTCAGTAGAGAGGAAAGGGGGCGCCGATTCGGGTGTAGGGGAGACGATGACGACGGTCCAAGGAGGAGGCGTGGTTTGGAGGCTCACCGGTGGCGTCTTCCAGAGGCGGCGACGGCAAGGGCTCATCGAGGCAGAGGGGAGGCAGCAGCACACAGGCGAAGCGACGGCGTGCAGAACACGGCGGCGACGGCAGGCGACGGCGCACGGTAGATGGGAGAAAAACATCAGGGCACCGGGAAGGAAGAAAGGAGAGGGCGGCACGGTAGGGTGCTCATCGGCGGCAGGCGAAGGCGACCAATGCCGGCTGGGGACTTCAGCGACGGGCACGGCGATGAGGATGACGACGGCGCTAGGCAAGCAGGAGGCGGTGGCGCGGCTGAGGGGAGGCGCAGGCAGAAGAGAGCATCACGAGTTAGGTGAGGAGTTAGGTGAGTGCGTCGCGAGTTAGGTGAGTGCGCTGTTACGTCTGAAGAGAGCGCTCCGTCCATCCATATCTGACGGCAGATAGCAATCCATCCAACGGACAGGAGTATGCCGTACGGATGGGGCTGTGCTTTATAAAGCATAATAGCCAATATATATATATATATATATATATATATATATATATATATATATATATATATATATATATATAGTCTATGGTGAAATACAATAGAGAAAGAGATGAGGGCTGAGAATTGGGGGTTGTTTACTGGAGTTCGAGGTATTTTTAGAGTCCAAAGAAAATGGGGGGCAGCCTCCATTTAATCTTTGGGGTTCTAAAATAGAGGCTATTGCTTGAGATGAGCATCTCCAACAATAGCCCAAAAACAGAGTCCCTACTTTCTGAGTAGGGGCTCATTCTACTTTCTTGCGCTCTCTTTTTGACACCCAACTCTAAAAAGGGCCTCTAAATCTAAGCCCCTATTTCTTTTTCTCTCATATTTCAATATAATCCATATGTATATTCTTCATATTACATCACTAAAATTCAAACTCAAATATTTGTAAACCATAACAATAAACCATATTCAAATTCATGATTTCAAATAAGACAATTTAAATTCAAATTCAAATTCAAATTTTTTCCAAACATAAAAATCATATAGGCATATAGAAATTGTCTATCACACCACATAGCAATAAATTACAATCAAACTACAACGAATCATACTAGCTAGCGCCATGAAGTGCCCACAAATGCTCCACAAGATAATCTCGAAGTCTCTCATGCACTTGCTTATCCTCAATCTCCTGATGAATCTTGAGGAACTCGTCGAGTACGAGTGGATTACGCCGTTGGTACTCCTCCTCCCTTAACACCTCGCCTCTATCTTGATCATAGTCATAGCCCCCATTGTCATTTGCATCTCGCTCATTTTCAATGATCATATTGTGCATGATAACAACAGCTATCAATATGTACCATAGGGTATTCTTGTCTCAAAATCTAGCAGGACCCCTCACCATAGCAAATCGAGCTTGCAGGATACCAAATGCTCTCTCTACATCCTTTCGCACCGATTCTTGAGCTTTTGTGAAATGAATTTTCTTGTTGCCTTGTAGATTGCTATAGCTCTTAACAAAAGTCGCCCTTGTGAGATGCACAACTGAATGTTCTCTTAATGAGTATAGTTGCCTGCCCTCTTGGATGACTTTGCACTACTAGTTTGGGTACTACATTGGATACCAAAGGTTTCAGGTGGCATTGAGAGTGAAATATCATCAACATTAGTATTTTCAGACATCATTCGTGTCCAATGATCACCTCAGAAGCTATGGCAATCTATCCACCTCAAATTGACAAGCATTGAATCATATTGAAATTGATAGGAAACATATAGACCATGAATTAAAATAAAATAGATTGATGCCATAAAAGTATTATAGCAACAATCTAGGCGTGTACGCTACGCAACGGCGGTCCCGCTAGCCGGTCAGCGTGTGGGGGGGTCAAGGGGGAAGCCACCCCCCGCGGGTCTCAGGGTAGCGCCCTACAACCTCTTCGGAATAACATTGATTGCATTTATAAAATCACTATGAAAAATCATCGGATTGATGAAATCAAGTTGATTTCGATCCATTTAGAATGTCTCAATTACAGTACCTTTCTGCAGGAGGCGGATAGGGAGGCGGCGGACAGGAAGGTAGTGGACCGGGAGGCGACGTATCTGGATGGGAAACGCTGGTTCACCTTTCTGCAGGAGGCGGCTGGGGAGGTGGCGGATGGGGAGGCGGCATCTCTGGCTGGGAAACGCCGGAACCGGTGAGGGGGAGGGTGGCTCCGGTAGCCCTAGGCCTGGATCTGGCGGCGCCGCTTCTTCCCCGCTCGGATTGAGGTGGAGATGGAGGGCAGGAGGCGGCGGCGCGAGAGGGAGTCGGACGAGCGAGACTAGGGTGCAGGAGAAAAATTGTTTCGCGGGAGAGAAAAAAACTCTCAATCATAGAGTAGGGAGCTCCCTACGTACCGTGGGAGATGGGGCTGAGTAGAAAGATTTTTGGGCCTCCATAAAGCATAAAGCAGGGACTCGAGTTGGGGCCTTGTTGGACTTGAGTTTTTTTGTCTGGCTTCAAAAAATAGAGTAGGGGTCCTGTTTAAGGTCCCTGTTGGAGATGCTCATTTAAGGTTTGAAATAGACAAGCTGAAAGTTTTTTTTTGTTTGAAATTAGAATTTTTATTAGTCTTTTTCTTATGGCCACAGGCCATTTTTTAGTTTCCTCCTAATCCGGAAATTTGGCCTGCTAGCAATAGCATCCGGCCCATGGACTGAAACGGAACTCTTCTTCCAACCCATCTCAACCGACTTTACTCGGCACCCGGACAAGTTAAGCAGAGAGGGCTCTCGCCCGGAGAATCTCGAATAAACCCCTCGCCACGGCGGCGCTGCTTCCGGAACCCTCGTCCTCCCGCCGCCGCCGCCGCCCGCCCGCCGCCGGAGCCTCCGGGCATGACGACGCGCATCGCGCCCGGGGTGGGCGCCAACCTGCTCGGGCAGCACTCGGCGGAGCGCAACCAGGACGCCACCACCTACGTCGGCAACCTCGACCCCCAGGTTAGGGTTCCCCCCCGCGTCCCCCGCCCCTGCCCCTTCCTTCGGTCCCTGTAGGCGTATTCTGGACTTCGTCGCAGAGAGGGCTTGTAGCGCCCATGGCTTTGTCGGCGTTCGGTTGGTGGGGTTTGGCCTGTCGCCACGAGCAAAGCCGCATGCGTGGAAATTGTAACGGTGTTGTTGTGAGTTCTGTCGGTACTTGATAGGTTAGTGATTTGTTCCGCTCGTTGAGTTAATTGGTCCATGTTCAGTGACGAAGGTGCGTGTCCGTGTTGATTTGTTCCGCTCCTCGAGTTAATCTGTCTCTTCAGTGGCGAAGGCGCGTGCCCATGTTTCTAGATTTGCGTTCGAATAGGCTTAAATTAAGCGTTAGCAGTTAATTTTCATGTCGACTGAGAGATTGGAGCGCATTGTACATGAAAGAATCGTGGTTGGATGAACTGTGCAGGTTGTCCTAGATGGTCTTTTTTATAATCTGGGTTTTGTGTACCTTGCATGATAGCAGCGTAGTTGGTGGAACTGTTCGAATTCTCCTAGTTGGTCTGTCTATATGTCCTATATTATGAGGGAAATGCTTGTAAATTGCGTGTAATAACACTCCAAGTTTGTGTTTGATATTTCAGGACATGACATGTTTTCATGTTGAATTATGTTAGTTTTGATATTTATTATTATAGGAAGCATAAAATTACCATTATTTGCGCTCCCTGCAGGAAATTATGAGCACATTATCTATGTGATTATAGATTATCGCAACCACTAAATCAATTGTTTTCTATTAATTAATAAATTGTTATACCTGCTAAAGGATCTTATCTTTCATGTAAAACACATGGTCTTATCTTTCGTGTAAGAAAACATATGGTCCCTTTGGAAATCTTATTTCCATGCACTCACGCAGACAATTCCACCTGTATTTGACAGGTTTCAGAGGAATTACTATGGGAATTATTTGTCCAAGCAGGCCCTGTTGGTAAGTGTCAGTTTGTTCCCTGATAGTTTGACTGGTTTTGCTCTGGAAGTATCTTTCAGCATAACGTTTCTGTTTTATGTGCTGTTTGTGACTTATCGCATCCCATGCCATGCATCATGGAATAAATGTTTACCTTGGATATCATGATTATCATCTGAATTCATTATTATTGAGACTGATTAATGGAGTTCCTATTTGTCAATTTGTAGTTAATGTCTATGTCCCCAAAGACAGAGTAACGAATCTACACCAGGGCTATGGATTTGTCGAATTCAGGAGCGAAGAAGATGCAGATTATGTAAGTCTATCTTGGGGTGAAGGCGAATATTAATTTTCTAGTACACTTTCCATATCCATTAAATACAGCTTTCTCTCTTATCTATTTATTTTTTTTGTAGGCTATTAAGATTTTGAATATGATCAAGCTTTATGGAAAACCAATAAGAGTAAACAAGGTAAGTACCTTTTTTATAATCTCCTCTCCTTCTTTTCAGTACTTCTCCCTTGTATTTCTAGCTGAGGATGCTCATGGGTCCCTTGAATGGTCGAATTTCATGACAGAAGATAGTTGATAGTTTAATTATTAGTGCTTGAGTTGAGATGATTCTTCCTCAGAACATCAACAGACCAGATACTCTAATTTGTTAGTGCATGCAAATATGTTTTCCGAAATAAATATATGGTTTCATTCAACTTAATACCTGCACATCATTGTGGTTTAGTAAACCTTCTTATTGGCAGGGTTCTGTAGTTTACATTCAATTCTCAGTTTGTTCTTTTTTTCAGTATAATGCTTCTAAAACTTTCTTTCATTGTATCTAAACATTTTGCTAAATATAGGATTTGAATATCACATGGTAAAACGATTATCTTTTCTTATTCCAGGCTTCCCAAGACAAGAAGAGCTTAGATGTAGGGGCAAATCTTTTTATTGGCAATCTTGATCCGGTAAAAACTTGTGGTCTACCTTTTCTTTATTGATGCTCTTTTGCATGCTAAGACTGGCTAATGGTTTTGTGCCTGTGTGCAGGATGTTGATGAAAAGCTCCTGTACGATACCTTCAGTGCATTTGGAGTGATTGTGACTAATCCTAAGGTGGCACTCATGAAAACTTTTTTCTGCATTTGACTGCTTATGAAAACTATTCTATGCAAACAACTAGGCTTTAGAAACTTACAGTACTTCTCTTATGATCTGGCTATGCATTACTATCTGATTTATGAGCATTCCTCTGTTAAGAAGCCAAGAAGCAAACATAAACAATACCTCTTCAGTGGTGCTTAAGACAATCCCTAATGGCCTAATGCGTTCATCATAGTTCAGCTAATTTCTAGCAGACCATGTATCAACAGATTTTTTGCCTAAAAGTCCTTAGTTCCAAAATTCTAGGAGCTTATCATCTCAGGAAACTATTCATATTAATTCTTCTCATGATCGTACTGCAGATATTTGATATGTTAGAATCTTCTGTTCTCTTTTCCATTGTCATGCTGCACAGAATGTGTTCTTAGTCCCTTAGCATCAATCTATCTTGCCAAGTACCAACTCTGTTTCAATCAGATAAATTATCTGATATTTTAACATGTGTACTTCAATTGTTTACCCTGCAATGTTAATAGTGTATTTCCTAAATTCCAATGTTGACATACAGTAATTTTCTTTGAAAATTTCTATGTATCTTTATAGATAATGCGAGACCCTGAAACTGGAAATTCACGAGGCTTTGGCTTTGTGAGCTATGACTCCTTTGAATCATCTGATCAAGCTATAGAGGTAACACAATTGCCACAGTAATGTTCTGTATTCAGCTTCTTCCATTTTTGCATGTGCTTCACCTTATATGCCACAATTTTCCAGGCAATGAACAACCAACATCTATGTAACCGGCCAATCACTGTCTCCTATGCCTACAAGAAAGACACAAAAGGAGAACGCCATGGCACACCAGCAGGTATTGTGTTCTCAATTTTTTTTCGTTCTATTTGGGTTCCTTGCCCATTGAGGCACACACAAAGTTCTTGAATTCACTCTCTATTGCCTATTCGGTTGTTCCATTATCCATGCCAACTTTCTGTTCTTGATTCTGAAATGATAAATTTCCCGGCATTCTCCTTCATTGTGCCTTTGGATCTTTTGTGCTGGCATATTCAACCCTTTTTGGTGTTCATTATTAGATCAATATTGTTATCGTTGAAGGTTCACAGAGATGTATCTATGTGATTTTATTTTGAGTATCCATAGATTTGTGGATATGATGGATCTTGATATAACATGTTGCAGCTTTTACTAGAGGCATCTTATTTGTCACATAGAAGTCATATTTACCCTTTTCACTATTGCCATCCATTCTATATGCCATCAATATATGAGATTTTGAATTCTGACTACATTGTGGTTTACTAAAATTTTATTCCAACATATTGTTACAATCATAACGATCAATTCTGTTCTTGTGTTAACAGAGAGACTGCTAGCAGCAAATAACCCAGGTTCTCACAAGAATAGGCCACACACTATGTTTGCAAGTGGTCCGCCTACGCAAGGGCTTGCAAATGGTGCACCTGTGCCTCGACCTTTTTCCAATGGGACAGTCCCAGCTCAGATTCAACACGTTCGACCACCACCACCTCCTATGGCACAATTCCCTCCCATGCAGATGAATGGTCAGCCTGTTTGGTCTGTAACGCAGAATGCGCAGTTACCTCCCCAAATGCCACCGCAAATGCATTACAGGCCTGCAGTGAGACCACCTCCACCAAACATGATGCCGCCCCCTCCTCTTGGCATGGTAAGGCCTCCACCACCTCCTGCCAGTATGCCAGCTCCACCTATGTGGAGGCCACCCCCGCCCCCACAACAAGCTGGTGGAATGCCACCACCTCCTATGTCTATGCCACCGCCGCCACCACCACCTTCTGGTTAAACATATGCTGGCCTCCATACCATATGGAACGTTGTAGCTGTAGACTGTTGATGTTGGCGCCTTTCTTATATTTCCATGTAACTTGCAAACACTAGATCAGAATTCAGAGAGTTTAGCTGACACTGCTACAAACTCTCGAGGTTAACTGTATTTTGTTGGAAATGCATGAATTTTGTGGTTAGCTATACCTGGGATTTCTGCTGTTGTGCCCTGCGTTTCTGCTTTTGACAATTGTGGATTATCATTTCATGGCATTATTTACAGGAAGAATTGTTCAAGCCAATTGGTGACATAACTCTTTTTTCTGAAACTGTTCGGCTAGCAGTCCTACTTTCGGCAACTTGCAAGGGCCGAATCCTGAATTTTTACTGTTACTAATTTAATTTTTTTTTATTTACAAAACTAATTTTCGATTTGAATCATTTGCAAAACTAGCCTCTTGCCGCCCTGGGCCACGGCGGGACTTAAAAACCGCCGTGGCCCAGGGCGGCGAATGGCATCCCCGTCACCCGGGGCTAACGGCGCCGGCCGCCGTTAGCCCCGGGGACGCCACGTGGATTCGCCGCCCTGGGGGACGGCGGCGAATGCCCCTAGGGGGCCGAATGCAAAATTACATTCGCCGCCCTGGGGGACGGCGGCGACGGCGGCGAATGTAATTTTGCATTCGGCCCCCTAGGGGCATTCGCCGCCGTCCCCCAGGGCGGCAAATCCACTGGACCGTCCGCCCAGCAATCGGACGGTCCGATCCGTCGGACCGTCCGATTAGATATCGGACCGTCCGATCGAACCGTTCCCTCCCGATCGGACCATTGCCCAGCCCAGGCCTCGGCCCCCTGGAGCCATTTGCAAGTTACCAAATTTGAAAATTTTGTTGCTAATTTTTAACCCTAAAATTTTTGAAAATTTATTTGTCAAAATTAAATTCTTAAATTCTATTTATTGTGCCATTGCATTTATTGAGTCGATGTTTAAAAAAAAACCAAATATCATATATTGTTCACGTCGTGAAAAGAACTTGTCAAACTGAGGGTATTCCCGGATCGCCACTCGCATTCCACTCCTCGTATGTCTGGAAATGCACTCGCAATCCACTCCTCCCTGTCTTTCGCCTACACGCTTAACAAAATTTAGTTTTAATCGTGGTTTAGGATATGTTTTTGAAAGTTTTTTTTTATAATCCGACGATGGTGGGCGTTGGTTTGTAAAATCGTGCTGATCATTTTTTCAAGTTTATTTTTGGTAAAACTTAATTAATGACATGGTAATAGGCCGGTCCGTTTTAATGACATGATAATAGGTAGATGCGAGCCATTCGCATTGCGGCATGATGAATGCGACACCCATAGTACGAAATACAACAAGCGAGACTACATTGTTAGCAGTACAATGTATCTGAAGGATGGGATCGAGTCTACAGGAGGTGAATATGGACATGACAAATTTAAATAAGTAATGCGAGACCTATAAATAAATAAATACAACAATAGCCCCTAGGTCATACGCCTCCTCGTCCTCCTAGGCTGCGCTCGCACGTGCCCGCGTGAGTACGTCAGGCGGTCCGCCGGTACCCCACGGGTAGCTCGGACCGCCTGAGCAGCAGGGGAAGCACCGGCGTCGTGCGGCTGTGTGTGCGGTGCACCTCCGAGCTGTGACGACCCGATCACGTCCTGCTCCGGAAGGAGGTCGTCCTCGGTAGAGATCCAAGCAGAGGTGCTCGGGGCAGATCCCCGCCCAGTGTCCCCCAGGTGGAGGTGAGATCCGCTGCGTGGGTCTGGTAAAGAAAATCTCGCGTTAGCCGCATAAAAAGTGCAGTTAGTTATGTAGAATAGGTTCAATCCTGACGTACCTGACAATCCTCGCCCGATCGTGGAGGCTGCCGACCTCGATCCTCCGGCGGTACCAGAAGGACCTGCTCCCCACGACGTACTGGCCCCTGCAGAACCCGCCGCTCCTGCCGATGTCCCTTCACCATGGGGACCTCGCATACGTATCTGCATCGGTGGGACTGCATCGGGACGGCGACAACTCAGAGCACGGACGACCGAGCGCATCGTGTTGCACATCCGGTCGAACGTGATCATCTGCTCCTGCTGCGTGAGAGGGATGCCAGCCTGTAGGCGCTGCCGCAGTAGGTCCAGCTCCGTGTGGACCTGCCTAGCATCGTCCGCCTGTTCAGCAGAACATGCGTGGTTAGTTGCGCGTGGCACCTACCATTGAAAATAGTATGAAAACCAGTGACTCACCGCGCGGAAGTAGTCCTGGTCGCGGTGCGTCGGGTATGCGTCTCGCACCCCCGCGACGTGCGCCTGTGGAGCCTCGGGAGTGTACGTCATCCGTAGTCTGGTACGGGCCTGGTACCAGGAAAGGTATTGCTCGTACCTGGCGGCTGTGTAGGGGTGCAGCTCCGTGATGACGTCCTCCGTGGCTATGAGCCAGTCGTTGATGTAGTCGACGACGGTGGGTCTCCACAGCCTACCGGCGGCCTGGCTGTGCCGATTTAACCTGCAGAGCATAACCGGTGACACAATGCATAACAATACGGAATATTCATTTCCACATATACCTATGAACGTGTTGCGGTACGCCCCTGCGTTGTTGATGGCCGAAGGTCTGTCGCATACCGAACTGCCGCATCACACTCTGCAGGCAGTGCGGCTCGACAGAAATGTCGAACAGCATCGGCGTCATCGTCAGCCAGTACGCCTGGTCCCTGGTGCAGAGGGACGACAGCCCGTGCGGCGCACGCGCGTCCCTCGCCTCGGCGCTGTATGGCTCCCAGACAACGTCGTCGTCCGTGATCCTGTCGAACTCCATGACGAAGTCTGGGTACGACTTCTGTGTCTGCACGTGAGCGTACCGACGCTACAAACAGGAAAAGAGTTCTCGTTAGTCCAAGTAACATAAAAAACCGAGACGGTTCTAACACCGAACATACCTCACGACGACACCACACCGTCCCCATCGTCGGATAGTCCTCCGGTGGGACACCCACATACAGGCTCGCCTCGTACGGACTGTGGTCCACAACGGGGCGGCCGATCGCGAACCGCTCTGCCGCCCAGAGCTGTAGGAGGAGTGGACAACCCGTGAAGACCGCTTCTGGCTCGGTCTTCCTGCAGCCGTCGCACAGACCCCTGTACGTGGCGGCAAGGACTGCCGATCCCTAACTGTATTGGGGAACAGCACCGTCCTCGGCGTCGGCTATCTCCCTCGCGTAAGGGATCAAGCCCTTGTCGACTGCGTGGCCGTGCGAGTTGGTGAACATCACCCACCCGAACACCCACAACAGGTACGCCTCCAGGCTCCTCTGCAGTGAGTACGCGTCGGCCTCCGGTGCTAGCTGATCAGACTGCGTTAACATATAACGAAGTTGACACTGTAATTTTAGTACGGACTGAAGGACGAACATAAAACAACAAGAAAGCATTCTTACCGTGTAGCTCAATACCCAAGCCTGAGGGGGGCCCGCATGCGTGTACGGGGAGATGTCGCCGACGAGGGGAAGCCCCGGAGCACTGTGAACCGGGGCGAACCGCTGTAGGATCTCCTCTCGCCACGCCTGGAGCCCGTCAACTGGCCCCACCGCATCGCCTGCTAAAGGCAGCCCAAGGAGGAAGCTGACGTCCTGCAGCGTGGGGGCCATCTCACCGCACGGGAGGTGGAAGGTGTGCGTCTCCGGTCTCCACCGGTCCACAAGAGCTGTGAGCAGCGACCGGTCGATACCCCACTTCTTCGTCGGGTCATTCGGCTCCACCGCGGCTGCTACCAGCCTACACAGCGGCAGAAGGCCTGCCTCCCGCAACCTGACAATCAAAACAAAGCAAGTTAGTAAGTTGACATATACAGATTCACAGTACAACGTTCGTACGTACCTAGTCGTGAACCTGTCGTCCACGGGAAGTAGTCGCCTGGAAGGTCGAGGACGTAAGGTACTGAGCTCGAGGTTCTGCACCGCCGAGAGAAACAATGTAACGCCCAGAAATTCGCACCGAAATTCTGAACATTAATGTGTAATAAATCCCTGCCCAGGAAAGCCAGGGTACACAAACCAAGTTGCCATACAGAGTGTCTTACAAACAGAGTAAACTGTAAATTACATAAATGCAGCGGAAAAAAGGTAAAACGGAGTCTATAAACATCTGGCCAAGCAGCCGATTCCATTCCCACAGGCACCTTGACGGCGGAGCCAGCCTATTCCTCAGGATGATCATCATCTGACGCGTCCTCCAACACTGGGGGGAAAATTGGAGCAAGGCTGAGTACCACCCACAGTACTCAACAAATCACACCCACAAATATGCATATGCACCGGGTAGAAAGATGGGATAGGGTTTATTTGCGGAAAAGCAGTTGCAAAAGGGAGTAGTTCGCAAACATTGAAAAGTTGATTTAATTAACAATATTAATTCACCACTGATTAACGTTACACCACGTTAACCAGGCCCAACCATTCCCAACTGATTGACGCTAAACCACGTCAACCAGTCTCCACTGATGAACGCTACACCACGTTCACCAGACACCTCCGGGTACCGTTACACCACGTTACCCGGACTCCACTGATTAACGCTACACCACGTTAACCAGTCACCACCGGACAACGTAACACGCTGACCAGCTTTTCCCGACCAACGCTAAACCACGTTGACCAGGCCGCGCTGATGGAAGTTACACCACGACCACCAGGCGAAACTGATGAGAGTTAAACCACACTCACCAGTCTCCACCGACTAGCGTTACACCACGCTAACCGGTCACCCCGGTCAGCTCAACCACGCCGACCGGACACACACTTCCACAACACCAGTTTGGATAAAACCAGATTAATTATCTAGGGTGAGACTAATCACGGTGAGTCTTGGCCAATGTGCCCATTACCGCGGGCGCGGCTATTCGAATAGTTTTACTCTGATCAGAGGTGTACAACTGTACCCACAAGACACAGCCCCCACACACGTTCCCGTGTGCCAGTACATCACCACGATGTCCCGTGCGAGGCTGTGACAGGACCGTTCACGCAACCCCTCCCTAACCATCCACACCACGCTGAGGTTGCACCTGCCGACAGGGCACGCCATATTGGCCAGGCTACCCCCCTTGCGCCACGGTGAATCCGGCAGCCGATCAACCCTACCCCGGGCCGACCCAACTCCATCACGTCCACCCTCTTCTTCGGTGCCTAGGAGAGGGAGAAGAAACGCTTCAAGCCCAGCCGTTGCCCACGCTGGCTTGTGGCAAGTACGGGAAGTTGCCCAAGTGGTTCCCGCGAACCGGTCCTTAATTGCCATGGGTGTGACAAACAAACCATACACCCACAGCCCACCATTTAGGTCAAAATTTTAGGAATTTAACAACAACCTATCCATGGTTCCATTTTTCCGACATTGAGTCGAATCATATAGAAAGACATTATTTAATACCCAGGTAAGCTATGTTGCTAAGCATGGCTAAGCATCCTAGGGATCATATTCTACTCATGTTATTACCCAGGTGACAAGGATTTAGTTATCAAAACTAAGGCTGAAACCTAACATTGTATAGGCAATACCAATCCACATGAATTATTGAAATAATGCAGTTTATTTGCGTAAACAAAGCAATTTAATGAAAAATGGGTACGAATTGATCAAAGTATCAGTGCGACTTGCCTTGCTCCGGCTCAAGGTATTCGGCTACGATCTCGAAATACGCAGGAGAATTACCGGCGTCGGATTCTACAACAAACAGTGCATAAACAATTAAAAACAGTACATGGGGGTCAACAAACATGGGCTGAAAGTATTTTTAATGGATTCTTGGCATTTTTCTGGATTTAATGAAATTTGAATGGACTTAATCAGAGTTCGCATGAAATAGTTATGATTTATTGAAGTTTACTGCTATTTTCAGAGTGAATATAATTAACCAGTGATTTAATGCGCATTAACCGATTAATAACGTCACCGGACTGGGAAGCCGGCGCCGACAGGCGGGCTCCACCAGCCAGTGGCGTGCGAGAGGCAGGCGCACGGCGGACCAAGTCCACCGCGGCCGAGAGCGGGCGCACCACGCGGGCGAGCGGCGCGGCCCCGATCTGCCACCCGGCAGATCGGACGGCCCGGGGAGCGGCGGCCAAAGCCAGCCGTCCCGAGCGGAGGCGGCGGCGCGCACGCGACCCGATGGTCGACGACGGCGACCACCCGGCGCGGCGATGACCACACGGAGGGGCGGAAATGAACGGGAAAACGGAGGGGGTTCTCACCGGCGGCTCGCGACGGCGAGCGACGGCGCGAAGACGACAGTGGCAACGAAAAGGCGGCGGTGGCCTCGGGACGACGTCGGCGACGGAGCTCCGACGGCGGGGAACGGGCGAGAGGCGGCTGCCGAGGTGTCCTGGAGGATGAGGAGGACGGGAGAGGAGTTAGAGTGGAGAATGGAGACACGGCGCGGCAGGAAACATCGGCCGGAAAGGAGGTGGAAGGCCGATACTCACCGTGCGCGCGGGCGAGGCGGTCCGGCGAGCTCGGCTTCCACGGAGTGGCGGCCGAGATGCGGCGCGGCGCGGCGGAGGTGCAGGCGGTGGCGGAGTGGCCTGGCGGCGTCCGGAACGGCGGCGAGCGTGGCCGGGGGCGGCGAAAAAACGGTGGAGCTCGGGTGCGCGGTGGCGGCGGGGTTCTGGGGCACTGGAAAGCTCGGCGTGTTGGGGAAAAGATGGAGGAGAGGGTGGAGATGGTTTATATACAGTCGGCCGGGAGAGATCGAGGCCGAACGGCTCCAATCGTGCACGCGAGAGTGGACGGCGGCGTGGGCATCGTGCGCGTGGTTCACGGGAGAGAGGGGACGTGGACGCCGGAGAACTCGGGGAGTGGGGCGGACTCGGTCCACGACCGTTTGAACGAGTGCGAGTGCGGGAGGATGAGGAGGACGCGGCCGGATCGGACGGCCCGGGGAGTTTCCCTCCGACCGATTCGGACGGAGGAGGAAGATGATGCTGACAGGCGGGCCCGGCCTGTCAGCGGGAGGAGCGTGGGCGCGGGCGCGAGCACGATGGAGCGCGAGGCGGGCAAGGGAGAGGGCACGGGCACAGGGTGCGGGGCGGGGCGCAGGGCGAGGGCGCGAGCGCGCGGGCACGAGGCGGCACACGAGCGGGGGCGCGAGGAGCGAGGGCGGGCGGCACAGGAGCGGGCAGCGGCCCACGAGGGAGAAAAAGGGAAAGGAAGAAAGAAAAAGATTTCCAGGACGATGTTAATTCCAATAAGCGTATTTGATTTATTAAAAATAGTTCCGGTGCCTCTGTAAATTTCCACTAAAAATCCAGTTAATGTATTTTGGCACAGAGAATACAAGAAAATATTCCCGGC
Source organism: Oryza meyeriana var. granulata (assembly GCA_003991445.1). Lineage (NCBI taxonomy): Eukaryota > Viridiplantae > Streptophyta > Magnoliopsida > Poales > Poaceae > Oryza > Oryza meyeriana. Next base: position 179,950 of record RYFJ01002367.1, read on the forward strand.
CATGACAATTTATTATCTAGCATTTTACACCATCAATTAATTTCTCTAGCCATTTAAAATTCCTTTTCTTAGGTATTTTCTCCGGTAAAGTTTTCTGTGTGGCTAAACTCAGGGTGTGACAAACAACCGGTGGACTGATCGCTTGCGTGATCTAGCAGCTCAGGCGTCTGGTAGTCCATACCTGCCAAGGAAAAAGAAGCGAACGGATTAGCTCCATTTAACATAGTGCCATTTATAGTCAGAAAATTACAGAAAATTAACACAGTACGGGAGAGATTACCCATTTTTCATCAACGATGGCCTATACTAGACAACATTAAACCGAAGCGTGCACCAGGACGCCTGCCGACAACGCTGCCTATCAGTGGGTGCCTTCCCCAGTTGGCCCTTCCGTCGGCGCCTGATCCTTCCATAGGAACTTCCGCTGCACTGGGGCCTCGCGTCTTCGTTGCTCTTCTTTAGGTATGTCCCTCTCTCCACACCTACTGCAACGATTGAGCGCTAACGCCGCCTCGATTCGTCCATATCATTGCGTATTCCTCCGTGTCCGACGTTCGGCCTAGCCTTGTTCCTTAGCTTCGTGGGTCAGGGATGTAATAAACTGGACTTGTGTCTTCAGTGAAAGTGCCGACGATGGCGAAACCAAAGATCTCTGTACTCCATGTATGATGATTGCCCTTTTTGAAAGTACGGAGACAACATATATGCGTTTCATCAATACCGACACTCCCCGCAACAGGACTAATGACATGAGAACAGAGGCACATTGGGTACAAGCTTGGTTTCCGGCAGGAGCACGTGCATCGTCCACTTCCTTATAGAGACACACTTCTGTATAGGCTCCTTGCAATACTGCCACGCCTGGACTGTATCACGGCACCACAATAAATCTCAAAATCTACCTCTCGTGTGCTCTGCAACCGACTCGGTGCTCTCTGCCTTCTGCATTTGAATACCTCAAGGTACTCTGTCATTATTGTGCCGAACACAAAGGTTCCCCATCGGCATAGAATGGCACAATTTACTGTACTAAGCAACCTGTCGGAAGACGTCTGAGATGTTTTAATGTAGATGAACTACCACAGAATGCGCAACAAGGGGAAGTTGACCGAACACCACGCATAATCAACAGTTGTACACCTCTGCAAGGTATCAAGTAGGTCATATAATGCACAAGTACCTTGCTCCAAAACCTTTCATCAATAAAGCAATAGACCAACAATTTCTCCTTTCGGCTACAGGTACTCGATTCCACTGCGAAAAATCTTGACAATAAACCAAGGAACCGGGCCCTCCTTAACTAGGAATGACCGTCATCGGCAGGGAAGTGCATCTAGAGTTTCCAAGCCGTCAAACAACCTCTAGCTGGGTCTTGCAGAAACTCTACGCGCTCATATATATTGGCGTCAGATACATCAAAGTCTCCATGCCACAGCTCATTAACTTCTTCTGCTTATTTCCTGGCGCACAAAAGGATAAACATGGGCTATCAGCTCCTTGTTCTGAAACTGCTTATAAAAGTTTGCGATAGATGACGAAATGCACCATCTGCTCATCACATCAAAATCTTCCCAACACCGAGAGGGATATCCCTTGTCTGCGCAGCCGTTTCGCAACTCCTGGAAGAGCAGCATTCCCTGGATGCGGTCATGTATGAGACATACATCTGGACATATCACCCACCACTTTCCTAACAGACTTCAGAAACACAAGCAATACCAACTCTACTAAGCCTGTCTCTGTCCTCGACGAAGGCAAAGCCACTGGCAAACACCCATTGTGTCCCGTCAAATACGATTGCCAGTCAACATTTGCCCTGTATTTTAGTTAGGAACGAATGATGATACGACGCAAAGCAGAATCGGCCTGCAAAATAGAACAAATTGCAAACAATGCAACGCCTGCAGAGAGGAGGAAGAAAAGGCCCGCTGAAGAACGACTCTGCCCAAAGGACTTGACTATGATGTGAAACAATTTTTGATTATGGGTAGCTGCCAGGCATTCCTCGCACAGATGGTTTGCAGTATGTACAGGCAAATTATTAGAAGCTTAAACAAAACTACCGACTCTCATTTCAATTATCTCTGTTTTGGCCCTCCATGCCTTGGCATATCAATGAATCGTTTACTGCAACTTCTTCTCGGAATGCGACTGATAATTGACTTGGGCTCGAACGGAGGTTCTTCCACACAACATTAATACAGCTTCTGAGCGATGAATGCAGATGATATGTTCCTTGTGGTACTACTGAACACCCGAAATGAGTTGTGCTCCGTCACGATTGCACGAACCAAAACAAGTCGTATCATATTTCTTCCGGATGCGTACAATCCTCCATGAATCCATCGCTTAACTTGCACATTTCAACTTCATAACGATCTGTGACTTTGATACAGAATCAAACCTCCCATGACACGCACACCAATCTTCACAGCACTCTGTCAATTGTGCTGTTTCGGCGATCATTAGCGCTTGCCCACTTCATTCTAGCAGATAATCGCCATGCCCACGGCTGTGCAACCCCTCTAGCGCAGACACGAAGTCCGGACGAAAAGAAGTCCTCGTATGTACCCAATTAAACATGACCGGTAAGATGAAATAACAATCGATCAACTACACGAAAGAAACTACATACAATCAAAAAACCAATCACATAATATAGCACAGAGATATATGAAAGTCTTCAACTTTCAATCAATCCTGAACTAAAGGACCATAGAAAAAAAGAAGGTGTAACTCCGTCACCTTCATCTCACAAACACAACTCCCCAAGAGTCCCATGTAATCTTCTATAAGCTCCTTCCTCTCCAAAGAGCACCCTCGTCCTTCAATCGCACTACAATATTTAGCTCCCACTGATATTCATACAAGAGGCACACTTCCAAACAACAAAAATGATCCTTGACCAAGCAACTGAAATCAAATAGACTGCCACCATGTCATGCACTAAACACACATAGATGCCTCCAGTGCCCATCTCTTGCCAGTGCACTTCTCCACAAAAAATCCCAAACTGCGTTAGAATCATTGAGCATACAATTCACCAACCCAAAAACAAACCTATACCACAGAACACCGAACCATGCGTACACCGTATTGCAATTATACTGGGATCATACTAACCAGAAATTCCCCTCCATTAACCAATTGTAAAAACTCCAAGAAACTCTAAACTCAGCTGCGAGCTATAATATCCTTTGCTCAGATTGAACAAACACCACAAAAGAACAATAAATACATAAAAAACAAAACAAAACCCCCTATACAAAAATAAACTACAACAAAATAGTGTCTGACAATTCAAATCATCACCAAAAAAAACCAAAAGTGATAAAAATATAAGCGATACAACTCTTATTATGACCAATTTAACTGATTCACAAAGATTTTAATAATCTGTAAACTAATCACCCTATTACAGTATCCATTCAAAAAAAAGGCAAATATACGCTAATGCCAGTCCTAAAACCCATTTACCGTCTATATTTTACAAACTGAACCCAGCCGGCGCTAATATAAAGATATACTACGCATAAGAATAAATATCTAACCACGTCAAAAGACGAAAACAAATAAATACCAACGACCAAATGCGCCATGGCGGACAACAAAGAACATATAATTATTTTATAAAATAATACTACAAAAAAAAATTTACTACTTCTCCGCTATGTCTCATATCAAGTAACAGGCCAAATAAATTTAACACTAAAGAAACATAAGTAATAAGCCAACCAGCTAAATTTTCAATACTATAATCGGATATAAATCACATACAAGTTCTAACTACAATAATTAACAATTTGTCTAAAAAAATTGAACTACATACAGACGAGACAAAATAAAAAAATACCTGATTCGGCCATCATACAAAAAAAATACATGCTCAGAGAGTAAAAAATTCGACACGACACTGTAACTTATCCTTCATTTCCAACATCAAGTCTACCTTGCACCGAAAACGCTGGAGGCGGAAAGGAGAAATGACGCCGCAACAAAAGGCAGACTGCAAGCAAGTAAGAGATTTTATAAGGACGCTAAAACATCCCTCGCCACCGCCGAATCAACCCCCAGAGAGAGCCCACACAAGAAAAAAAAACCACCCCTATGGGCGGGCGAATACCACGTCAGCCAGATACCCACCCAAAGGCACAAAAAACCAAACAATGGGCTAACGGACAAAGAACGCCGGCGCCGTAGCCCCGAGATGACAAAGGGGATGCCAATTCACACAGCCCTGGGCCACAGCGGTTTTATAAAATACCCGCCCGTGACCCAAGAAGACCCCAACCGAGAAGCATAGTTATTGAACAAAAGATTAAATTCGAAATTAGTTATGTAAAATAAAAAAAAAAATTAAAATTAAAAAAAGTAACAGTAAAATTCGAACCAGAATCCTTCTGTATCATTAGGTATAGGTTTAGTGAAAAACCCCACCAGCGAAAATCACTTAAAAGAAAACCAATACAGCAGAACCAAACACTACCCAGAATCTAACTAATGGAAAATCGAAATCACATATAAAGGCCAATCAAGAAATCGCGGACCAAAATCACATGGCGATGAAAATACAAGAGACCTATTAAAGTGTGAACAATTAGGCTCAAATTACATGGATTTTTCTTAATATTATTTATATTAATTATAAAATTAAAACAAAATTTAACAAAACTATATTTATTTTAAAAATTATACAAAAAATACTCCCGCCGCCCTTATAGGAAGGGCACAGACACAAATATCTCTGAAATCCCCATCCCAACGAGCAGAAAATACAGCTGACAGATGGGAAGCCGACCGAGACCGGCCCCACCCGAAGACACAAAAAACCGCCTCTAGAGGAGGGCAAGGCAAGGCGGAACAGCCGTAAAAATGGTGGCACACTGGACCGGATTTCTACAACGACAGCGCCCACCCTTGCCGTCCCATCTGAAAAAACGCAAGGAGACGTTTTTAAGCAACCAAGAAGAGAGAGGCAGTATAAAACCCCTCAACGACCCAAAATGAATACATTACAAATTCCACTGAAATTACAGAAAACAACCAGAGAACTAGAGACGCAGAAACAACTAACAGAAAAACAAGCGACAAGACTCTGCTAGCTTGCCTTGGACTTTGTACTACAGTAAAATCTAATAATCTCTTTGTAATTTCTATTATCATAATGCATAAATAATAGAATGTAAGTATAATGTACTGGTTATTGTTATAGTAAACTATATGAAAATAAAAATTGTTACTCGTAGATTGATAGTTTTAGTTATGTGTTTAGAAAATGATTTAAATTTTGTAAAGATGATGAGGATATTAGGTATTCTAGTTTGAACTGTATTTTATCAAAATCAAAGACCAATGTCAAATAAAGATCGATATTATTACAGTAAATTTCCATGAAGCAAAGGAGGAATAGATATGCTATGGTACCAGCAAGGGAGTAACGATTTGTCGGATTTATAGATATCACGGAACTAGGGCTGAAAATAGAAACCAGAACTAAGAGAGAAGTATATTGAGCGATCAGAAATAAACTAACAAAATCGCGCTGATGCAGAAAAGGGTTTCAGAAAGCAACCCTCCAACGAGAGCTCAGCGCAATAACCTTGTATGTAGTAGCAGTCGTGCAGCTGAAGGCCGTTTTTTGGGAAAACTGATGCGGTGGATTGCACTTGCCACTTGGAGATGGTAGGGAGACGCATTCCAACGTGGTTGGCCACTGGGCATACTTGATGCGATATATGAGAAAGAAAACACTGCTGGTGCAATACCCGTGCAAGATGATGAGGTCCTAGTACGCGGGAGAATAGCGAAACAATGGAAGAAAGATGAAGAAGGGAATGAAGAGGGGATGACAGAAATAGACCCCAGCCAACGTTGTGCAGCCCCTCCCATGGAGGGAGACACACCATCAAACCCGAATCGTCCATCGCAACAATATGGATAGGAAAGATTCTGCAAAGAGCAAGCACGGCCAAGCCCATGCATGATTCGCTGATGAAGGACACCATGATCACCTGAAACTGGAGCAACCAGGACCAATCTCCTCTACGCGCAATTACTATATCTCCCCGAGGACCATCATGTGTCATGGCGCCCAGTCCAAGGAAAATACCGCGTCACTCCAGGAGCTACACAGTATGGCACTATCCTAGCGGATTTACAGGAGCCAGTCTTAAAACAATAGAGGCCTGTGTCACTCCTCAAAGGGAGTTCTCAGTCCGAAGTCCAAACACCCAACCCATCGGCTCTATGAAGTAAAGTGCATAAGGCCCATGGGTGTCATGCACCCGGCACGTGCACGCACATTCACACACAGGTAAATCGGAAAGCATTAAATATGGGAAGTTCAACCCAAATAGCCACTGAGCGCATCCCTCATGTATTTCACCAAGGAATGTAAGTGAAAAATATCACAAACAACATCGCATCTGCATTTGTTGCCGACAGCAATGTACCTCCCACTACTCACACCTTAACAACTATCGGTGGTACGAACCAAGGTCAATTGTTAAGACATATTAAGAGAAATTTAACATACCATAGCTATGCTCAGGCTTGGAAGGGCCACAAAGAGGTTGTGAGATGAGATTTGGCCCCAAATCTTGCAAGCATTTCTAATGACTCTAACCTAAGGCCCTCGGTCTGTTAGCTGTCCCATTCTTCAGAGGCGCAATCGGAGGACGTGCTCCAAACACCTAAACAAAAGCCTTCCAGCAATTCACCATCGGTATCCCAACACAGTTTTTGCAACGGTATCCATCTCTGCAATTAGGTGTTGCAATCTAAGTATTTGTCCTTGTCGTTCCCTCCTCTGATGATGCGGACATTTCACACCCTGACGGAAAGTACACGAGCGACACATTTAAACAGCAATTGGATTGATGGAACAACAAGTTCTCCAGTTGCTCTTTCTCTTGTTGAGCCCTAGAAGAAACAACACTGATACCTGGTACTTGGTTCTAGAAGGAAGTCCTGCAGTTCGTCACCGGACTGCTCACTAGACTATAGCCCTCCCCCCCACCAATTGACCGTCACCCGGCTTATGCTGCGATGCAACCCTTGAGGATTGAGATATGGATCCGGTCGCTCCGCACGAAGGCCCATACCCCTAACCAAGCATGCCCCCTAACTTGCATGTCCAAAGCACCCACACAGATGCATGCATCCACGTCATATGGGTACTCAACTTCTCTACCGCAACGATTCCTAAAGAAAATACAGCACCTTTGAGAATCTCTCTCCCAAAATCAAGAAAGGCTTTCGCACCTGAACTCAAGAGAAGAA
>RYFJ01002368.1:0-221672 GCA_003991445.1 Oryza meyeriana var. granulata
AGTTGGCAGGCACGGGGACGTTGGGGGAAAAAGAGGAAGCCGCCGCATGGCGGCAAGCGAAGGGGTTGTGGCTGGCAGAGGCAGGGAATGGGTGCGACGGACTGGGGCAATTAGGGCGACGTGTGGGAATGGCGAGGTAAACGGAGAAAATGCTGGAGAGAAAGGGTGGAGGTTACGGGAGAAGGTGTTGAGGACGGCTGAGGTTGGAATCATGGCGAAAAGGCGCTTTTTCTAGGATGGGGTTTACTTCTACATGTGTGATTGCGGAGAAGATCTGGACGGAGTAAGGGACGTAGATAATTGGCGTGAAAAACCGAGAAGGAATGTAGCGCGAGAAGCCGGATAGGGCACGAAAACGGACTACGAAGCTTCGGGGACCGGAAAAGTTGGAATTTCGAGACACTCGGCCGGGTGGGGTGGGAGAGTGCAGTGCGAAGCAAGGGAACAGTCCGAAGGGCGGCGGCCGAGCACCACTCCATGGAGCGAATAGAGAGAGGAGAAGTGAGCGAGGAGATGAAAGAAGAGAAAGAAAAAAAAGGAGGAGGAATAAAGGGGAAAGGAGAATTGGAAAAAATAAAGAAAGAGAAATTGTGGGATTTGTTGCGGGGAATTAAATGATGGGATATTTGGGATGATGTCGTGAATCCGAACGGCACAGTGGCTTGCGCGGCGACCTGGAAGTACTAGGATAATGGATTATTGGGACATTTTCGGGGATCCCGAAACGGAATACGTGCAAGGGTTTAGGAAATTAGGAATATCAGGGGAATCGGAATATTTATTTGGATTGGGGAGCAATGAGATTTGGGATACGATGGATATATCAAGAGTTCGAGGCGACGGGGAAACTTCAAAGACTGAACAGAGACCACGACAGGGGAAGGACAGGGTTTGTATGATAAGTTATCTTAATTATAGAAATGATCTTGTCATTAAAATTAAATTTGGAGTCCGAAAATTCAAAAAATTTTAGAGAGTTTATTAATATGGGGAATTTAACAGAAATAATGCACAGAAACAGATCAGTTATCCTATAAAGTACTTAAAGCTTAAACTATGCCGACAAAATCGGATATAAAGCATCCAAGTATTTTTATTTTAAAATTTTAAATGGTTTTATATGGAATTTTCAAAATTTTATTCAAATAGTTTTCAAACACAATTTTTTTTAGCGTTTGTATTTAGATTCTCAAAAACAATTTTTTAAAGTAGATCGATTTTAGGTGACAAATGCCACTTTCGTGTAGAAGAGGGAGGGAATTGTGTTTATCAGGAAGAATATGAGGATCTAAAGCTTGAATACTGACTCGTGAAGCTCCACGTTTGTGGAAGGCTTGAGGGATCCGGCTATCACAGGAAAACTGCATTTCCCAAAGGCTAGAGCACTGGCTTACTTCGGGTTTGTGATTTCAACGTGGAAGCTACAACAAGTCCATGTACCGTAGTCAGTCGCTTGAATCTGTAACTAGTGGTGACAGATGCGGATATGATTTGAGAGACTAACACTGTTCCAACGTCCGCTTACTGTGTCAACCTCGATGATCAAAGGAGTACCGCGAGCTAATTACGTCAAGTATAAAATAATTCAGTCGTTGTTTGGAAGAGCTAGACAGACACAAATATTTCTGATGCAATCAACGTCGTCTTTTTCAGCCTATCAAGGCTCACTTGTTCCTAGAAGGGTCGAGAGTAGAAGCAGGTTTTCCAAGGGAGGGAAACCGGAACGACAGTGTCAATGAGGCGAGGTTCAAGAAGACGCACTGGGTAAGAAACCGTAGCCAAAGGGTGCAAGCATGCTGGTGCTGCGAGGATCTCAGCGGGGTGAGGTTTTTCAATACGGCCCAACGAAAGATTGGGCGGCATTGCACCTACACTTAATCTTGTTGAGATATAAAACGGAAGGAGGCGGGCGAGATCTCACTTATGTCCAGGGTGCACTGCGGTGGAGAATGCCTATCCTAAGGAATGCCGTTCTAAGGAGTCTATACTGCTGCTGCTGTGGTGCTGCTATGGATGTGATCAGAATGTGCAGAGCGATGCAAGTTGGGATGCTATGGAGACCTCTGAGACTGCCAAATGGAGGGCGAACTCATTGGTGATGACAGGAGGAGTATGTGATCATGCAATAGTTCTATTTTCAATCATGAGTCTATAATCAGGTTTACTTTGGTCATTAATTCTTTTTTTTAGCAGAATGATCTTTAATGTAAAAAGAGCATGCATGCCTGGTCAATGTATTTGGAGTGTTTTACATTAAAGTTTTTTGTGTAGTTTTTGCCTTGTCGTTTGTTCTAATGTTCTTGCTTTTCAACTTCTTGATAATAAATTGAAATAAGTCTCTCATAATGAAAGCGAGTACGATTGCAAATAGAGCAAGAAAGACTGGTCAGCGTGGTAACATACCGTGCGATGGGCGACTAAGTACTTCAGATCATTGCGTAAGTGGGATGAGAGCATCCTCACCATGCTGGGAGTATATGGTCGCAATAGTTGGCTCAGCCGAGCCACTGCTCGTCAAGAATCTTCATTGAAAAAAGCATTCTATACCAAGGCTGAACCACCTTACTTTTAAAGATACGACATTGCGGGCTACCACACTCACACAACATGTAAAGGAGGAGAATGAATTCCTCATGACATTTTCAAGGATGATGAGATCGCAGCCCTGGTTTGAGAAGATGCCAAGGAGCTTCGGATGGACTGTACTATATAAAATAAAACCTCAAGGACGAATATGTTGCGATGCAGAATCTATAGGGAATCCAGAGTTTTTTAAGACTGTATGAGAGATTAGGTCATCTAATTGACTCGGGATGCGGAATAGTCATTAACTCGCTAGTCGGTCATCATAAAAACTGAAAAACTTCCAAAGAGTTTGTGTGTCATTATAATCCGGTCCCCTACAATGGGAAAACTGATTATGTCGACCATCCTTTGAGAAGTTGAGGGTCGAACCCCCTACAGCGGTTCTTGGAAGAGAATCCAAGGGGAAATCTTGTGACCCATATACCCTTGGTCTGGGCCATTCAGATATTTCATGGTGTGTATTGACACCTTTACAAGTGGAGCCACGTATGCTTGCGTCTATGAGAAACCACGCTTTTGCCAGATTTGAATGGGAAGTTTAAACATATCAAACACCTTCAAACTTAGTGATGATTTGCCAGACACTTCACTGATCTAAAAGAGGATGTCAAATCGCATAATCCCTGAGCAAATGCACCAGAGAGTGAGATAACCCATGGAGGGAGACTCTACTCAGCCCTAAGCCTAGGAAGAGGGAGAAGAAACCCGATGGTCGACTCAGGCTATGCGAAGACGTCCACAAGACTGAATATGGAGCACCTACATCACACTCCCATTCAGTAGTCTCTAAGGAGACCCGTCCAGGGGACGGACGCCAGAAGGGATAGAGACCTAATGGACTAGCACGCGTACCTCGTCTACTGGCGAATCGAAACCCTCGCCTGTTTTTGGGAAACCAGAATGAAGAAATAATGAGAAAATTAACACAAACTATGCTGTTCAGAAAGTATATGACCGAAAGACTACACATGTCGTCATAAATTTTGTTTTCTAAAATCACTAAAATGATCATGATCATTATCGAACCTAAGTCCATAGCCAAAGTGTCGTAAGCGCTTGGATTGAGTCAATGAAAGAAGCAATAGAGACGAATTACGCTCACTTGCTAAGAGGCGCGTCTTGGGCGGAAGCTTTGACCCCTCCACTGTGCGCCTGTTGGATACAAGTGTTTTCGTTCGGAAGCAGAATGAAAACAATAAAAGGGGAGCTACAAAGCGAGGCTTGTAGCACAAGGGTTTCACGCAGAAGACCCGACAGTCGATTACGATGAAACCATTCTCCTGTAAATGATGTGGCATAACGTTCCGATACTTGATGTCTATAGCAGCTGGCATGGAATTGAAAAATGCAGTTGATGGATGTGGTGACCGTATATCTGTACAGACCATTGATTCGGAGATTTAATGCGATGTCCCTGACGGGTTGAAGGTTGGACAAAGCAAAAGCGCAACATGTATAGTGTGAAATTGGAAGAATCGTTGTATGAGTTAAAACAGTCTGGTCGTATGTGTACAACGGCTGGTGACTTCCTTTAGGGAAAGGATACGTCATAGTGAGGACGTGTCCCTGTGTGTTTTATCAGAAAGTCCCGGAGGGGTTTCTATATATCACTCAGTCTATGTCGAATCATTTGAACATATTTGGCCACACAAAAGCATTGAGGAGGCGGGCTGTCTATCTCAAGACGGAGTTTGAGGATGAAAGACTTGGGATCAGACCAAGTTTTGCTTGGGTCATTAGGTCGAGCATCTCCTAATGGATCTTAGTGCACCAATCGACCTATACTAGAAAGGTCCGAGAGATTAACATGTCAAAGGCACATTCTTTGAAGATACCCATGGTTGTGAGATCCTTTGATCGGACAAAGACGCATTCCGTTCTAGAAGTAAGACTACTGAGGAAGTGTTGGACCGGAATCCTATACTTAAGCACCATAGGAGCACGATGACCTTGCAAGACTGCACCAGGCCTGATATTGCATTCGCGGTAAATCTGCTAGCAAGATACAGTGCATCTCCTACTAAGAGACATTGGTGATGTTAAGACAGATACCTCTAGATATGCAAGATCTCGCCTCTTTTTCTTTCTAAGCAACGAGACTTAACCATGGATGTGCTATGCAGATGCAGATATCTGTCTGATCCATAATTACCTATTCTCAAACGGTTTTGTGTTCTTTGTGGTGGTATAGCCATTCGGGTTGGCGGTCTAGTAAATAGACTTTGTAGTGACGTCTACAAAAACCACCTTAGAGATCAGTACACTATATGAAGCCAATGAGAGTGTGCATACTTAGGAGGATGACTCACCATATGAGCGATCATGTGGTTTGAGTATCCCTGAATCCTTTACCATTATCTATGAGGATAATGCAGCATGTGTGCGCACAGATGCAGCTAGGCATATCAAGAAACAATATTTGTCGGCGAACAGGAATGGGGTCCCCATTCTCCGGGACAGATGGATCTTCGGCACGTCAGCTCCTCCGGGGCCACATTTTGCCACTGGTGACGGCCGGCTATAGCCTTCTTCCCGCCAAGTACCTGGCCAGCACTGCCCGGCCCGGGTTGCGCCTTCTCCGAGCAACCTCCGACGGCGCCCACATTGGACCCCGGTCCCAGAGGGCATTTCTCGAGAAGGGCCACTCCTCTGTGCCCGGTCCCGGCCACAGGCTCCATGCCCGGGCCCAGGTCTCGCGCCCGTCTTGGGTCTCGCCCCCGTGCCCGGCGCCTCGGGCGGTTTCGGTTCCGGGCCAACGTTACAGAGACATCCCTGTCCGGGCGCCGCTCCCCGGCCCGGACTCACATTTTCCGTCCCCGAGGAGCTCAGCTGCCTGTGTGCGCGGAGGCTCGATGAGCTCATCTGCCCCGGGCACGAGGTTGACTCGAGCGGACCAACTCTCCAATTACCTGCATAATGACGAGGCGATGGGGCGTGTCGCCCCCGTCGCCTGCCTCTAACCATGGTGGACGTTCAAGATGCCCCCCGTGGACACACACCCGTGCAGTCAGAGACTTTGACTTCGCGCGAGGGCGTGCACCATCATGATGGCCTTCCGTGGGCCCCCCCTCAGTGCCGTCAGAGAACTTTCGGACTGAGGGGGGGCCTCGATTCTCCACATTCTGGCAGCGGAGGCACGCGGTCACAATCTCCATACTCCATCCCACTAGCAGCTCGGCAATGTGCCGACATGCAGCACCAACTCCAGCATGTTGAAACAGAGACCAACGCCAGCCGCCGCAGCAGCCGACCAGCGGCGACTAGACGTCCCTCCGGCGAGGCGCGGCAGGCGCCGCCGTGCGTGCGACAAGACAAATGTAACTAGCTCTCTCATGTTGATACTTGGCACTGGGGACTCCCCTTGATCGATAAAAGAGGATTCGAGCACCGTATAGCATGGGACTTCTTCTCTTCTGGGACTGCTTCCTCTTCTGAACTTTTATCTTCTGGTCGAGTCTTGTCTTCTACCTCAGGCTGAGTTAGTTGCTTCTTCTCGGTCGAGCTCCGGCTCCCGTAAGACGCCGGGCAGAAGGACTCCTTGTAAGAGCAACCCACATTCATCTCCACATAGCAAAACACACACAGGAGTAGGGTATTACGCCTCCGCGCGGCCCGAACCTGTCTACGTCCTCCTGTCTCCCTTGCGTGCCATTCTCTCCGCCGAGCATCTATCTTCTCCCAGACGCCGCTGCCGTCCTGTGAACAACTCCCCTGGCCAAACTCAAAAGGGGGGTCTCCAGACTCCCCGCGGTTGGAGTTTCCTCCTCCGACAAATATGACGAAGCATATTGCTTCAAAATTTTTCTATCCTCATGAGCTTCAGAAGCAAGGGCAAATAAAGATCCTGCAGTCCAAGTCATGTGATGATTTGACAGATTTGTTCACTAAGTCTCTCCCAACTTGTACTTTTCAAAAGTTTGTTTATGTAATTGGGATGAGAAGACTTAGAGACTTGCAGAGTTCAGGGGAGTGAAGCCCCTGAACACAGCCTAGTCAGTGGATCAGCGAATCCATAATGTTATACTTTTTTTCCTTACTTGAGTGGAGCTTGTGATCCTCACAAAGATTTTTAACAAGGCAGTGGTGTGTGACGCATGGCGGCAACTATGTACTCTCCTAGCATTTTTTTTCCACTGGGTTTTGGTAGAAGTTTTGACGAGTCACGAGTTGGTTGTGGATAGATCCAAGGGGGAGTGTTACGAATCTTTATCTCTTTAGGAGATAAAATTTTTTATTGTGGACCAATTCGAATTAGTTAGAGATAAATTTATACTTCTTATCTCTAGCCTCCTCTATCTATAAATAGAGGGACAGGGTTGCCTTTATTGTACACATTGATCATTGATTAATAAAGAGAGAGCAACACCCCTATATATGTGTCTCCTGTGTTCATTGTCTTCTTCTATGGTGCGATTATGCGGGAAGGGATACGGTCTTCTACATCTTCTCGATGCCTTATCTGCTGCGGGAGGGAAGGGAGCGGATCTAGGCAATCCGTCAACGTAGCCGTTCTACAACAAATCTAAGGCATTTTCTACTGCGAGCAGGTAGCGTCTCAGACACCAGCATGACCTAGACTGCATTCGGTCCTCAAACCAATCATATACTTTATTAAGATAGATAACTAACCCGAACCCCCTCCGAGAACTGTATATGAGAATTTCATCTCGTACGGCTCAAGCATAAACACACAAATTTTCAACGAGTATTAGAAAAAAGTTCAAAACCTCATCAGCCACTGGGTTGGGTCGATTTGCCTTGAAGATATGAAATAAGAAAAATCCAGAATTTTTTCTTTGGTGAATATGCAACAAATTTCAAGTTGGCTCATCTATCTTTCTTCTTTTTTTTCCCAAATATTGATCATGCAAAATGAGAAATATTATTAGCACGTAATTAATTAAGTATTAACTACTAAAAATTTGAAAAATAATCTATTTGATTTTTTAAGATAATTTCGTATAATTTTTTTAAAAAAACGTACTTTTTAGCAGTTCGAGAAACATGTTTAGAAAATGAGATATAATAAGCACAAGCAAACGCTCCCCTTCACGACAAAGAGAGAAGGCTACATTAGCCTAGGTGGAGGACAGCATGAATGACTAGGACTACCTTAGCTCGATCTCATGAAACGATGGATATGTATGGGGAAACGGGATCATATCCAATCTACTATCTATCTATCTGGTTTGTTATCTGGGAAGCAGGCGTTTTGTTCCTAACGAGTTCGGGTTTTCTGTGGCTTTCGTACTTTCACTCGGTTTGTATTGCTAGCGGAGTAGGTTCGGACGCCGGTTCCTAACTTCCTAGTACTTCCAAACAACCGAGGCCCCGTGACACACGGTGTACTGTTCTCTCTCTGGTTGATGTACAGTACATGGCTACATGTGATAGATCACGTAACCATAAATCCCCGCAATATGCTGTGTCATGACTCACGACCGATAACTTCGTACTATTTCATCACGTGTTACTCCCACCAAGGTACTGTTGAAAGGTGTATGTTTGGGTTGAAAACTAACTCGTTTTTTGTAAGCACGTTTTCCAAATAATTAAACGGTATGTTTTTATAAAAAAATTATGTAAAAGTTACTTTAAAAATTAATTAAATCTATTTTTAATTTTATAATAATTAAAACTTAATTAATTATGTGTAATGGTTTGTCTCGTGCGTCGAAAATTTGAAAGATCCGAAGGAAGCGAGACAAGAAAAACGCTGCCCATTCGATCGGATCTACTGATCCCGCAGCCGCTTTGCGCGAGCGAGGCTGGGTCCCCGTCCCCGTGGCGCGTACCTTTGGCGGATCAGCTGGCAGGCAGGCGCTCGCTCGTGATCGCAGGACTTCGGTGGAGCGCCTGCTATGTTTTGGAATTGAGGAGTATGTTTTAATTTTTAGTCATTAGTGAGGCGTGTGTCCGTGTCACGGTGATGGACTCACGGCCTGCTCGCCGTGCGGCGCCTACGCGCGATGAGGGCACCAATCCACTAACTGCGGCCCGCCCGCTCCGACCAGCCGTCCGGCTCGCGGTTCGACCGTTGGATCACTGTTGTTCTTTCTCGTTTCACCACGCTACTCCGTGAGTTAAAAAAAACTAATTTCTACATTTTAAAATTTATCCTAAAATAAATTAAATTATATCCTCTTACCTATCCTTGATCCGTAAATCGAAGAAACTTTATCTCTTCAATATTCCTCACTTACGTAGTCACCGTTTTTCTATTGATAAGAGATATTTTAATTATTTGTCTTCCTTTTTAAGGGCCTGTTCGATTCAGCGTGTTGTGCTGGTTTATAAGCTGCACGTAAAATGAGAAATATCATTAGCATGTGATTAATTAAGAATTAACTATTAAAAACTTAAAAATTAGCTCTATTTGATTTTTTAAAATACTTTCAAATAGAAAGATTTTAAAAAAATACACGTTTTATGTTTTAGAAAACATACTACCAAAAGAAGCTAAGACAAAAGGCAGGAACGGACATAGAGGGAGTAGGCACTATTGAGCGGGTGTTCGAATTGGCTTGGCTTATAAGCCGTAGGTGAAACGAAAAATATTATTAGCGCGTGATTAATTAAGTATTAATCATTAGAAACTTAAAAAATAGATTTATTTAATTTTTTAAATACTTTTATATAGAAAATTTTTATAAAAAATACGTCGTTTAGCAGTTTAGGAAACATGCTAACATAAAACGAAAGTCGCCGCCAACTACGCCTACTGCTCGGCATCTGAAATCCACCGTACATTCCGCGACAGTACGAATTCAAACGACTTTCTCGGAGTAAAATGCAACAAAAATGAGCAAATTCCTGTCAAAATTTCGTTCTTTCTCAAAAGCAAACAAAAGCTAATCGCGGCAGACAGGAAGGAAAGCAGACTGTTTAGCCGCAAAGGATCCGGCGCCCTAGGTCCACCACCAAATCGATCGCCGAGCCCGCTGCTTATTTATTGGGATCCTCCGGAGGAGGGTGCCAGAGCTTTGAACCTGGTTCTTCTGTCGCCCCCTCTGCGGACCCCCACCCACCCGCAGTGCAAGGTCGTCTACATAGCCTCCGGCCAAGGGCGGTTGGTTGGGTTGGGTGGAGTGGAGTGGCCGTGCGAGCGGAAGGATGGAGAAGGCCCTCACCAAGATCGGCAGCTTCACCATCTCCCGGAAGGCCAAGCAGGAGCTCTCTGCCATTGGCGACGATATCTCCGTAAGTATTACCTAACATGTTCTTGCAGTCAGTGTGCTTGCCCTCTCTTCGCTTTTTGTTTGATTGGTTTGTTCAGCCTCTCGGAAGTTGGATTCGGAATGGTTCTTTGCTTGATGAATCTTTCATGGACTACTAAAATCAATGTTGTTTCCTTGTTCTCTGGCTTGTTTCTTGGTGATGCTATCTTTTTTTTTTCTGTTACAGTCTGAGGAAGTTGCCGTCAAGAAATGAGAACAGGAAATAATCTGGTCTTTTTTTTAGGTCAATAATTTGGTTATGCGAATGCCTGATTTATTCTTCCACATTATGTTTGTGCAGCCTGTATTTTGCTTCATTTTGCTTGCGGAGATACATGAAAATGACTTCATTGATTCGACTATACTATACTTCTGTGTAACGCAGAAAGTTTCAAGTCCAACTCAAATTCTGCTACAGTGCACTTTAGGTTCGGCATTCACATATCACACTGACAACGTAACTGTGGTGATTTTCAGCGTTTCTCGAGCACTGTGGAAGAGAAGGCGAAATGGGTCTTCGACAAGCTCAAAGGTATATTGTCATTTTCAATTCTGTTCTATCTGTGGCTGTAAAAATAAGAGTGAGTTTTAAGACAGGAAACAGACCGTGATGTGTGCATGTGTTGTCATGGCAAATCATTACTTCTATTCCTTGGTACAATTGTACATAGTTATTAGTGGTGCCACATTGCTAATGCTGCTTTTCTTGCCTAATGCGTAAATCCAAAGCAATGCAAAGTGCTGCTTTGTTCCTAACTTTTCTGCTTTTCTAGTTTGGATTTCGGATGTAGCTTTTCTTTATTTTTCTTTCAGTCCCCTTTTGATCAACAAATTTATACAGTAGTGCACATGGGGGCCTAAACTGAAGACTTTTGTGACATTCTGCCAATGTGCATTGGTTGTCACTGGGTCCAGTATTTGTTGACGACATTATGCAAAAGTTCATAAGAGGAATAGACGATTGTCTAACAGAATTTCTCACCTAACACCTTGTTTTACTTGCAATCTTTGCCTTGGTCCTCAAGTCTTTGGCGGTATTGGCAAGGTTGTGTTAAGTATGGCATGGTTTTGGGAGACACCAACCAGCTGATTTGCCACTTGCCAGTCTGTGATGCATATTCTGTTTCATACATGTCTCCAAGCATCATCCAATTAATCATTAGATAGTAGGAATCTGTGGAAAAGGATATTAGCATAATGCCATAATCATTTGCTTAATCTAACTGCTCACATGAATACATTGCTCATAAAAATGATATGGAGTACTTCTTTAAATACATTGGATGTGTTCTGACTTAAGAAAAAAAAAGAGTATACCTGTGCTTGTAAAGGAGATCTATTTGCATGTTTTATGACACTTCTAGTTATATTTTTGACATATTTTTTAGAAAACAGATATGAATTTATGCATTGTTGCCTTTATTCAGGTTCTGTAGAGGTTGTGCATTGTTCATAGAGTTGAGACTTGTACGAATTTTTGCACCTTGGTTGCAATTGTTCATGGAAATGGTGTTTTGAGTCTTGTGTTATTTTACCTTTTATATTTCACTGAGAAAGTTATAATTCACCATGGTTGAACTTCCCTGAATAACTCAGAACTGCCTCTGAATTTTGCCTATCGGTATGTTAGAAATAAAACACATATTCACATGCCATGAATGCCATTTACCACTAGTATCTGCATAGAGAAAATAGTAATATGGGAATGGCTATAGCTATTATTATATACTAGCGACTAAGTCACTAAGAGACTGTCCCATTTTCCTCTTATCCAGGCAAACCAAACAAGTCACTCTCTGATCTCCTGAGAGAGTACAACCTTCCACCAGGCCTCTTCCCTCGGAATATCATCTGTTACGAATATGATCAAACAAGCTCGAAACTTGTGGTGCACCTATCTAAGCCCTGTGAGGTGAGCTTCAAGGATTCATCCGTAATACGGTACACTACTCGTGTCAAGGCGACTCTGTCTCGAGGTAAGCTTTCTGCGATCGAAGGCATGAAGACCAAGGTGGTTGTGTGGGTGAAGGTGGCTAGCATAAGCTTGGAGAGCTTCAGATCTGACAAGATTTGCTTCATAGCTGGCGTGAAGAAACTGAGGCAGAAGGATGCTTATGAGGTCCCCAGGGAAGCCATCACAGTTGAGGAGTTCTGAACTTGAATTCATTAGTCTTATCTCATATCTTCATTCTTACCATTTTTTGAGTCCATGTGGTGTGTGATTCTGGAGGACATACGGGCGATTTCTGTGCTGTGATTCAGCAGATTTGTATATTGGAAGCATGGAGAAGTTGTTCCTCCTGACAAAAGACACTCAGTGCATGTTCGCTGATCTCTCCTTCACATGTATGATGTCCTAGCACTGTGAACATTTTAGTATGTGTTCTGGTTCTGAATTGCCTGTTTCTAGGGGGCATGTGATCCTGTGATGTATGGTCTTGCATGTGGTTGGGTGGTGCCTGCCTGCCTGAGTTGCACGTCCTTGTGCTCAACAAGTTGTTTCATCTTTCATGGAGCTTTCAGACGCATTGAATTTTCCTGGGTGAACATGTCTGATTTTATGATGCTTAACCGTGCACAAGTTGAAGAGAGCTTGCCTCATATCATAATGAAATGTAAACCTCTGGGAAAAAAAACCAATAACATGCATCTAGGTTTATGACGTTCTAAATCTGGCAGATTGCGCCAGCACAATATTCTGCAGGCAGACAAAGTACCAGTATAATAGTATTGTAACATGGTGTTCTTATGTGTTTATTTTTTAAGCTTATAAGCCGCGCGTAAACGAGAAATGTTATTATTATGTGTTTATTTTTTAAGCTTATAAGCTGCGCGTAAACGAGAAATATTATTAGCACGTAATTAATTAAGTATTTAGTATTAAAAACTTAAAAAATAGATCTATTTATTTTTTAGAGATACTTTCATATAGAAAATTTTTGTAAAAAACGCACCGTTTATCGTTTTGGAAAACGTGCACACGGAATAAGAGAAAAGAAGCAGCTTATTTAAGCTGCGCCGAACAGGCCGTAAATCCATGATATAGAACGGCACATATTATATTAATTACATTATTCGTTACTGAAATCCATCAGCAGCTTCGGCCAAAAAACACGCACCTAAGGCATACTAGCACTTACCTGTAGGTATTTTGGCATAGCAAACATGCGTACAACATCAATACTGATTCCCATGAAGGCAAGCAAACACTGATACCCCATCGATCAAGGAAATGAGCTCAGTATTTCCTGGTGAGCCTTGGTTAGTTCAGGTAGTTCCTGAAACCAACTTGTGACTCCTCCGTGATAGCATGTTGGCTTTGCTTCTTCAAGAACATCTGTGTCAACTCTATGTAGTAGTCCCCTGCATCGGCTCCCTTTGATTTATGCTCACCATCACCACAGAAATTACCAGAAGCCAAACAACCACGACTACCAGGCTTGCTGTACCGAACATCATTCCTGCTTTTCTTCTGGCGAAGACTGATGAAGGGTTTTTGTTGTTGTTGTTTCGCTGTTTCAGACAGGCGAATTCCACCACCACCATCATCAGACTTAGGTGGCACAAGCCCTTGATGAAGATTGAAACTGGTATAAGTAATCCTCAGCATTCTCCATGTAACGACTGAAGAATTTGTCCTCCATATGGCCATAATGGAAAAGTGAATAGAGGTCAGCTGTTTAACCAGAAGCACAGCCCTTGTCAACTTTGCTGAACTCATGGTGGTAAGCCAACATAGCAGCTGCCACCACCTCCTCAGTGCTGGACAGTAGATCTCCAGGGAAGATGGCAGAAGCACCAAGTATGACTGCTCCTATCACATCTATTGTTGAACCATTGAAGAAAGGTTCAGAGTCATTTGAACACGTTGGCTTCTAAAGGTTATCTGAAAAGATTTGGCGATAGTAATAACAGATCACACATATAAAAGAGGCACCTGCTGGATCATAAATCATAACTTAAGCAGCTGCAAATAAGGTAAGATGGACATTGCAGAGATATTCAACCATAGTGGAAGGAGATGACATTTGTGCTTGTAAAGGCTACACTATTTATTCTTGGTCTTGTTGAGTGGTGCCTTTTTTCCTTATCATGGAATTGGGAGAAGGGAGAAGGCATACTAGTGTTAAAATACCATCATGGAAGTTCCAGAACAAAGCCTGCGGTTAGGAACCAGCTGGTATCCAGTCTGTTTTTTGTTTTTCTGTTGTTGAATTTTATCCAAAGTTTGTTGTCTTCTAAGAATTAGTACTAACATTTCATTCAAGACAGCCTAAAACCAGCCATTTTAAGCCCCAGATTAACCACCAGCTGAGGATGTGGTTCAGCAATCATCTTAGAATGTTTTTCTTAATGAAGATCAATGATGTCAACCCAGCTTTATGTAACAGCTAAAAGTATGGAACTTAAACATAATCTTAGAATGTTTTTGCTAAATAATCCATTATTACTTTAAACAGTTTATCACTAGATTCTAGTTAAAAATTAAACACTACTTCTAGTTAGACAACTATGTATCATTAGGTCATTGAACAATATACTGATGCTCAAAACTACCAACATTAGACACAGAATCATTTAGCATGAAACATCAGTATTCAGTAACCAGCCAAAAAACATAGGAGTGAACAAAGGAGTTGATGACTGTCTCTAGAAGATAAGAGCTTACAGGTAGCATAGGAATAGTTCGTGAGTCATATGAATTAACTTGCATAGCAACAATTCATCCTATTTCCATCAAAAAGGTACTTTTGTAAAGATTAAACCATTGTCGATCAAGTGAAAACACTTCTGGAAGGGGAAAAAAAAGAGCATTTCTTCTATCGAGCCCAGCAAACCTTAATAGCAACCCAAATTTACATTACATTTGTTCTCTTGTTCCAGATTTAGCTCAACTGATAGTCCAGTACGGTAAGATAGATTACCCACATACTCCACTACACAACTACTGTGTACTATTCTCTGAAACACAACTTTAAGGGCCTGTTCACTTTGCTACCACTTTCAACCCAACCAAGTTTTGACATTACCAAAATTTGGTAAGGTAACAAACTAAACATACTATTGACATTGCTACCCTACCAAAATTTGGTAATTCCGGAAGTTTTCTCACATAAACATTACCGAAATCTGGTAAGGCTGCAAACCAAATACAACCAACACTACCAAAATTTGGTAACGCCAAAATTTACCAAACTTTGGCAATATCAAATTTTGGACTTTTGGTAAGATTAATTCTGGCAACAAACTGAACAAGCCCTAAGCAAACAACTATGAACCAACAAAGGAAATAACTCTCAACAATGCACTTGCATAGCATTATAATACTTAATTATAGTCAGGAATGGCACACACAACACGAACAACACAGGTTCCATCCAATATTTATTCCCCTGAATTCATAAGTAGCACTTTAAGCATTAGTGTTACAATGCACAGACAACACATGCAAGATGGTTTTATTGTATCATGGGATGGAGATTGTATGGGATTTCACACTGTTTGGGCATTAAGCAGAATAGGAGACTAACCAAACACAGCGAGGTCCTTCACAACTCATGACACACCATAGATTCAGTTACAAATCAGTGCTTCTTCAAGAACCCCTCCGCAAGCTTTAAGTAGTCCCCCATACCGCTGCCGCTCTCCCCCTCTCCGCCTTGTTTCTTCATGAGACCCTGTGCCAGTTTCAGGTAGTCTCCAATGCCGCCCTCCGACTCATCGCCGCCATGCTTCTTCTTCTTCTTGTCTTCTTCCTCTTCCTCCTTACCATACCTCCCTCCCCCATGGCCACTAGGTTTCTTGTACCCCTCCTCTTCCCCTGAGTGCCCACTAGGCTTCTTCTTGTAGTCTTCTTCATATCTCCCTCCAAGGCCTCCACCACTTGAAGTCCCATATCCGTATCCACCGCTAGGCTTCCTGTACTCATCATCTTCCTCATACCTCCCTCCACCATGACCACCACCAGGTTTCTTCTTGTACTCATCTTCATAGCTTCCCCCACCTCCATATCCACCAGTACTAGGCTTCTTCCTATGATCATGTTCTTCCTCATACCTTCCCCGGCCATAGCCACCCCCACTAGGCTTCTTTCTATATTCATCATCTTCTTCAAATCTTCCTCCACCATAGCCACCACCACCACTGGCAGGCTTCTTGTACTCATCTTCCTCTTCATACCTTCCTCCTCCATAGCCACCGCCACCACTGGTTGGCTTCTTCCTGTAATCATCTTCATCCTCATACCTTCCCCCTTCATAGCCGCCGCCACCACCACTGGGAGGCTTCTTCCTGTACTCATCCTCCTCATGCCTCCCACCACTAGGCTTCTTCTTGTAATCCTCCTCCTCTTCGTACCTCCCCCCTCCATGCCCCCCACCGGGCTTATTCTTGTACTTTCCCTCGCCGTCCTCCTCCTGATACTTACCACCGGAACCCTCCTTGCGGTCGTACTGGTGGAGGTACTCCTCGGCCTTCTCGAGGTAGCTGCCGGCGGGCTTGCCCTCGAGCTTGCCGTACTGGGAGGCGGCGTGGAGCAGGTCGGCCGCGGCGCCCGCGACGCGGCCCTTGTCGACCTTGTCCAGGTTGTGGTCCTGGAACACCGACTTGGCCGCCTCCGCTACCAGCTTGGCGCTCGAAGCCAGGTCGCCGCTGCCGCCGCCGGATGGCCGGTGCTGCTGCGGGGGCGGGCGGCTGCGGTGGCCGGCGCCGTCGTCGCCGTCGTAGGAGGCCATTCGGGCCGCGTAGCTAGGAGTAGCTAGCTCGGGATCTGAGGAGAAGGAAGAAATTTTTCGCGATGCCGTGTAAAGCGCGTGTTACACGGGTAGGTCGTGACTTCGTGGGAGGCACTACTTCTTGAGGCGAATCTTACGGTTTCAGGCGAGGTTTGTGTTGGGTGGACAGCTGGACGCGTCTGGAACGTCGGATCAAGACATGGACGGCCGTGATGTTCTGGGAGGCAATGGGTAGGCCTGGATTGTCCGTTTACACAAGAGCAAATCTGCATCTACAAGTATTTTTGCTGCCCCAGCAGATTAGTTTGATCTTCTGATACAAAAGGGAGACAAAAAAAACTTAAACACAACTAAACTATCAGTTATAAGTTTTTAAATTATGATACAGCATAAATCTGATAGGCATACTAAAACTTCATAATAACCAACTTATCCTATATAGAAATTATGGACCTATTTGATTTACAGCCTAATTCAACACTCAACCAAGCCAAAAAGACGGCAATCCAAAATATTACTCCCTCCGTCCCAGAATATAACAATTTAGGATTGGATGGGACATATCCTAGTACAACGAATCTGGACAGCCCTCTGTCCAGATTCGTTGTACTAGGATATGTCCCATCCAGTCCTAGGTTCTTATATTCTGGGACGGAGGGAGTAGTTATTAATTTGCTTAGTAGCCAAAAAAAAATTGGCATTGCTAAATTATTTGGCATATTTGAGTACCAAAATGTAACTTCAATAGCAAACCAAACAAAGACTAGCTAATTTTTGCCAAAAGAAAATTGATAACGACCCATCCTTGCCCTGCCCAAAACCTGGTAGGTCTAGGAATGGCAATAAACCAAATAAGCTCTATTTTCAAATGCCTCCAAGGATGTTTGAGTTTACACCGATTTATTTGATAACATTAAACAGTTGTGTATTTTATGTTTAGTCTGAATTCGAAATTTTTTCTAAATTCACCACTGTTTAGATTGAACGGGACTAAGTACCTGGAAGGTACAGGTTGAGGGTAAAAACTCTCGTTTTCTATGTGCACGTTTCTCGAACTGTTAAACGTTGTGTTTTTTAAAAAAATTTCTATCTAAAAATTACTTTAAAAAAATAAAAAAATCTATTTTTTAAATTTATAATAATTAAAATTTAATAAATCATGTATTAATGGCTTATCTTTTTTAGGTAGGCTGAAATTTTCAGCCCAATGTACAGCTCCAACGCTGCCTAAAAGGGAGGGGAAAAAATCCCAAAGGCAAAACTTCAGTGTTAGTGGCTCACAAGAGAACAAGTCGGCACCAATCCATTCCATCAGCACCCAACCCAACCCATCCATCCTCCTCTGTGCGCAGGGTCGAGGACACCCACCACACTCCGGCCGGGCACTCCCTCGCTCACCAGCAGGTGAGGCAGAGGTGTATCACCATGCTTGGCCTCCACGGCCTCGTCGCCGCGCCCCCGGTCACCGCAGCGCCGCCTAGGGGGCGGTGCGGTGCCGCGACGACGTCGGCGCCGGAGAAGACGACGCTTCCTCTGGCCATCGTCCCTGCGGCAGCTGCCTCGCTCTCACTTGTCCTCTGGTCCAGTCCAGGTACACAGCCAGCTCAAGTAACTCGTACAGCTACTCAGCTAGTAGCAGTAACAGGCTTACAAGCAAGCAGTGACAGTGTTAACACTCATCAGTATCGTCCATTGCAGATGCGAGTAGTAGTAGATATTCTAGTAGATAGATACTTGGATCATGAACTGAAGTCGCACGCATGGAGCAATTGATTAACACACAAGACACGAGTCGCACAACCATACTGACTGTTCTTTCTTTCTACAGTACATGCAGGCATCATGTCAGGGTTCACCGGCATGGAATCGGTTCCAGGCCCAGAGTTGCCACGAGTGGAGTTCTTGGAGAAATGGAATGGTTAGCAGACTCTACTAGCTACTCTCCTATATATGCCATTCTCTCGCTGAGAGTTCTTGTAATGGTCTTGTCAATTGTCATTTCTGTTTTCGCTGATAAAACCCTTGTCTTAATTTGGCGCTCTCAAGCGGAGAACCAGAAGAAGTACGCCGAGTTCGACTCCAGGTTCAAGTCGTCCAAAGTGCTCAAGGAGCTGCTCGAGAAGTCCAAGCAGAACAAGCTCAAGTGCGTACTCCCAATTTAGCTAGCTCTTTGTTTCTCCTGAACCTCTCCTGCATGCAGCCATGTTCTTGCCATGAATCTCTGAACAATTTGTCAAAAATTTGCAGGAATGAGAGGCAGATTCAGGACAAATACTGCCTGCGGGGCGCTGAGTGGGGCGTCGGAGATTGCTCGACGGAGGGGATGTCGGACCAGGAGAAGGAGGATTTCATCACAGAGCTGAAGAAAAGAACTGGACAAGAGTGAAAAATGTATAGATCAAGACCATATCTAATTTCCACCAGATAATGAGAGATGCATGCATGCTGATGGAGTTTTGTCACTGCATATTGATGTATAGCTTGTTACCAGACCACAATGTTGTGCTCCAAAGAATGGCATTTTACTCTTGGTAGCCTGATTAGCAGAAGTTTTGGATTGTAGGGAGGAACAAAGTCTGAGACACTCAGAAATCTACACAGTTCTTTTGAGAATTTTTTGCCTTCTTTTCAGATTTCAGTACAGAAATCTGAAGATGCAGTAGATGCATTCAGACGTTTCAGGACGTGCCCACGAGTGAACGTGCACACATGTCAAATGCCCTCTCCAACGCTTCCTAAATTTTTCGTTTCTTGTCCTGTTAGCCCTGTGCCTGTTCTTCTTTCATTCTCTTTTTTGTGCTAGTTCGCCTAAAATGCACACAACAGCCGGTGGCCTGCAGTTCTGAAAGCTTCCCTGCAGTTCAACCGACTGGGGAAACAGGCTGAATTCAATTGATCCATCAGGGTTTCAACGAGAGACAACATAGAAAAATGCAGCAACCTCGGGAATAAATTATACCATCAGATTACCCAAGCTAAAAGCAAAGCACCAGGTAAAAAACAAGCAGACACCAGGAACATGAGTACCAACTTTAATTTTTTACTCAGTCAAAGGAGGCTAGAGACACAACCGTTCAATTTGATGTTGAGGATTCGCCTAAAACCTAGTACATCTAATGTGATAAGTTTGTTGTATGTAAACTAACGAGTACACGATCTCTCTTCTACCTGTAGACAAGAATTTATCAGTCATTCAGTTACATTGGTCCAGGCAACAACATTAAGATCCAGTAATTTTCCATGCTTTTACTTCAAGGTTGAAAAGCCAATCCCTCTCCTTCCTTCAGCGTTAATATTGTCATCTTTGACGGTAATATACAGAGAAGGGTGGCACTCTGAGTTAATCCTTGAGCATATCCTTTAGCTAATTCTTCATGAAGATATTCAGGGTTCCCAGTTTTATGGCTTGTTCAGAAATCAGAAGGTTGGTGCTGCCGATATCAGGTAGTGCGATGATAAATTGAGATGGCTAAAATCTTCTGTGACTGATGTATCCTTGGACTGACGTAAATTCTGTTGAGGCATCTAAAAGTATGCAATATCAGCTGCCAGAGCACAGGTGCTTTCTTGGTAGCTCATCACCAAACCATCATAAGCACTGAATTCAATGCCACGACCAAGCCATCAGATTACGAGATCAGAACAAACTACCTTGAAAGGGAATAGAAAACATAAACTTTCAGCTTGATGACAACAAATAGATATCAATGAAAGTAATTATCAAGAAAGAAATTCACGGAAGCATAAGGAATAATTAATGCACCCAATGTTTCAAAAACAGAACAAAGTGAATAATTAGTAAAATACAAGTACCAAAAATGGGAGATGCCATTAGCAAACCAAAGAGGGTTAGCGAGCAATAATGGAGCAGACGACCAAATATATTTTGGTTACTACTCCACTACATGATATATCCAGAAAAAAAACATGATAGCTTGATAGTAAAATGTTAGTTGGATAGGTTAAAGTTACGTATGGTAGTATTAGGTAACAATTTACTATCATTGTTATGGAAGAAACTTACTCTGTTGATTCTGACATGTGAACAACTGAAAATTGAGGGCTTCCTAACAGACCAGCTGTTGTAAATTAGCATGAATGGCATCAACACTACTGGAAGAGGGAAGTGCTCACGGTGATTATCCCCATCTGGGAAGTATTGTGCAAATTGCACAAGTGTTGCAAAATCCATTTTAACTAGGTTTATAAGTTCAAAAAAATTACTAGAGATAGGGATGAACATATTCTATAGTCTGCACTCATGAAAAATTTCAAGAGCAAACTGAACTCCACTTGCTAGATTTGAAAAAGACAAATACTTAGTAAACAGAGAAAGGTTTTGTTTACTAAGGCTTGATTTGGAAGCCCACAATCCCTGGTCCATCCCTGTGGAAAGGCCACTCACAAAAAAAGGCTTAGGTATCTATCTGTCCAATTAAGACAAGTTTGATCTCTAGCAAAGAATTTTCACACTTTCTAGAACTTCTATAACTAGTGAAAAAGGAATTTGAAGAATAAAAATAAAATGAGCTAAAACCTCTACTTTCCTGATTTGCTTATTTTCTCTAAAATATCATTTCTAGATAAATATGAAGCAGATTTTCTCTTCAAT
Organism: Oryza meyeriana var. granulata; assembly: GCA_003991445.1. Taxonomy (NCBI): domain Eukaryota; kingdom Viridiplantae; phylum Streptophyta; class Magnoliopsida; order Poales; family Poaceae; genus Oryza; species Oryza meyeriana. Next base: position 21,150 of record RYFJ01002368.1, read on the forward strand.
GCCAGTTTTTCCTACCTTTTTCTGCATCCATCTCATGTGCCAGTGTATTCAACACATAAGCATGTAACAGATTTGATTAATTCAGCAAGCATACAGTTCGTCGATTTTAGCAAGGTTGACTACCAGGAAGCAGCACTAATGAATAAGGAACCACCACAAGTTTTCTAGAAAGAAGATAAATTTTGTAGTACAGTAATGATTGGGTTTGTTTTCTTCAGATAATTAAACTTGAAATAATGAAAACAGACGCCATGAGACAACAAAGGGGGCAGAAGAGAGTATTACCTGCGAGTTTGAGGTGATGATGGTTGATCAGGAGACGAATGAGAGGAGCCACCCCTAAATGCAACATGCCTTTGCCCATAAAACTCGTTGGGCATTGCTTGGCGAGTGGGTCGTGGCATGTCACCACCATCAGCTGTAGGAACTGGCCCAAATGAACCAAATTCAAGTGGTTCAGATGAAGAACCATGATTTGTGCCTGGTTCACATGAGTAGTACATGAAATATGGAGCTGAAGATCCAGAAAGGGCACCAATACCATTTGAAGCAGATGGTGATGGATCCCCATGCGTCATGTTCCCTGGTTTGCGTATGTAGTTTGTTGATCCAGAAGATTGGAGGCCTGCCTCATGCCTGTATGAATCATTTCTATAGGATCGCCGCTGCCTATCATACTGGCTTTCATCTGCTGTTTGTCTATCCGATCGTATGCCAGCCCTCTCTGAGTGGCTACGTCCATAGTTGCGGCCAGGATTTCGTTGTTTTGAGTTTATCCAGTTTCCTTCTTTATCATTATGGTCACCCTTGTCAGTATTATAACTTCCTCTGTGGTTTCTTGATCCTGAGTGCCGGTCCCTAAATGGAAACTTCTGAAAAAAAAGCAAGGCATAGAATTGACATATTAGCATCAGCCAATTAAGACTATCGAGTTCATAAAGGATTGCTCAATAAATTTTATTTCTTACAGAAAAAGATATAAACTATTGCACTTAAGCAACAAGCAATAGAGCTAAATTCCATCATCCAGCAACTGATAAGTATGTTGATCCAGGTAACTGAGGATCCATCCTCACCAGTGAACCATGAAACTCACATCTAGTTTGCTATACATAGAATATGTGAATGTTGTCAATTGTCATTATACATTCCTAAAAATTTGTTGCTTCCTGTATGGCTCTATCGCTTTTGTTTTCTATTAGATTGGATTCTATAACAATTTCAAGGCAAATTAAACAGGCTATATTTTTTATGATTAACCTATTTCCATTAGATCGTTAAAGAGTAGTAGCATGTGGTTGGTTATGAACTTATAGCCTATAGCAGCTGTTACAAAAGCTAGAACCAGCGATATAGTTTAGAAGCTAAGGTTGATAAAATCATTTTGCAAAAGATTAGCATCATATAGAGTTCTATATATGTGACAGAATACACTTTAATTTTCAATATGTGAATACTAAACAACTAAACATGTTATCTATGCATTAAGATATCAAAGCAACTTGTTAGGATCTTACAGGATTTGGCAGGTAAGTTCCTGTGCCACCACGGAATTTGGGATGCGGCGCATCCTCCGTATAGTGCTGTGGAACACCAGTAATTCTTTCAGAAGAAGGTTGTAGAGGCATCACAGGAAAGATTCGTTGGCTGGGGGGCACCATCTGTGTCCAGTTAACATTTGTTGAAGCTGGTCTACCAGGCCCATCCCATGGAACATGGCCCTGCAAATACATCGGTGGCACTGCAAAAGGGTATAATACATGATTCATGGGGCGTGGGTTTTGGCATGACCGTCCATATTGTAAATTATGCCAATGGCTATCAAAATCGCTGTTCAAAATGTCAGGCTTTTGCTCATCAGATGGGTCACCCGCAGTACTGGATGATGCTGTTGAGGTAGCATTGATATCAGGATGGTGAACATTGCTGAGTGAACTAAAATTTTGGACAGCAATATTGACAGAAAGTTGATCAACTCCTTCATTCCTCTCAAACTGTGGAACAGATCCATCACTATTGCCAGGAACATATGGCAGCATTACAAAAGGAACCGCTGGACCTGTTTGAACAAAAGTCAGTCCAGCACTACCAGCTTGTCTCTGCTGAGGGGAACCGATAAAAAAGGGTGCAAACATTGGATTAGGCATGCCAATCTGAGATTGTTCAAAATCATTTGGCACTTGACTAGTTCTTGATGATGTTGAACCAGACCCCGTTATTATGTCAGAGGTTTCATGTCTAATGTTTGGTATTATAATCCCATTCCTGGCACCATCATCAACCTCTAGGGGGATATGCTCAGAAGCATTTCCAGTCTGCCAACCAGTATTATTTTTGCTATGTGTAGTTGTGTCAGGTGCTGCAAAGGCAAGCCTTTTTCCCCATTTGTCCCTCAATGATCTTGTTGTATTTCCAGCTAATTCATCCCATGAATTCTCTGGCATAGCTTTGTTTCTTGACAAACTGGATTGTGAAGGAATTCTTGTGTTTCCACTACCCATTGGAGTATTTATGCTGACTTGTCTACTTGTTTGGTTTTGAAACATGTTAGTATAGTTCTCTTCTACTGCTCCATTATCCTCAATAGCAATCTCCCCCTGCCTTTCCAAGGGGGCACCAGATACAATGTTAGGTGAAGAGGAATGCTCCTTTCCATTAAAATGGCGCATCTGTGGATCTCTTCCTTGATGATTAAAATATCTAGGCAATCCAACACCACTCCAATTGTTGCCATCATCACGATTTGCATCTGGTGTAATAGGCTTCTCACTCTCATTACCTTCTTCAATGTTTGGTGCAAAAGTATGGTTTTGGACATAATGGGTCATGGGTGGTGAAACAAATCCATGGAGCAAATGCATATTGGGCCATGGAGCCCCAACTAAGCTAGTTGGTGGAATCCCAGCAAAATGTTTTTGGGGAAAAGTTGTTGGTGCAAGTAAAGGGGAGGGTGCCACCGAAAAATGAGATGGCATTTCCATTGGCAATTGAACTTGTCCGTTGAAGTCATGCAATTTAGCTGATGACATCAGATTAACTAGGACTTGTTCCTCTTGATGTTTCTCTGATGCCTCAGATACAGAAGGAAGTTCTTCATTCATTATGAAACCATTATCTTCGCGATAGCTGCTTGACACACTGTTTGAGTCAGAAGCTGCTTTCCCACTATGGTGAGATGAACCGTTCATCGAAGACATTGACTCATCCTGTGAAGACCTAGTGATGTGGCTGCTAGAAACTTCTGGAGCCAAGTTGTTTCTTCTGCTATTGTAATCAACCTTCAAAGATTTTTCCATTTCAACCACTCTAGTCCGTCTTCCACGAGAATATCCTTCAACAGAAGGGTCCGTTAGTTCAGGACTAGAGCGGGTTCTTGCAAACCGAGACCTGTTTTGTCCATTTCTGTCATTAACAAAGAGAGAATTTGGCACTGTCTTGTCCCTTTCATTTTGCATTGATCCATCAGATCTGTTTCTTTCAAGCTGCTCAGAGACCTTGGTATTGGCATGTGTTACATGAACTTTTTGGTGATGAGTATGAGAACCAGAAGGGTTAACTGTTCTCAGTGAGTTTCTCGGGTGTAGAACACTTCTCTGAAGTGGCTGAGAAGTAGCTTCAGGATAGCTATTAGCATTTTCACTGAGATTATCCTGGTTAGCACGAAGATTAGGATTTTCGGCGTTTTTCTTGAGTGCCATCGCACTTCTCTGACTACTTGATGCTTCAGCAGGGACAACCTTCAGAGGATGCTGATGAACCAGACTTAGTGTAGGTGCATCAGGACGATTGCCACTACCATGTCTTATCCATGTATTTGTGAAGAACTGATTTACTTCAGCAATTAGATCTTCTTTTGGGCATTCAAGTAACTTTGCCAACCTTTTCGCCCCAAAGGAAAAGGCACTGCGTATCCTAAAGAAATTGCCTGGACGGAAAAAAAAAAGCTTATCAACTCGACATAATGCTGTATTTATGTTTTCTTGCAGAAATAGAACTTTTAGTGGGTACAGTCAAATGGCCAGTTACAGTTCAATACTTGAAGCTGGATTGACCACAGCATCAAAAATGACCACAAAGCCAACATATTGAAGAGTGTACATTTGACAAGAGATGCATCACAAGTTCATAACAATACGGGATTTTTATGCTCACATGGCGAATCCTGGTAATCTAGCAAAAAATGAGTTTCATGAATTACTAGAAAAATACTCACTATCGAAGCTGGAAGTATTGAATATAAAAAAAATACTGTTTGTAGGCTTATTGTCAAACAGCTTATATGTCAGCAAAACACAACTTCCCTAAAAGAAAGAGAAAACAACTAATAACAAGGACCATGTATTTAAATAGTCATTAAAATGTTTGCAATATGAACTTTTTAGGCTTACAAAACATCTTTAACCTGACAAAAGTATAGACAATAGCATTCATAGTATAGAAATATGCGAAACCACTAGGACTTAACTCTGCTCGGTTCATCTCACTTCAATACGAAAAGCACTACATAAGTTGAAGCTCATAGTTACCTTTACTTACACTCCTTCCAAGGTTATTGTTTATCCGCAAAGGATCAATAACGTTGAAGTGCTTTGAAACAAATGGCTGTTGACCCTGGCTCTCCTGGATGCGAGGTGTAACTGCGTATGCATAACTGCATTTATCAAGGAAGGACTTGCTCAGCAACAATTCAGCAGCATCCATCCGTGGTGGCTCCGCTGCACAAAATAATGTTGAAAAAAAAAGTAAAATAACCATTTTACAATCAACTTTGATATAGAAGTCATAGACTCATAGTAAGCAGCATATAGATTACCAGTCATATCTGGAAGTGAACTTATAGGAACAGGACCCCACAAACTCAAACAAAATTTCTCCCAGTCAAAGTTGCTGAAGAATTCTAAGAAACGGTATAATACCTACAAACACATAGGTAGCAAATAAGAATTGTTTCTCATGCTGGGGTAGTAAAGAGCAAGAGATAATAGTCACCTCCAGTGGTCCAGTAAAACAATTGTTGAACACATGAAAAATGTACAGAACCAGGGTTTCCAATGCATAGGTAGATATAAGACCATGGTGAGCTCCAAGAATACGACTCTCATAGAAACACCACGCCTTTATCAATATGATACTCCGCTTGAATAAATGGTTCTGACTGATCAAGGCATCAACCTAATGTAGATTCATTGAAGCAAGTAAGGCAGCAAAATCAAATAATTTTGATTCCAAACCCATCTGCAATAAGGATAACCAAACAGAGTTTCTACCAGGCTATCTGCCTATGCTATACACATTTAGCTAGATTTGAACAAGAGAACTCACCTCTTCAAGGAAACAAAGTGTACACAATCCACCAACTTGATTAAATGATATGTCAACAACAATGTTGTCCACAAGACACTTAATAATTTTTACCTGTGCATGATTCATAAAATAAATGAGAACAATACCAAAGATATGATGACAGAATGAGAAAGTTGACACATCATCAAACATGACAACAAAAATGAGTAAACAAAAGGATGCATTTCCCTGTACTTAGTAGGATGCTAAAAGTATCTTTCAACAAACAATCCTCTTGAATGTTCACACCAGGCAGTAATAGGATTATAGACTAGCAGGTCTTACAATAGTGGATAGTCTAAAATTTCATGGCATCTGAAAAAAAATACACTTTCAAGTTTCCACACTATCTTCTTTTACAAACAGAATATCAACAACCACATGGAAATCCCCATCAGCAAAAAAGGAAGAGTGTAATATAACCAGAACTTTAGATAGGTGTATTAAAAATTTTGGTTTATTCTACTTTGCTCCATGTGGCAGAAGATGCAGAAATTTTCATTAGTAACTTAACATCCATGTACCCAAAGGAACAATAATAAGTCTGAGCTCTGAAAAAATCAAGATGGTTACATTTACAAAACTAAAGTTTCAGAGGAAGGGTTCTACCTCCGCCTGTATATACTGAACTTCTTTTACACGAAATTCAGCATTTTCACTTTTCTCTTCATGCTCCAATGCATCTCGAACCAAGTTGGCCCAAGTATCCTTTAATTCTTCACTATCACTAAAAGCAGTGACATCAATGTCACCATCAGGTAAGTAAGTCTTCAGAGGGACTGATCCAAAAGTGAAAACCTAGAGACACAAAGAGACCATTTCTGTCAGGTATCCGTGTATATAATCAATCAAAAAATCACACTTGAAATGCTAAAGGTAGGACCACGAAAGCTCCAGGGCGTGCAATACTCTCTCGGACTTAAGGAAGAAAGATGATGAAACAAGTCTATTTCCATTTCCCAAGAAACAAGAAGCTATTTAAACAATGCTATTGCCCAATACACCTACTACAAATAGTCATTCAATCAGCCAATGAAGTGTGTGCAAATAAGTAAGACCATCACATATGCATATGGTATGACTTTAAATCTTGAAGATTTGCCTGTTTATCATATCATCACCTTCCCCTAAGGTCAATGGTGTAGTTCCACAAGTTTTTCATTAACATGATAACTGCTAGTCTGATGCATTCCGTGTTGCAGGGAAATGGATGTTACTGTGAAAAACAATTCAACGATACACTATCAAATATCTCAAAATCGCACTCCTCTCCCAAAAATGCGGTTTAATCCTTGTCATCATCTCCATGGGTGATATCTCAAGGCATGTAAACAAGTTTTCAAAAAGTATAAACCGACGGTTTGAAACAAAAAAATAAATATCAAACAACGATGAAGATACCACCGATGTGCTTGTATGCAAGTGCTATTGGAAGCAAGACCTTCCAACTTTTGAACAAAAAGCACAACGATCCAATAGGGCACTAACCGGTGTCCCTTGCTCAAATAGAACTTGTTGGGAAATAGAAATCCATTGGCCTCTTATGCCAATACCATTAATCTGGTAAGTTCTACTACAACCAAGTCAGTTGAACAGCCGCGCTCTACTCAATCGGTGCTCGCGAATACACTGCAATCTAATAATCCGTATTACTTTCTGGAACAAATCAGTCCAGTAGTTAAACACCATCGCTATACCTGGCACGAGAGGCAGTTCATGATGAGGCGCCGCACGTAGTAGTATACGGCGCGCCTCCGCCCCTCGGAGTCCTCGTTGGGCTGGATGCGCGCGATCAGCTCCGCCGTCCGGACCTCCGCGACGGCCCAGCGCTCGCCGTCGAGCCGCCTCGTGACCCCGGCCGACGCATTGGGCAGGAGCCCGTTGGGCACCATCCCCATAGCAAACCAGCGGCGAGCCAACCAATGCTGCTCACCCGGCCGGAACCCAAAACCCTACACCCCCAGCACGACGGCGGCCGGCCTCACGCCTCCCGCAGCAGCAGCAGCAGCCGCCAAACCGCCGCCGTTGGCTCGGCCGCGGATCGACCCCGAATCGGCGGAATCGCGGGGGGCTCGGCGCACGGAACCCCCAACGAGGAGCTACGGATCGGTGCGTCCACCCGAAGCGTCCGCTCCCCTGCGTCGGCGGCGGCGGCGGCGGTGGAGATGGGGATGGGTAGTGGTCGGCGTGGAGGAGAGGAGAGGAGGGGAGGGGACGGGAGGGCTGAGACACTTGCAAGCGAAGGTGTGGTGCGGTGCGGTGCGGGTCGGTATTTGGTTTGGTTTGGGCCGTGAGAGAGTGCAGAGCAGTGCAGTGCGAAGAGAGGCTCCCCCGGTTACCGCAGCGTCTCAAACACCGGTTCAGACGTGGCGTACTAGAGCGGCCGCGTTGGGGATGCGGGCGTGCTCGACCAGCCGCCGTGATATGCGGTCGCGACTTGGAGAGACTTGTTGCGTGTGATCTGGAGCTTTTGGATTTCTCAGAAATTGCGATGGTACAACTCGAATTAGTCGTTAGCTTGTTAGTTTGGGTGTGCTAATGTATTGGTAAAATCCTTTGTAGGGATGTGTACAATGAGAATTTTCTACCTATACCTTGGTTTACGGTTGATGTCACCTGGGAATGCTTCCATGGTCATTCTAGGTGGTTGATGGTGAAATTTCAATTCATATTTGGGAGACTAATATTCAATTTAGCTAGGAGGAGCTGTTATCTACTCATCTTAGGCAGCGTTTGACGCAGCTTATTTATCGAGCTTAACAGTCGTACGCAAAATAAGACAGGTAACTAGTGCATAATTAGTTAAGTATTCGCTATTATAAATTTTAAAAATAGATTAATTTAATTTTTTTAATAAAACTTCTATATAGAAAGATTTTGTAAAAATTATGTCGTTTAGCAGTTTAGAAAACATGCTCACAAAAAAGAGATAGAGGCTTAAGCAAAGAACGGTGCCTTAGCTAATGTTGGGGTGAAGCTGGATGCTTTCAAAGCAAGAGGAGAGAAAGTGATGAAGTATACTCTTAATAAAGTTTCTTGCTATTGGTGACATTTGGGTATTTCCGATAAGTTCGTTTAATGACACAAATGTTGAAATGCTTCCTACGAAGACAAACTACTAGCACATGGTTTTAAAAGTGGAAAATCGTCACCCCTTTTAAGGCAATATTATTTTTAGAATTAAGGCATATGTATTAGTTCTCATAATTTTGTGCAGCTTTTGCTACCAAAATTTGGTGCACTTAGATCTACTACCAACATCTTACCAATATACTATAAACAAAGAATAGATCTATGTGCAACACAATTAGAATCTATTAAACAATCAACATATCTGTTATAAAAACTTTTAGGAGGATAGTAGTTCAGATCTCTTAACCTTTGTATTTGATTGAAGATCCGCACCATACCCCGGCCTTCTCTACATCTTCGAAAAAAATCCAATAAGGCATTTGACTAGGGCTCTGAGCTTGGGATAACAGAACAATGAGACAATGTTGATGCCGATAGATCTAGGAAAAAGACATGTTAGGGACAGCATAGAAGCTCTAGGTGTTAGAAGGCAACAAAGCAGATCTAACAAAAGGGGCGAGAAAGAATACCGGCATGATTGCTTCCCACCAAAGTTGTAGAAGACTATGAGGCAAGTGATATGATACTTCTTACTATTACTAGCATCGATGGAGATAGGCCGACATGCCTCACAAACATGGGCGTCCGGGAAGATCTAGGTTGGTACGCGTAAGGTTGATATCAGCGGCGGCGCTTGAAGAGGAGAGGGGAGGATGCGAAGTTAGGGTTGCGGATGAGGTTTTATACTAAAGTGGGAATGGCACAAAACCATTGGATGCTAATTGTATGGCTCAAAATCCGAATGATTTGCAAGGAAACATGTCTTGTAGATAGGCCCTGCAATCAATACTCAGTGATATATTTTAAATGAGTAAAAAATGATATCTTCTAGAAGGAATTAAACAATCCCACTGTTTACGAGTCCGTCCATACAAAGCCCGGCCCAAGCCTTGGACCAATCGTACTTGGGCCTCAGTTCTTGGCCCAAAGCCCAAACAATCCCAAAAATAAAACAACTAATGATATGTATATATTTTTAATTTGGAATGTAATAAAAATGAACAATATAATAATATTATCTAAATAACATGGGGGCACAATGCTTGTTTTTCAAGCTCTAAGCCGAGGTGAGGCTTGGGTTTATTTTTTAGGCTTTCCAAAGTCCAACTTACTTCTTTTCAAACCCCAAGATTTGAGCTCATCCTCAGATTGGATTCAATAGATCTTAGCCTGATTCTTCTTCAGTGCAAGGGAGCTTTACAAGCTTAGCAATAATCAAAGGTGCAAGGGCGCTTTATCGGCTCAGCAATAATCAAGGATACGTAACCTCGACAGTACGGTGAATGGATGACAACTATAGAAAAATAAATAGTTATGCTCATGATTAAATATCGAACTAATGTGTCAATAACATTTGCTTGCAATGTATGTCATATATTATCAATATGGTGCATTTTGTTGTATTAAATATAATCCACGATTGAAAATAGGGTGTCCTATACATGCCCTAGATGAGATGATCCTATTCAGTTTTAAAAAAAGAGAGGCAAAATGCTTGTTTTTCTAGGTTTTCCAAAGTCAGACCTACTTCTTCTTTCTAAACCCTAGGTCATATTTGGCTGATCTTAGCCCCGTTTATCTTCAACGCAAAGGGGCTCAATCGGCTTAGGCTTAGTTTAAAGGTGAGGGAAGAGAAATAAGATCACGTAAAATGAGATGAGCTATTAATGCATGATTAATTGAGTATTAGCTATTGCGAACTTGAAAAAGGATTAATATGGTTTTTAAAGTAACTTCTATATAAATTTTTTTAATAAAAAACACATCGTTTAGCACTTCGAAAAACGTGCTTACGAAAAACGAGGAGGATTTTCACTCAAACCTATGGAATTTGAACGTTCCCCTAGTGATAATCTAGGGATGCATAACCTCGATAATACGGTGAATAATGCATGCTTCTACTGTGTCAACAATATTTGCTTGCAATACGCGTCATATATCGTAGCATTTTGTTGTAGTAATCCATCGCTAGAAAATCATATGTCCTACACATGTCCTAGATGACCTAGATCTATCGGACTGCTCTCCGTGTCTAATATACAAGTCAGCTAGTCAAGGGATGCTCGCGCTCGCCGACCCGTGGGTGCAGCCCCGCATCCGCTGTCAGTTTTTCAGTATCCTGCACCACAAGAGCGTTCAGAGCTCAACGTTCTCCTGCTAACACACGTGTGGACGAGAAAGAAAGCTGCAAGCACTGAAGCGCGCAGCTAGCTAGCGCGCGCGCGCAGGCACAGGCACAGTCACAGCATGCCGACGTGGGCCGCCGGCGCCAAGGCCGTCGTCCTTCTCGTCCCGTCCCCGTCCACGCCGGCGCCGCTGCGCTCGCGCGGAGCAGCGGCAGCGCGAGCGCGAGCGCGAGGCGGCCGTCCCCGGCCGTGCAGCGCACAGAAGCCAGGGAGCGAAGAGCGAGGCGCCGGCGGCGTCGTGCTCTCCAGGGGCGCCCTCCTACGATCCGGCGCCGCTCTCTTCGCGCTCGGCTTCGTCGACGCCGGGTGAGACGCACGCTGTTGTTATCGAAGGTTTTGCACCGACGCGTTTGCGTTTGCACCGGTCATCTCCTCACCGTCCGTTTTGCTGATTTTGCAGGTACAGCGGCGACTGGTCTCGCATCGGCGCCATCTCCAAGGACACCGAGGAGCTGCTCAAGCTGGGCGCCTACGCCGTCGTGCCTCTCTGCCTCCTGGCCTTCGTGTTCCTGCCATCATCGGAAGACAGCAGTAACACTGAGTCCTAGCAAGAGCCAACATCGACTCGTCGTCATATATACCATCATGCTTACGTAGTTACGTGTTGCATACTTTGATCGCAATCGCAAATGAGCCTTTTTGCCTTTAGCCGATGAATGTAGATGATGAAATCGGAATGGATTACTCGATTGGTATGTGTCTGCATCCGTTCAGGCAGAAAACGTATACTGCAGATTGCAATATGAGTGCCCAAGATATGACTCAGTAGTTCTGAGAATATTTGATGGGCAATGGCAATAAAGCAGAGCGTTTGCGGTTGCTCTCGTCTCTGTTCCCGGGAATAAGACGAGGCCATTTGTCGCGCAAAATCTTGACCACCTCGCTGTCGGTGCAGCCGTGCAGCGATCTCGTCTCCACTCTCCAGTCCATAGACCATACTAGTCCATAGACCATACTAATCTCTCGTGATTTTTGTTTGACATTTTTGTCATGGGAAACGATATGATGCGACGCCTGCTTCTATTTTCTGCAGATAAAGTTCTATGACAACCAATCTTATACTACAATTTCAAGTTGGATGCCCTGTTGCAGTAACAAACACTTACAGGGCACATCATGCCAGCTTCACTAGCATCACACCTGGTTCTAGATTAGAGCAAGTGTGCCACTAAAAGGCATTGTTAATCCAAAGAGAAGAGGAACAAAACAATTTTTCCTTCTAGGCACGCAGATGGCCCAATCCTGGCCGTCCAGATGAGGAACGGTCCAGATCACCCCTGTGGGTGGAGAGTTACACAAACGAGAGAGATCGAAGGAAAATTGGGTGGTCTTCTTTCTCTTCCACACCTAGGCTCCTTCCTCCTTTCCTCTCCTCCGTGCCACCTGTCTGCCGCCGCTCTCTCCTCCGGTGAGCCCCCTCCCCCCCTCGACACGGCGGGCATCGCCGAGATGAACGCCTTCCCAAGAACCGGACGTGATCTCCCGTGGCACTCCCATATGCCTCTCCGCTGCTAGAGATCCGGGCTCTTTTCGGTAAGCCGCTACATCCACCTCCCCTAATCCTCGAGTAGAACTGCCTGATTCATGTCTAATTCCTGCCATCGTGCTAAAGCTGGTTGGGAATTTCATGTTGGTAGTCTGTGTGAGAGCATGCTAGTTTTTCCCGGGCTGAAGAGTGGTGTTCGATACTTCAATCCTTTCTTCGTTGGTGGGTATGGAAGTAGGACACATCGCCGGTTTGAATTCCCATGGATGTATGGATGTTCGATTTTCTATCATATAAATAAATATACTCGAATGTTGCCAATTTAGGATTTCTAGATGGTTTGCAATTCTGATATTGTGGTGATCTATTAGTTGTCACATGTTACAAGGTGTGACTCGTAAAATTTGCTATTATACCACTGTCAATGTTAGTCTTCATCAAAATACTATCCTTAACATAATACACGCTAAAATACCATTGTAATTACAGTAGACTCTCTCCTTTGTTATTATGACAGTTTTTAGTTTCCTTAAAAAAATTTGACAGTTTTTTATTTCATTTTAATTATGTTTAAACTTTCCACCCACCTGAAAAGACCAAAATGCCCTCAGCTTTTTGTATTCAACGTGACGCATCGATCTCCTCTTCCTATCGTTCTTTCCTCCTTCCTCTCTCCCGTACGCAGGCAGGAAGGCAGCAAGGCGGCGGCCGGCCGGCGAGCTCCCCCCTCCGCGCTCTCCCTTGCGGCGGCCCAGGACGGGCTCCGCCTCGCGCGCCGATCCCATCCCCCCATTCTTCCCCGCGTTCGCCAGCTGCCCCCCTCCTTTCTCCACAAACCCTAGCTATGAGAAGCTCATGAAGGTGGCTTCAATCCTGCGCTCCTAATCACGGGGGTGACTTTTTTGGGTTCAATTTTCAACTTCCCGGTTGTAATTTCAAAATGTGTCTTTGAAATTTTTATTTTCCTTGAGACCTAGGACAGTTAGGCGGCATGGACATTTTTCAACTTTGTTTTCTAGAGTAATTGGATCATTAATGTTCATCTACTTTGTGACTTTTTTATGGTTATGATGTTCATCTGATTTGTGTTTTTTTTATTATTTTGATGCCTTACAGTGGAATATTTTTTGAACTTGGTAAAGACAAAGCTTTTTTTTTTTACATGTAGTACCAGCTACTTGGGGCAAAAGAGAGAACGCCGGGAAGCTAACTGCGACAGAGCCCATGGAGAACTTGATGTGTGGGTGGCAAAGGAGTCTTTTTATGTGGCTAGAGAGAGGATAATATGTTCAGAACTGTCACAATGGTAAAGGAGCAAGTCTAGAGTGATCACGATGGTATTTTAGTGTGTACCATGTTGGAGATGGTATTTTGGTGAAGCCTAATGTTGGCAGTGGTATAATAGCAAATTTCTTGTGCGCCTCAACCGCTGAAGAGAGCGGCTGCGTTGTTGTGCACTGGTCATGATATCTCAAGGTTTCAGAAATTCGGTAGAGGCAGCAGATGTGGTGTTGGTGGTCACCGTGAGGCGTGAGGTGGTGACCTTACTGAGCCAATTTTTCAACTATTTCTGTTCTGGTGATGGGAAGCTGAGGAACCAATAGAACAGATAGTATTGGCAGTATATGTTGGAATTCCATGGAATTTTTGTGATCAAATAGGTTGTGATCCTGATCAGGGCCGTTTCTTAATGCACCTCAAGGCCTGCTAAGATTTTTAATCATGTCTGCCGAAATTTTATTAGAAGGTACGGTATAGTATCTAAATGTGGCTTAGGCTGTGTATTTAGCTGGGGGAATCAGGTTAAGCTCATTAATCTGGGTGAACCCATTCTCTAGAAGGCACAGTATAGTATCTAAATGCGGCTTAGGCTGTGTATTTAGCTGGGGGAATCGGGTTAAACTTATTACTCTGGGTGAACCCATTCTCCTAGAAGCTCTCTGCCTGTAACCAAATTTGTTTGAGGAGTCATACGTTTTATTGATCTCGGACACCGTCAAATAGGCTCTGTATATAATGAATAAGTAATGAACCAAGGCAAATGGTTTTCTCTTGAAGTTGGCTATCAGTGGGGCATCGTATCATAGTATAAATTTTTGAGCCTGCAGGGACTATCCATTGTCTATTTGATCTTTCAATTTATTGCGCACCTGTACAGTAAGCCCCGTTTGAGTCTGTACCTGATGAGTTCTAACTTCTAACAACATATCAATGATATCTTCTTCATTTCCTTTCATGCTAGTACGTTTGTAGTTTTTCTTAGATATTGTTAAAATTTTCAACCAAATCTGCATACCTCCATGTTTGCAATCACTACTGCACTGTGAAACTGTATTACTGCCCACAAAATTAGACAGCATGAACTAATTCTATGATTCAGTACCTGGAAATGCATCATCTACTTAGCATGTTATAATTTTTCTGGCCTTTATATCTGTTAAAGCTATATGGTGCTGCTTGCTCTACTGCTATTTGTTTTGTTTTTACTATATCATTTTGTGGTTGAAATTGTTCACAAGACAAATAGGAGTAATGGCTTGACTTACTAGAGCAACATATATGTTATGATTTGTCTTCTGTAAAGCAGGATTGCTGGAGTACAAGATATAGTGTACGAGTTCTCTCTCATTCAACATGTGGAGTTTGGCATCAAACGCCATAGCTGGAAGCATAAGGAAAAAGGTGCAACCTTCAAAATGCAGCCAATCCAATCCTGATTGCTCCGATGATGATGTTTCTTCATGTGCCTTGGGAATCCTTCAACCTTGTTGAGAACATTCCCTATGTCTTGTGGTGTGGTCATACAATGTGCAAGAACTGCATCTTGGGTCTTCAATGGGCTGTTGTCAAGTTCCCAACCCTTCCTATACAACTGCTTCTCTTCATCTCATGTCCATGGTGTAACCTGTTATCTTTCTGGGTAGTATACAAGGGAAACCTCAAGTTCCCACGCAAGAACTATTTTCTGCTGTGGATGGTTGAGACCATGAATGGTGAGAGAGCAAAGTTCCATTCCCCTAGTCACGGAGAGTGTCATTCTTTATGCCCTTCCGGTGGTGGCCCAAGTTCCAGTCAACACCACTGAAGACCTGCCCCACGACCTGAAAGCACCATTGGCAGAGATAGGAATGTTGCTGGCAACGTTTTCAGTGCTGATAGCATCGGTCCATCTCTCCGAAAGCTAGTGTTGTCTTTCGTTCAGATGACAGCCAAGTTTCCACTCGTGTTAATTTTCCTTCTGATAGTCCTGTATGCTGTCCCCGCAAGCGTTGCAGTTCTAGTATTGTATGTCCTTGTTACAGTTTTGTTTGCACTGCCATCCTTTTTGATCCTCTACTTTGCTTATCCCTGTTTGGATTGGCTCGTCAGAGAGATCTTTAATTGAGTGTTGTTGTATTACATGTCATTACAGTTTATAACTCAGCAGCAGAAAATTTAACATTTGCAGTCTCATGTGCTCTGCGGGGATGTTAATTTTTTACTTTCTGTCCATTCTATTGTAGCCTTCAGGGACAGTAACTGTAAGATGGAACTATAATTATTGCATTCATGTTCATGAATCACTCTTGGGATGGTAGCTTTCTGTTGCACCGGCCCTACTTTTTAACATTCTATGTTATGTTACTTGTTCGAAAGTCCGCAATACTGTGATATACCAATGTCTGATGGTTCACTCTAATGTTTTATGCTTAAAGAACATATCCGTTTCTTTAGGTGAAAGTACATACGGTTGATATGTTATGCCCTTACAAACCGTTGTATTTCTACTATTATAAAAATTCATAGTGTTTCTATTTGTTCACCTTTGTCCGTCCTCATGCGACATCTACCTGATTCGATTTCATCACACGGTTCCTGTTGGATTTGTGTATAAATTGGACTTATCCCAACCCTAATAAAATCAGCACAAGGAGCTATGGATTGCAACACAGAGCAATCGAGATAAATCGAAACTGAAAGTGACGAGATTGAACCTGATTTCATTGGGAGCGGCAATGATTTGGGTGGCAGAGGCACATCCTTGTGTAGGTGGCTTCATCTTCTTCATGGACTCCTCCTCGAGGAGTCCTCCCCATGCTGAGGGCCAAACGGCCTGCGGCGGCGCACCCGCGGCCTACGGCACAGCGGCTGCAGAGCCGTGCCAGAGCAACGACGGCAGAGGCTGAGAAAATCGGTGGCGGCGGTGGTTGAACAGGAAGGGGAGGAGGTGGCAACCCTAACCACCCCTCCCCTCTCCCCTTTTGTTCCCAGGCCAAATGGGCCGGCCACTCGCCCAATCTCCAACGCCTCTCGCGCCCGCCCGAAGCAGGCCGAAAGGCTGCCGGCCCAATCTCCAGCACCCCATGTGTGCGCCCGAAGCATGCCGAAAGGCCGCCTAGGTTTCAGCCCAGGTTTGGACTATTATGTGAAAAAATCCCTAGATTTCCAGAGAATTGAGAAATAGTCCTTATAAATAGAACTATTCAGTATTGTTTTAATTTTAGCTCCTGAATTTTTACAATTCCAAAATAGCTAAAGAAATAACAGGTCTTTTGTCAATTACAATATAGTCCTCAAACTATATATAATAATAATTATATATAATTGAAACGGATTTGCTACGGCACACGCGCACGCCGACTTCTTAAGTCGTGTGTGGGGCGAGCAGCACAATTAATAACCATCATTAGCGCTTAATAATTTTTAAATTATAAAATAATAAATAAACAAGTTGAGTTGAAAGTTTTAAATATCAGTTGAAAGTTCCAAAAATCCAGTTGAATGTTTCAAAATTTAAGTTGAAAATTTTAAATTTTAGGTTGAAAATTTCAAATTTTGAGTAGAGTTTTTAAAATTTTCAATTGAAAGTTTAAATTTGAGTTAAATGTTTAGATTTGAAAATTGGATCAAAAGTTTCAAAATTAGAGTTGAAAGTTTTAAATTATTAGTAGAAAGTTTACTCGAATTTTTCAAAATTTGTACTGAAAGTTTCAAAATTTAAGTTGAAAGTTTTAAAATTTGGAGTTGAAAGAAAAGTTTCAAATTTTGGTTTTTTTTGAATTTTGAGTTCAAAGATATAAGTATGCATGTGAGAAAATAAACGAAGCTAACTGCCTCCTCCTTGGTCCAATGGAAAACGGCGTCGTATTTGGCCAATCTTGCCTCGCATGTGCGTGGGGGCCCACGCCTTTGTTTTGGACACGGCACGTTCTTGGGGCGCGTGCGCCAATTAGCATTCCCCTAATTTAAATACCCTGTTGCAATGCACGGGCAACTTGCTATATTATTATTAAGTTGTGAATGTTCTAGGGAATTTTGTTCTTTTCAATAGAAAGAGATAACTTCTTAGATTTGTCGCATGGTTTGGATTAAGTTTAAATTTTCAAATTAAATGTTTAAGTTTGACTTGAGTGTTAAATGCTTTCGCTTCAAACATAATTTACCAATCAAAAGTAGTTTTTTTTTCAAGTTTGACAGCAGAAATAGATGAAAGCATCTGGCAGTCGGTGGCTAGGCGCCTTGGCGATCCATGAGATGGATTCAGATATACAAACCAGGCTTGGTGCCAAGCCGCCAGCCTCGATCACTTCACTTCGGTGCTGGTTCAGTCAGGAGACACACCGATTATGATAAATTTTCGCACAATTACTAGCGTTAGGCACGGACAAAGCGTGGAGAGTGCACGCCGTTACACGGAGAGGCCGCGCACCCGGACTGCCACACTGTCTTCTCCGCCCACAACAAGGGCACCTACTCATTCGACACCAAGACACCGAGCCTGTCACGTTTAAGCCTAACCTCACGCTCAAACGATGCCTTAGGAAGAAACTTCGAACGCAACACATACGTTAAAATGCATCATATATATGGGGGTTTACCCACAGTCTCCAACAATGCGACCATCTACGCTTAGATTACCAAAGTGTCTGTAGGAGTTAGTTGATTCTGCGATGGGCTTCATCTGTGCCTTGGGGTACTTCTCTTTCCGGTTTGCTATCATCTGATTATTTATTTCACTTCTTAATAGAACGTCAAACATATCTCCTGTCATTTGAGTTATTAAAAATCTAGATTAATATGCTTAACTGAAACTAGAATAGTAGCTGATTATCTTTGAAAAAAGAATACGAATAAGAGCCTGTTTGGATTACCCTACCAATTTTTAGAAGCAATCCAAATATGCCCTAATACTCTGTGTCTCCGTAAACCTAGAATAACTAAGGGTGCATTTGAAGCTACGTTTTGGATGACTTACTTCCTCATCCTTTCTGAACATGCTTTCCGAACTGCTAAATGTTGTATTTTTTTAAAAAAATTTTATATAAAAGTTTCTCAAAAAAATCATAGTAATCCATTTTTCAAGTTTAAAATAATTAATACTCAATTAATCATGCGCTAATGGCTTGCCTCGTTATGCGTGCCGCCAAAAATCTCAGCCTTTCCCCACATTCAAACGAAGCCTAAAGCAAAACGAGGCAAGCCATTAGCACATGATTGATTAAGTTTTAATTATTACAAACTTGAAAAATAAATTTATTTGATTTTTTTAAAGCAACTTCTATATAGAAAGTTTTCACACGAAACACACCGTTTAATATTTTGAAAACCGTGCTAATGGAAACCGAGGGAGTAGCTCGGCTACAGAAACGCTAGTACGTGCGTGCACGCATCAAGCGTGCAAGTAGCACGCACGCATCAAGCGTGCAAGTAGCGCTCATGGTCACTAGCTTCTGAATAGGTTGAGGAGTCCAACTAGTACACCTGCATGTCTTAAAAAAAAAGAAAGAAGACTACTATACATGCATGCTTTTTCAATACATTGAGTTGAATTTCTGTTAAAAAAATACATTGAGCTGAAAGTTTTTATAATTTGAATTGAAAGTTTCATATTTAAGTTGAAAGTTTTAAATTTTGATTGAAAGTTTTAAAGTTTGAGTTGAAAGTTTTAAATTTGAATTGAAAGTTTCAAATTTGAGTTGAAATTGATAGAGTATTTTTAAATTTTCAATTGAAAGTTTTAAATTTTGAGTTGGAAGTTTCAAACATTGAATTGAAAGTTTCAAAGTTTGAGTTGAAAGTTACTCGGAAAATTCAAGTCTCTATTAAAAATTTACTCGAATTCAAATTTTATAAAATTCAAAAGCTATTAAAAGCTAAGTCCATATCTTGACATGTCTCTGCTGTGGTAGAAAAACATGTCATTGTTGATTTTATCGCGATAAACATATATTAATTAGATACGCATGCTCAGTCAATATGTAGAAAAGAACGCACTGTAAATCTCGCCGGCGTCAGCGTCTCATGGAGGACAGGAGTGCTATCTTCGATTTCGATCTCTACAAATCCAGTGATCAAGATCAACTCCATCACAAATCAACATAGCCATCTTAGCCAATCAGGCCTTTTCCGGTGTCCCATCTACGGGGTTGGTCGCATTGTTTGTGCCGATGATTGCCATGAATCAGTGCATCAATAGCCCATCAACCAACAACCACACTGGCGCGGCGTCACAGCTAGTCAGCTACTACCTGCCTGCTTTCAATCATCGTGGCCTGCATTGTCCCAGAAAAGCGAGACTTCGATGTACACTGTCGCGTGGCCGATCGATCGATCGGGGTCTGCTCGTTGTTCAGAGAGTGCGTCTCCGTCAGAATTCAGAAGGGCTTCTGCTTTGCTGCCATTTCTGATCATTGAATTGCTTAGCTGTTCCATATACTTCCGTCCATAATCGGCATGGTCCAACCGTCCAGTCCTCCTATTGATATGTGCATGATCTGTCTGAACATCTTTCTTTTCTGTCGACCAGTACTGAAACTACTGATCTATGGAAGAAATTACAGCGTTAAACTCCACATACAAAGCGTGCGTTCGTTTCAACGAATGGCTGGGCTACTCTCGGTTTCTGTTAGTACGTTTTTCAAACGGTTAAACTGTATATTTTTGTGTGAAAATTTTCTATATAGAAATTGCTTTAAAAATCAAATGAATCTATTTTTCAAATTTGTAATAACTAAAACTTAATTGATCATACACTAATAATTTATCTTATTTTACATGTAAGAATAAGCTCAACCTATTTAGCTAGAACAACACAGCCAAAGAGTGTTCTAGCTAGCTACCAGTGGTCAGTACTGAAATTACTGAGCTGAAATTTCTGCTGCTTGGATTTGTGGCGGAGTGCAAATGAGTGGACTGATAATAGTATAATCTACCAGTAGATATCCTTTTCTGCACAGCAAAAAAATTTGCCTGCAAATGCAAAGCTGCGAAGGGCCCAGATCAAGCTTTTTGTTTCTTGAACAAGGCTTTTTTCCGCGCTTCTTTTGTGCTGTCAGACATTCAGGCATACAGTATTACTGAAGATCAATGATTCACCAACTAATTAAAGAAAAAATAAATGAAGCGAATGAACAAAAGAGGAGGGGAATTCCATCGGTCTCCAGGACCCCACGAACGGCTGGTTGATCAACCGAACTAATTCTCGAGACCCGTTCTTCCTTTTCCCTTTCTTGCTTGCCCTTTAAGTAAGTTTATGCTTTCTTTCTTTGATTCTTTGACGTGGTACTTTTCTTTACCAGCAGACTAATCATCTCCCGTCCTGGTGAGTAATTGTGATCAAGCTAATGCTATTAATATGCTAATTAATCCAAGCCAACTAATCATATAGTTGCACGACTTTGTCGTGATTTAATTCACAGGCAGTTGCTTTCGGCACATAAACTTTTTCCTCCCCTGTTTTTTCCCATCACCCTTTTCTCCTCCTTTGGGCGGATTCCTTTAATCCAATGCAAGAATGTCTAGCTCGTAATACCGGCAAAAAATTTGGAGCAATTTTCTTGAAAGCGAGTGGTTGTCTGGTGTAGAATTCTAATGTAGGGGTTTTACGAGATTTATACCGAAATTCGTCAATTTACTTTTAAAATTTTGTCGTAAGAAATATTCTGTTCTGATTCGATTCGTTTATTGCTGTTGCGAGGCCTCGCACGCACAGGTATCGCAACGCAAAACAACGAACGAACGCGCCATTGAACTGGCATTGCCTGGCATCTTTAACATTTTTGTACAAGCTTTTGAACCGTGCAAAAAAAAAAAAGAAAGAAAAAGAAGTAGGGGGCAAAACCGCTGCCGGGTCACCCCAAAAGAGGCAAAGAAGCGCACCGGCGTTACGGAATGACGCGGCGAGGACGCGCAACAGTGCAACCAACGCTAACGTCCGTGCCGCTTTGTTTAGTATGCGTATTCTTTCTTGATTTCTCTCTAGTTGCGCCGCGCACGACTTCCCTCGAGAGGAGAAAAGGGTGGCGGAGTCAGGTTATCTGCGTGCCAGCCAGTCAGCTGCGTCGTCGCCGCCGCCCCTTCCTCCTCCTCCTCCTCGGCTCGCCATCCGTCCCTGGTCGCCGCCGCCGTTGGTGGGTGGGGGGAGGGCGGCAGGCTCCGATCGGGGGGTAGCTCCATCTCTGAAAGGTACGATCTTGGCGGGAGGATTTGGCGCAATTTGTTGCTCTGCTTGGTTTTGGTTCGCGTAGTTATTTTGATTTGGATGGTAGGAGGGTATTCGTCTGGATCCTGCGATGCGATTTTGGCTATTGGGGATTGGTTAGGTTCAGGGAAATGCGTTGTGCTGGCCGCATGGCCGCGGTGATCAATTTGGCGCAGGAATGTGAGGGGGTAAAATTTTGATGTCAAAGGGTGGATTTTTTTTATGTGAAATCTTTGGCGTGTGCGTTTTGTTGACCTGATATTCTCATTTTAGCTTATTATGATAGCGTGCTATCATACGCGTAAATCATTTGCTTCTAAATTTCGTTAACAATGAGTACCTCTGCTCAGATTAGTAGTTCTAGTGTTAAGTATCAAGAGTAAAATGATGCCGTCGAAAGATGGCACCTTTGAGCTTAATGCCTTGACTTGTTCTTTCGTTGGGGGGTTTTGATTGGCATATTGTGCTTTCGTCTAATCCTTAGTCTTTCTAGCTGGAATGAATAATGGTGGTATGGTAGTGATCTTACGTTGGGGGGTTTTGATTGGCATATTGTGCTTTTACTAATCTAATCCTTGGTATTTCTAGCTGGAATGAATAATGGTGGTATGGTGTGATCTAGAACAGCTTGGCTGGTAAAAGGTTGCTTGTGTTAATGACCAGCTAGTTTGGTGAAACATTTTCTGAGGAGTGGGATCTCAAAAGTGTCTATGTCCAATTTAGTCTCTTTCCTTTTTCCTTTTCTGTTTGACAAAAAGTTGAATGGTCAATTGGTCAAATTCCCCTTTTGCTCCAGAGTAGTTCATGATTCATCCAGTAATTGTTCGTGTCTCCTTGACCTCCTTCCTGTCCAATTTTAGGCAAACTCTTCACATTGGAAATTGGATACATTCTCCGATAAGTGCTGCCTGAGAAGCAAAGTTAGGGAATATCTGCTTTCAGCCTTTCAGGAGGTATGATGCAGATCTGTTTGGTGTTTTTTTCCCAGTTTGTGCTTCTGATTCTATCTTTGCAGCTTGCCTTCAAGCACTTCAACTTTGTGGACATTTTCTGTAATTTGTATTTGAACTGCTAACATGGTACGGTGTGAAATTTTCTGTATTCACTATTCAGTTATGTCATGAATCAATACCAACCTATTGATTTAGGGTGGAGTTGGCGTATAGTTTTTAGTGGTAATTCTATTATAATGTACTGTGCCATTCCAGTGAAAAAAGTAAAGACTAAAAGAATTGATTCCAAGATCACGGCTGTTGCCATGAAAACAAATATCTTAGAAATGAAATCTGTGTGGCCACGCCCAATTTTTTTACTCTCCCTGATATAGTGGAGGGATGACACATGTACAGGCACATTCAACTTACCAATCAAATGCCCTACATCCCCTCTAGCCTTTTATTCTTTATAGTTAATACTCCCTCTGTGTAACGCCCCGGTTTCTGGGCCGTTAAAAACTATTTTAGTAAAAACCCTAATTTTAAAATTTTTGGATTTTTGTGTGTGCTTAAGGATTAAGTGCCATGGATCTCAGATCAAAACCCCTTGAAACCCTAAATCCTCATCCCCAAACTCTCTCCTAAAATCCGAGACTCAAATTTTGCAATTCGACTGTCTCTCTAAATTTCCTCGAAAAAATTCAAAATCAAATACCTTCCAAAAATTCTCTGTACTCGGGTTCGAATTTTGCAATTCGAAGCCCTTCAATAAAAACCCTTCGGGAATTGCCTTTGAAGCCTTTCGGTAAAAATCCCCTTATTTTGTTCCTCTCGAAAACTCTAAATTTCATCGAGAACTCCCTTCCCGACATTTCCGGATTTATTTATTTCCCAAAATCCTCAAATCCCAAGAATTAAGTTCAAATCCTAAAATTCCCTCGAGGTGCTCCAATTCTATTCTATTACAAAAATTCCCAAACATTCCTTGAAAATCAAATCCCCAAATTTAAATCAAGTTCCAATTTAAAGTTGCCTATTGAATCTCCTCTTTTCCTTCTCCCAAAAATCATCCAAAAATCAACACACACACATATATATATATATGCTCAAATCCAAACCTCAGAAACCCCTCTCAAAGATTCCCAAAAGTCCCAGAAGTCCAAATCTCAAATCCTAATTTAAATCTCCAATTTATCCCTTCAAAAACTCTCTCTAAAACCTCTCTTTCAATATATATATATATACACACACACACATATCAGAGCCTCTCTTCAAATTCTCTTGATTTAATTCCTGAGAATATTTGCAAAATCAAACAATCAATTTAAATCTCCAATTACCCTTCCCAAAGACAAAACCCTCCCTAGATCTCTCTCTCTCTCACA
The DNA here is from genome assembly GCA_003991445.1 of Oryza meyeriana var. granulata. Lineage (NCBI taxonomy): Eukaryota > Viridiplantae > Streptophyta > Magnoliopsida > Poales > Poaceae > Oryza > Oryza meyeriana. The sequence continues at coordinate 45,077 of RYFJ01002368.1, forward strand.
CACACACACACACACACATATATATATACATACATACATACATACATACATACATACATACATACATATATATATATGTATATATATATATATGTATGTATATATATATGTATATGTATATATGTGAGTCCCCCTTGAAATCCCCTTATTTAAAGTCCTGAAAATATTATGAGCCAAGCACCAAATTCCAAATTAAATTACCCTTTTAAACTCTCCAAAAGTCCCTCCAAATAAATCCTTAGAAAAATATGAAGGAACCCTGTTCCTATTGGGCCTCCCTCCCTCGGCCCGGCCAGTTCGGCCTCCTCTCCTTCTCTCCTCCCCGTGCCGGCCCATCGCTCTCTCAGCCGTCTTCCCGCACGCACTGACAAACGGGCCCCGCTCGCCAGCCTCTTCCCCATCCGAGCCACGCGGCACACACTCACGCATAGCCGCCCGCGCACGCGCCTGGGCACCGGGTCCACTCGTCAGCCTCACCGTCCGATAGCCACGCAGCGTGCGCCTGCGCTCGGCCTCCCCTTTTCCACTGTGGGCCCCTGCTGTCAGAATCCATCGTCGTCTTCCTCTTCGTCTCCTTCCTCCCGTCGCCCTTCTTTTCTCGCTGTCCGACACATGCTCGACAAAATGGGCGAGAGAAACACGCCGCGCCATTGACGGAAGAAAAATCCTCGCCCTACGAAAATATCTTCTCCCGAAGCCTCCAAGGTCAACAGTGCCTGCTCATCCCATCCATCACCGCGCCCATTCCTCTCGGTCTCCCTTATCTCCTCGCCACCAGAGCATGACATCCGCTACAGTGCTTGTCTTAACCAAGCTTCCGTCACGTCGTGCCCTCTCTGCCATCGCCATGCTTGGTTGCCGCACCGCCTCTGTCCGTCGTCGCGACGTGCCGCGCTCGCGCCTATAAATCCGCCCTCGCGCCGCACCATCGTCCCAAGCTCGAGCTTTCTCTCTCCGCTGCCATTAACGCCGCTTGGCCTCGCCCTGATTCACCTTGCCCAAGCTCCATTGGCCCAATTAAGTCCCACTGCCGAGCTCCCCAGTACCTCACGGCTCCACCCGTGCCCTCAATTCCACCTGAGCGCCACCGTGGGGAAAAGCCCTAAATTGGCTGCCGCCGCCCCGCCATTTTCGCCACCTCGGAGCTCGCCTTTGCGCACGGTAAGAGCTCGGTTTTCTCCCTCCGTCCTCCTCCCCGCAGAACACCGCCTCCAACCCGACCTCTCTTTGCCGCTCCTTGCTCGCCGGCGATGGCCATCCACCGCACCACCTCGCCGTCGCCCCCAGTCTGTCGTCGTCCGCCGCCGTCAACAACTAAGAGCCTAATCCGAACCGTCTAACTTCCTTGCCGACGTTCCCGTGTCCCGTTCCCGAAGCTCCCTTCCACCGGCGAGCCCTCGGCCGCCATTTCCTCTCCGGCCGCCGTGTGCCGTCGATGCCTCTGGCCGCCTACTGTACCCTGTCCGGCACTCCTCTCTATCTCTCTCGGTCTCTGATGTGGGCCGCTCAATTAATTTCCCCCAGCAACTGACCAGTGGGCCCGCTCTAATATATGACAAGTGGGCCCATACCAAATAAGAGCACGGTGATTATTACCCCCTCCTTTTCACTGACAAATGGTCCCTGCACAGTAACTCCCTCCATTAACACACTTACAGATGGACCCTACCTAATAACTCTCTTTCATGTGGGGCCAACAAGTCATCTATCTCTCTCTCTTCCATGTGGGCCATGCTCTCTTTTTCTCTCTATGCCAATGACAAGTGGGCCACCCTCAGTTCCCTCTCTCCTAGTCACTGTCCAAGGGCCCCACCTGTCAGCCCTATTTCCAAAAATTAATTCCTTTTCTAAATTCAAATAAATCATTTCTTTTCCTAGGAAAATCCCTAAAACTTCTAAAATCCATATCTTTTCAACCGTAACTCCGATTGACCCCGTTCAAGTCTCTAAATTTTTCTAAAAATGAGATCTACCTCATGGCACTATTAGTTATTAATAATAGTATATTATTTCTAGGGTTTTGTGTGTTTTTCTCTCGTTTCGCGCGTAGTCGACGCGTCGGAAATTCGTCGGATGTCGGATTTTCGTGAAGTTTGAAGACGAAGACTGAGACAAGTCACTCCTTGACCATATTGCTCCTAAATTTGAAATATTTTGTTTGCAAAATTGCATTGCTAGTGTGCACGATAAATTGATCGGCCTCGGTTTGCGTGTCGAACCGACGGACCTGCCCGGTAGTTGCATAAACCCTGTAGGTCTTTGATATCCTATTCCTTGTCGCTCCACCTCGTGGTACCTCGGTGACCGTGCTCTCTGAGCATGGATTCCGATGGTTCCACCTCCAGCACAATTGTTTGTCGATTTGGGAAAATAGGGTTTCCAAAGTTTTAAAAACCTGACATGCGATGTCGGCGGAATTGCGAAACAAAATTTATTTGCAAAAACCCGCGGTGCAAAGTGATCGCCTGTGTGGTGGCACTTTGTATTCGCATATAAGGACCGTTTCCTTGGGGAATTTCATCTGAGCATCTCACAAGTGCGACCACACGGGTGGAATAGGATACCCCTAGCTAAGTAATTAGTGTTCCCAGGATGGTTTTCGGTTGCTAATAAATGTGGGACTGGCTGGGTGCCAAGAGGGCGATATACCCCCGTCCCTGAGTACAGGAAATGAGTTCCTGGTACTTGGTTGAGAGTGAGCACCCATTTATAGGGCAACGTGCTATCCTGGGAAGGCTTTGGAAAGGCCCTGTCGCGAACCTCCCCATCTGATCAGTGTGGGAGTAAGCTCGCGTCGTGTGGGTAAAGCGCGCACCCTTTGCAAAGGTTTCCGAACTGTTCGAACAGCCACGCCCACGGTTACGGGCAATGTGAGGTGATTCCTCTAGCGTAGATTTGTTTTCCAGTGGTTGTGAAAATAATTTGTGGTATGGGAACCATTACCAGAATCGGCCTTAGTGGCTGATGGATGACCTGAGTGGTCTGAAACAGGGTTGTGTGACCCGGAATGTCGAATGGCATCATAGTTAGGCTTCCTGAGTGGGAGCAGTTTGTGAAATGAGTTGAGACTATGGATGGCTCGAGGAGCCACAGAGATGAGATATGAGATGAAGTCCTGGATAGGACTAAAGTGAAAGGAGAATAATAGAGGAAAATGAGATTATGTCCTGGAGTGGACGAAATTGAAAATAAAGTAATAGATGAGAATACAGTGGGAAGCTGCTTGTGAGTAGATCCCCTGAACCGCTGTCGTGATCTGACAGGCGGTGTAAGAATACTTAAGATCAATTAAAATCTGTTTTGTCCGCTCGAGTTGTTGAAAAGCAATTCGCGGATAGGATCGAGGCGAGAGCCTCCTTCCAGTCACCTTGAGACAACTCACATCGAGATTTTCGAAAATGTTTTCAAATGAAAAGATTTGCGAAATAAACCCCAGCCTATCCTTGATAGCCTGCATAACTCACATTTTCCGTGACTTGCTGAGTACGTAAGTACTCAATCTATTTCTTTTCTCCCCTCATTCAGGAAGAGTGAAGTCGAAGTGAAGATTAGGTTTTCTTTCCTAGTCCCAAGCCGTTGCTTGTGGATTGGGTTTTCGCTGCGCTGTCGTTCCGCTGATGCTGTTCTGTTTGCAGGTTGCTGCTCAGAGCTTGCCCGAAGTCGCAACTTATAAAGGTATAGTATATATATATTTATTTAGTTAATTGCTGTGGTACATCTCCGTTGACCACGGGTACCAGCAAGGTTTCCTGGGACTGGTACCGGTATCGCGGTTCTGTGGGAGTTGGTTCACGTCAATCTCCTGCGGCACTTCCTCTCTGGTATCACTATAGGTGGTGCCAGGGCAAGGAGGCGCTACACTCTGATTTTTAATAAATGACGCCGTTGACTTTTGACTATTCGTCTTATTTAAAAAAATTAGTAAGTATGATTTATTTTGTTGTGACCCAGTATATCATTAAAGGAACTTTAAGTATGACTCGTATTTTTTATATTTACATCCTTTTTTGAATAAGACGAATGATTAAACGTCACGACAAAAGTCAACAACATCATTTATTAAAAAAACCAGAGGTAGTACTTAATAGAATGCACAATGAAACTCCCTAAAACTTACTGCAATCACATATTAATGAAAAATATATTGTTCTCAAAATTGCAGACTTACTCAACGGATAGGTTTCCACAGTTAGTCTTTTTGAAATAAAAATTTTAAAATCAGTTTATTGCTTATGATGACGCAAACATGGATTGAAAAAGTTGTACACGCTGAAAGGTATCTGACATTTACTCCATATTTTGTGTACTAGTCAGCCACATCAATAGTGTGAGGTGATAGGAACTTGCAAGAAACTGGTTTACTAGAGTGACATACTAGCCCAGTGTAGGAAGCCGTGGCAACTATCTGACACTTAGTCATTGTCCGTAAATGTTCTGTATCTTTCTACATATAAATTGTTTTGCCCCCTAAATCAGCACCACCTCATCAGTTTGCCTATCATTTTTTATACAGATCTCTTTTGAGGTGTGTAACTCTGATAATATGAACATATTTCTGCATGCCAATTTTTTGGTTGACTATAAGCTATTAGAATCAACTTGCATGCATGCTGTTCAGATGAACTTCGAACTGGTACAATTTTGTGTTGCCAATTGTTTTCTTAGAATTTGCAGGTTCTCTTTGATTTATGTTGAATCATAAGAGGCTATGCAAGTTATCAAATTACTCCCTCTGTTTCAAATTATAGGTCGTTTTGACATTTTTCTAAGTCAAACTTCTTCAAGTTTGACCAAGTTTATAGAAAAACAAACCAACATCTACAACGCCAAAATAGTTTCATTAAAACCATAACTAAATATATTTTTATAGTTTATTTGTTTTGTGTTGAAAATGTTGCTACATTTTTCTATAAACTTGGTTAAACTTAAATAAGTTTGAATTTGGAAAAAGTAAAAATGTCTTATAATCTGAAACGGAGGGAGTAACATATAGTCTTTCTTGCAGCAGTCAAGATATTGCCCAATTCAAAACAAAGAAACCGAGTGTAGAATAGCTCTATCTCAGTTTCTTGAAGTCCTCAATGTCCAAAGTATTGGAAAGAAGAAATTCATTTAGCGGTAGCACTCCTACGAGTTCAGCTTCAGATTCAAGAAAGAATGAGAAACCGACACCACATTATCTAAGAGCTTCTACAGGCTCTTGCCATGATTTATGCAAATATGGACACAAAAGTCCTGAAGAAGAGAAGAAGTTTTCAACTTCAGGAGGCAGAAGAAAGAAACTTCCTAGTCATTTAAATAACTTGACATTGCACAGATCAGCTATCTTGGATAGATCAAAGGATGTCCGGCATAAAAATCTTTCTCTAGCCAAGTCAAGTATATCTCTTGGTGAATCTGGCCGCATTGCTCCCAAAGAAACACCAGAAAATTCGAGAGGTGTTACATCCTCTGAGCACTTGGTTCCAGGCACTTCTTCATCATCCGATCATAAAAACGTGAACTTTGATGGAAGAAAGAAGCAGTCAACAGTTGCACAGAAGACTTCAGCTGATTCAAGATCCTTCAGTGGAGGTCCTAAATTTGACAAAAAGTCAGCAATGCCCGCCAAGTTGAAGCTGGCAGAGATGCCACAACTGGAGAAATCCAGAACTTCGGAAAAGGTCACAACGGTCAAGCAATCATCAATTAAGAGGCCGGCTTCATTGCCTACTAAGCTTAACTTGATTAAGCAAGTGCCTGTGCCATCTCAGGCTTCTAGTCATGTACTTTCTTCAAAAGCTAAACGTACTGTAAAGGGAGAGCTTACATCTCCACCAGCAGCAGTTACTGGTGCGCGTGGAAGTAACAGTGGTAAAACTGGAAGGAGTCCGATGAGTTCAAGCAAGCCAAATGTCAATGGGAAGGAAGGCTTGGATATGTCCAGATCACCAGGCTCTGCAGAATCCAAGTTGGATGTTTCTGCTGTAAAAGAGGATGATGTGCAAGATTCATTCATGAGAGGCCATCATGTGGAATCGACACTGGCAGAAATGTCTTCTGATACCACAGAATGTGTTGATGAATCTCGACCAGTACCAGAAGAAATAATTAGTCCTGTTTCAGGGGATGATGGGATGAAAGGCAATCGGAAGAATGGAGCATCAGGGCGTGAAGGCCCCCTGCAAAGCTCCATTGTTGTTGACTTGCTGCAATCATCAGATGATCAGGAACTCAAGAATGCACTGAGCAAATATGATTCAGTACATAAGCAGGGAAACAAAAATGCTATTAATGGTCATGTTTTAGAGGCAGAAGACAGCCAAACAGACGATGCATCTCCTTGCCAATTGTTTAAAAAATCGATAGCTGTGGAAAATGCAGCTGGGGGTGACTCTATATCAACTGAAAATAGTTCAGGAATTGAAGCTAATGTCGTGAAAGTCAACACTAGCATGGAGTCTCAACTCACTGAAGGTAACGATGAAGAGGGAGCCCATGAAGGCCTCCAAGAATCTATAGAACAGTTGGCACTTGGTGAAAAACATGCTGAGGAGCCTGGGTGTGTCCTTGGTTCCACCTCAGGAAATACAGCAGAAGCTGTCAAGGCTGATGAAATATTAGAGGGTTGGACTAATAACAGTCCTTCGCACTGCCGACCAATTTCAGAAACTTCATCAGATGGTGAACTTCTGGAGCAGCCAAAGTCTGTGCAAATTGAACCAAGTGACTCTACTCTACAAACAGATGGGTCTATTTCCAGTACTGGCGACACCTTCGAACAGGATGAACTGAAACCTGGGATTTTTCTTCAACAGTCACCTGAAGAATTGTCAGAGGATGAATTTTACGAAGATTATGATTTTGAGTCAAGTGAATCAGATGAATCTGGTACAGAAGATGAAGGAGCAACGATCAATAAAAACAGTGATGATCATTTAAAGGCTGATGGTCAACTATCAAAAAAAATCTCAACGCTTGAACTGGATGATGCTAGTGCCACACCTTATAAATTGAAATTTAAGAGAGGTAAAATTGTTGAACTCCAACCAGACAGTAATGGCCCAAGAAGACTCAAATTTAGAAGACGAACTGCAAGTGAAGTTTCAAGCAGTGAAGGCCTGTTAGCTAGAAGAATTTATAAGAGGAATAGCACAACAGATGCTGGACCTTCTAACCTAGATGTGGAATCTCCTAGTGTGAAACTGAGACACCAGGATACACAAGAGAAGAAAGATGCACAGGGGCTGTTTAATAACGTGATAGAAGAAACTGCAAGCAAGCTTGTCGAGTCCCGGAAAAGCAAGGTAAAGGCTTTAGTTGGTGCTTTTGAAACGGTGATCTTGCTCCAGGACGGCAAACCTGCATCATCCACACCACAAGCTGGCAATTCACCACACTCATTTCATGATGACAAGGGAAATGCACCTGAGCAAGCTGCATAGATCATGTGTACCTTTTAACGTTGCCAACTTTGCAGTCATGTTTTCGGCATTTTTTGTTTTGGATTCCTGAACTGGATTGATGGAGAGGATTTTGTGTAGCTTGTACATTAGATCTCGTTTAGAAGTAATATTTTTTCAACAGGTTTAGGATGTGATACTATAAATAGTCAATGTGCTTCATGTAAATAGTGATTTCAGGTTTATTTCATTGTAAATCAATTGAGAAGTTATAAAACCAAGTGTGCTTTACTTGTAATTCGATTTCTAAGCACTATAAGAGAGGTGGTGGTTTGGAATATGTTTACAAGCATTTCTGCAGTCACTTTATGGTTGATTTTTTTCACTCTTTATAAGGGCAGGAGCACACTTGGTTGTAAACAAATGCTTTTAAGAAGAGAATTACGCCTTGCTCACTAAGTTTTTTTAGAACACTCACCAAGTAGTTTATGTTATCAAGGCGTGTGTATTTGTATGTGATAGTCTGATAGATGCATCGCCATGAAGTTCCTGAATTTGCATTATTGTACTGAACTTATACTATTTTCTGATGGCGTCTAACTTCATTTTGATGACCAGAATCACCAGATCATTAATTGCACTTTTTTCAGTAGAGTATGCCAATTTGCTGCATGCTGGATAAAATTCTATACGCTCATCAAACCAATACACTTTACTAAGCACAATACATCGTTGTTTGGAGGGTACAATCTTGATCGCCTATCATTCCATTTCAAATATTGCATCATATGGAAATATTCTTAAAAGCAAGCGCATGTGCGGGGAGCCTTTTCTGTTGACCGTCTTTTATTTGCCTTTTCTTTGATCTTTTTCTCATCATTATATTTCCTTTCCTCAGCCATTGACCTTGCTCCTCCAGCAATTTTGTTGATCCTTGCTATTTCCTGCTTGTATGCTTCCAGTGCCTTTGCTCTCTTTTGGTCCAACTCCTTCTGCAAATTAGCAAGTTCAGTTTTCAGTATCGTCAACCCGAACATTTTATTGACATGGTACATAAATCATGACCTTTCAACATAAAGAGTTTATGTTCAGGGAAAGATATAAGGGTACATTGAATAAGCAATGTACCGTGCTATTAAATTATGAATAATAAAGTAATAAACAAAAACCTCTTTTTGCTCTTTTTGGCGTTTGGCCTTCACCTTCTTCTCATTCTCCCATTCAGCTATGGTCTCTATCATCTTCTGATACCTAAATTTGACAGTTGTATTAATTCTACTTGCTTCAAACGATCGGCATATAATTCGAAATAATTGTACTTACTCCTCTCTAATGCTTGCAAGCTTTGCCTTCTCCCATTCATCGGTTTTGGTTTCTGCTGTCCCAATAGCAGTTAATCCGACAGTGCCATCTCCATTCCGTCTAGAATGATACGACGTTGCTGGCCTTACGGTGGATGGAGACTTCTGATTCGCCTGCTCTTGCTCAAACTTCTTGCTCCCTTTCTTGTCTTGCAATTTGCTAGAGGAACCCGAACCTTTCTTCGCACTCAGAGAAGAATCAATCATCTTGGGTCCCTTCTGATTTGAAGCTGTATCCTCTTGCTTTCTCTGTGCTGGTTTTATTGGTCTCCTTACAGATACATCGGCTGCAACGGTGATGCATTTCGACACCATTATAAGAAACATGCAGGTTGCTACAGTAAAATTGATTAACAATGTGGTGACATATTTACAGAATACCTGGTCCGTCATCATCTTCTTCAGCAGGCTCTTTGCCACTAAACCATCTTGAGATCTTGCTGCCACCTGTAGCTCTTTTCATGCTTTCACCTTTCTTGATTGGAGACTGGACAGTAGCAGCAGTAGGTTGCCCCTCAATGGGGACAGCCTTCTTCTGAGCTGCTAGCTTCTCTTCTTGTGCAGCAATTGCATATGCTGCTGCAGCAACTGTGGCTGCAAATGCAGCGTCATATCCATCGCTGCTATTCATCCGTGCTGCCAAGTTTCACTGCCAGTTATTAAGCTTTCAGATTTTCTATTGATCAAACGCTTGATTTTTTGGATTCCGTCAAACAACAACGCTGGCCGTTGGATGGAACTTTATGATTCGGAACGGGGGAAGCGAGTTCTAAGTTATACTTTTAACTTGTTATAATTGCACTTTCAACTTATTGTAGTTGTCATTATCAATTTGTGCAACTTTAGTTATAAATTTATGCAACTCAGTCATAACATCTGCATCTAACGGTTTATATATTGTTCTTTGAATGCAGAAAAAATCATTTGATAGATTCAAAATTTTCAAACGTTTGACCAATAGGTAATCCCGTTTTCAGATTTGCTATCCTGATGAATTTGTTTCTTTCAACAAAATAAATGGCTTCACTTGCGAAATACAGTAATACCAAACTAGACTGAATATGTTTAGCTTTCACACTTATCTATTTGAAGAGTTGCTTTTCAATTCAAACATTTGAACATCTAAGGTTACACAATTTACTTTTTGAAATGAACAATGCTGATTAACCGATTTGTTCATAGTGCTACAGGACAAAAGTTTAATGTCAAACTGTTGATAGCGATCAACAGTAAAGAACTGATGGTTTCATCATTCGATACATGTAAAACTGAAATAACAAGTCTTGATCACTTACCTCTTCCAAGAGATGCGTTTTCTTCTGGTGGTAATGGTATTCTTGAAGTCTGGCTGCCACCTTTGTTTCCCTTTCCTTCTCCAGAAAACCGAACCACCCTGCGCAAGAGCGATGTTCTGAAATCTTAATTTGATGCTGATGCTACTATACTGCATTAATCACTGGCGCTGATGTGAAATCCAGCTACTGAGCAACTTACATAAAACAGGAGCACTCTTTGAGAACTGAACAAGTAAATAAGGGAAGAAAGATGACAATGTATTTTCTTAGTATTTGGAAATTTTCGACAAAACACGTCAAGAAGACACAAACTATAGTTATGAGCTAGCTCCTATAAGCTACAGTCACGAGGTGACACGGAACCAAGGCATTGAAAAGTTACCGTTTTGTCAGCAAAAGAAGTAAAATTCAAAGCCTTCACCAAATTCACCTCAAGATGCTGCATGCAGCTGCATACCTTAGCTTCTTCAAGTTGCCGTCCATGGCGAACAACTTATTTGTAGAGAACCAATAAGCTCCAAGGCACAAAAAGCTTCAGAACTAAGCGAAGCCCTGCGTTTAAATATTGCTTGCTTGTATTCAGAGATGGTGAAGAGAGGTAGAGAGGAAGGAAACCATTGTCTTGGAGACAGGCAAGAGGAATGGATATGGGATTGCTTTAGCCCATGGAAGTCTTCAAGAATCGAACCCCTTTTTGGTTGTTCTGTCCTATGGACTTAGCATGTGCTATTCTTTCTCCCTGTGCTTTTCTCTTACTCTTCTTACCTTTGCCTGAAGTCTGAAGATAGCTAGTTAATTGCCTAATAAATTTGCAAAAAAAATCAGGGAATATTTTTCTTCAGTGCAACTCAGCATCAATTTTCGTCTTACATTCTCTTAAATATGCAAGATTCTTGTTCTCTGCACATAGCTAGTAATGTAAGCATGTCAGCCTACTAATCAGTTACACATGTCAATTCAGTGTTCAAACCTGTCTTGCAAATTTCAGTTTTTCAGTGCCCTCTTGGAGGAGCAAAGTAAACAGAATGTGCTTTTTCTCACAAGTGCAGAATCTGTTCTGTGATTCTAGTCAGATGCTAGATTTTTCACTTTATTCTGAGTGCCTTGGTTTCTAGAAAGGAAAAAGGTTAATATGCATCCTGTCCAAAGAAGAGATACTGATTTCCAAGATTTTGTTCTGCTAAAGAGCTGTCAGGTTACAGATGAGACACAAAATACCATGCCAATCCACTAAGCATTAGTTCTTGTGCGCGCTTTTGTCCATCCTTTTGCACTGGTAAAAATCTAGTACTAATAGCATTGCACATGACAATGAGAATCACAAAAAACAAAAACTACAAGTGTAGTACAAATTATTTATTTTGCTAAAAAAATTAAAAATCATAAAATACTGAAAAAACGGAAGCACTAGTGGCCCAAGAAACAATATTGTCAAGGGCTAGATTTGATGGGCTGTCAGGACGAAGAATTAGGCCCATATTACCAAGTTACGGCCCATTTAACACGCACTCCATCTCGAATTTTTTGATTTTTAGATTTATTTATTAAAAGATTTGCAAAAATAGATTTTTGTTTCAAAAAATTGCAAAAATAGACTCCCAGAGGGCGATTTTATGACGTGCTGACGGCCGTTGGCCCCCCGCCGACGGCCGTCAGCCATTTTGCAGGCGGCCCGGCCTCCCAAAAACCCCCTCCCAGAGGGGCAAGGGGCCGCTGCAAAATGCCCGGGCCGGGCGCATTTTGCAGGCGGCCCTTGCGCCTCTGGGAGGCGGTTTTTGGCTTGCCGCCAACTAGAGGGCGGTATTTAGCGTTAATATAGTCCGGACCGTCCGGACCTTATCCGGACAGTCGGACCAATATTCCGAAAAAAAAAAGAAAAAAATTGATTTAAAAAATTAATTTTCGAAATCAATTTTTATGTGACTACCGGCTGCCGTCACTATTTCCTAGGCGCATACTGTGCCGCTCCTGGCCGTGCAATCCTCACACAGTAGTTACATCGCTAGTTGGATATCAATAGGTTGTATGATAGTTAATGTGTGTTTAGTTGTCACCGCTCGGAATGTACTTTCGTCGTGAAGTTGACACTCGAAAATTCATATTTTGATAGATTCGTCAGAAACGTAGATCGTGAGGAATACGTCGTTTGATCGATGAGCGTAAACGAAGTAAAGTGTTTCATCAGGAAAGTAGAATTAATAAAACATTATATACAACAGACAAACTATTACAGACACAAAGTACTACGGGCCCGGACCGTAACCTCTAGGCCTCTCGACTTCCTACCCTGCGCTCGCACCTGTCCCTGGAGTACGTCAACCGGTTGGTGGTACAGCACGGCCAACGCGGGTCGTCTGCACGGGTGTGGCAATGGTGGGTCTGTGTCTGTGGTGGCGGAGCTCCTTCGAACTGCGAGGCAGCTAGTATCTCATGGATCTCCTCGCCCTCGTCTCGTCCTCTAAATCGTCCCTCGAAAGGACTCGGTGCCCAACCGCTGCCGCGTGCGCCCTGCGTGGAGGAGCCAGCGCAGCAACATCGATGGGCTGTAGATTGGAACAATGTACACCAAATTATTGATTATTGCAAATCGAAATTTTGCAAGAGAAAGTAAACTTTGATATAACCGAAGGACCTCTGTGTGGCACCGGGGCACTTGTCATGCCCAGCTTGCACGTGTGGTCGTGTGTGGTACACTCCATGCGTCGACGTGCTAGCTCAGAGGGATGTAGGTACGGTGTAGCGAAGGCTGCAGGAAGCATATTGATGTACAACGGTGCATGTCATCACAGGAAACATATTATGAACGGAAGGTTAGTAGAATTACCTCTGGAGGGCCAGATGGCTGACTGGAACCCTGTGGGCGCACTCCTGCTCTCGTCCTGTTCCTGCTGGCGTGGTGCTGCTGCTGGTGTATATAGACGGAGGTACCGCGTCAGCCGCGCGACAGTAGCGCACGAAGCACTGTGTGCAACGCCTGACGAATCTCCGAAGGTCGTCCTCTGTCGTCCGCAGTCAGCACGATCCCAGTGTCCAACCGTCCGAACGCCGCGTTGACATCACCTGAATCTGTCGCGCTGCGTCGGCCTATTACAAATGTGACTTGATTATGTGTTAGAACCGTGGCTACTAGAAAGGGAATGACAAAGTGCAAAGATAAATGACTTACGCCGAAAGTAGTCTGGTCACGGTGTGTAGGATACATATCCGTCGTAGCAGCGACGTGTGGCTGTGGTCACCTGGGGTGAACGTTACGCGTATGCGGGTCCGAGGTTGGTACACTGAGGTATGCTAGGTAATGCTCCTCAGTGTGTGCACGGAACTCGTCGACGACATCTCCGCGCCAACAACCAGTCCTCACATACGGCTGCAGTCGGGGATACCACTGAGCACCGGCTGCCTGTCCCTACGATTATACCTATTTGCAGAGAGTGCATTAGAGTACATTAAGAGTGGTAGTATAAACAAAGATCGCAGTTGTACTTACGGTGCACATGCGCGGCACAACGACCTCTATGGGCATAGGGAAGATGATGTAGGCCGAACTGTCGCATCACGCGCTGTGGAAGTGGGGCTCGACGAAGATGTCGAACACCAACGCACTTTCGTCAACCAGTACGCGGTCGTGCGTGCAAAGGAACAGAGTCGAGCGGTGCACGGACTGCGATGGCCTGTGACTATAGGGCTCCCAGACGACGTCGCTGGCAGCAGGCGTCCAACTCCATAACGAACTCGAAGTAGGCCTCCTAACCTGGTTGTGGCGTAACGACGCTGGCAAAATAAGAAAAGATTACACGTCATTGTTTGTGCATAAGTGGTAAACATAGAATTTCACATTACGTACCCACGGCGACACCATACCGTCCCCATAGTCGGGCGTCCTCGGGCCACTGCCCGTTACAAGCCTCCAGGGCCGCCCTCGTAGCAGAGAGCTGAATGAAGAGGACGCCTATCGCGAAACGCTCTGCTGCCCATAGCTTTGCAGAAGGAGAGGGCAACCGGCGAGAATCGCACCTGGATCGGTCTTCGTGCACGCGTCACAAAGAGCACGGTATGTGCCGCTAGCACAGCAGATCCCCAGCTCCACTGCGGTACGTAGCCGTCCTCGCTGTCGGCGATCGCACGAGCGTAGTGGATCAGTCCCTTGTCCACCGCGTGCCCGTGACTGTTGGTGAACATCACCACCGAACAACCACAACAGGTAGGCTCCATGCTCCGCTGCACCGAGTATTCGTCGCGTCGTCGTCTAGCTTGTCAGGCTGTAAAGGAGATCATAGTCAGCATCACTGCTCCTTTATAGGTCGGATGATTGTGAAGCAAATGAATCTTGTGACTTACGGTGAACTTTAGCACCCACGCCTGCGAGGGGCCAGCCGTGGTGTAAGGCGGTAGCGACCTCGGCCTACCAAGCCCAGGTAGACGCTGCCCGGCTCGAACCGAGCAGATATGTCCTGCGCCCAACGTGCCCCCGTCAACCGGACCGACTGCGTCCCCTGCGAGGGGAAGTCCAGCAGGTAGGACACGTCCTGCAGTGTGGGAGTCATCTCGCCACACGGTAGGTGGAACGTGTGGGTCTCCGGTCTCCAGCGATCCACAGCTGCCAGAAATGACGGTCAGCTTCCCATCGCCTGGCGGGGTCTCTCTCGTCCGTGCGGCCAACTAGCCTGCACAGCGGAAGAAGTCCAGCCTCACACAACCTGCAAATATAGAACTGTATTCAATATCGGGGAAACATAGATATGCACAAATGATGTGAATGAATATTCGTACAGCTCTTACCTCTGACGGAACCGGGGGTCTATCCGCAGGAGCTGACGTGAAGGCCGTGGACGGAAGGTGCTAGCTGGGCACCTCGACGGCTGACAGGTAAGACCGGTGGGACTGGTCGAGACCCCGGTCGAGCAGCTCTGGTGTAGGGTACGCCATACTGTATTACAAATAGAGATTAGCGTAAATTAGTTTTAATGTTTATAGCATTGTTACATGACAATAAAAAACAACAGTACGATACATGCATCTACAACAAAGATCAAGTAATATGACTTACACTACACCCCAGCACCACCAATTGTTCGAGAACGTTCTAAGCCGGGGTCGTCTTGAGTTGTGCCTTCACCCGTAGGACGAGTACCATCAACGGCTGAACCTGACGGTCCAGCTTCTGCCGCACTTGGACCGGCTGCATCCTTTGGACATTTCTTATAGGTTATGACCTTTTGGTCACACTTTGAACAACGTTTAAAGTCTTCACCGGCCTTCTGATCATCTATGTCATTACGGATGCGTCTTGTCATGCGGCGACCTTTTTTATTCTCAATTTTGTTGGGGTCAGGAATGTGATAGCTTGAGGATTCTCCGTAGTAAATGTCCCGCTATGGAAACCGTATATCTCTCCACTCCAGATATTATAGATTGCTTCTTTTCTGAAATAAGGTGAGACAAAATAACGTGCTTCGATTCCACATCACCGCTCGCGGCAATCACATGGAACATGGCTTGTGGAGTGAGTAGGTTTTCGGCACGAGCACTTGGTAGGTCCCGTCTTCTTTGAGCACACACTCCTGCACAACTCTTTTGCGGTAGATTCCGCGCATGCTTGTCGACACACAATATTTCAAATCTGTGTTCTTGTGTGCCTTGAGGTGAGCACTGATGTCTTCGGCCTTATTACTTTTTATCTTGCAGGTACTTAGTGAGGCAGCGTTCCAAAGAAAGATTATTTATCCGTCATTGAGGGCAGCTGCTCTGAACGATCTCTAAAGTACTTGCATGTGCCATGCAAGATAATTCAACTATTCAACAAGTGGGAGCCATCGAGACAACACGCATCACCGTTTATAGACTCTGCCAATTTGTGGTCATTATGCCAAATCAAGAACATCCTTGTCATACAACAATGCCCATTTCTCCTTGGCTCATTCTCAATCCACTCTGAAAATTTTCTTAACTGAGGATGCATGCCTTCTTCTCATACGAGGTCATCATTGATAGAGGTTCAAGAGCTTGTGGAGCCTCATCCCCTCCAATGGTAGCCTCCTGGACTGCTCCATCTGTTTGTTTAGAGGTCAGCTCATCCAACCTCCTCCAAAGCTCATTGAACTTCTCTCTTGATTCTGGGCGCAAAGCCTCTTGAAAAGATCCATAAGTGCTTATTTCTAAACTGTCTGTAGAAATTAGCACCCATATGACGCATGCCCATCTGCTTTGAACATCAGACCACTTGGTGGGTATCCCTTCTCAACACTTCCATCTCTCAGTTCTCAATTGCACGCAGCAAGCCGGAGTTACGGTCATGTATGAGGCATACATCTGGTTCATCCGTACAACTGCTGTCTTAACCCTTTCTAGGAAACCAATACCAGCTATCAGTGTTCTCACTCTCAACAAAAGCGAAAGCCACCGGTAGAACTTGGTTGTTTTCCATCAACTCCAATTGCTGTTAATAGCTGTCCTCTATATTTCCAGTCAGAAATTCCTATCGATGCAGAGGATAGGACGACAATGGATAAATGCCTGAATGCAAGCACCTAGTGCAAAGAATACACGTTGCAACAACGCTTTTATTACCATGGTCAATTGATGGAAAGGCTTTCAGGTCATAGCACGTCTCCGGATTCCTCTGAAGATACAGCCTAAGAGACGAGGCAAATTATCATAAGATGGCTTCAAATGTGCAAACCTCATCTCTACAACCTTCTGTTTTGCCCTCCAAGCCTTATCATAGCTAATTGTATATTTGAATTTCTCTTCAATATGCCTAACAATTGACCTTGGTTCATACCCCAGATTGTTGACAATATGAGAATACATCTCTGTTGCAACAAATGCAGAGGTCATGTTTCTATGATATTTTTCAACACCTGTCAAGTACATGAATGCTCCGTCACGATTGAAACTTGCCAATAATCTTTCCATATACCCTTGAATACGTGTACCGCCATGGACACCATCCTCATGCACTTCACTTCATACACTGATTTGTTTGACTTCACGACCGAGAAACTCCTCTGAGTGACACCGCCCATTGTTTGACTGCCTCCTTTAAATCTTCTACATATGCGTACTTAGCCCCTGAATGACCTCATTCTGCTTGTACTCCACGGCACATGATGCCGCTCGGAATAGTAAGCGCAGAGAAGTCTCGTTGCTCCATTCTGCAGGCATCACGTTGTCCTCATCAGACGAGTCATCATACTCTGCATGCTCATTTTCAGAATCTTCTCTAGCCATTTCTTGGACGATCGTGTCGATATGTTTCCCTCATCTGCCACACCTGTTGCCTGTCTATCTTCTTCATTCCCTCCTTCCTCCTTCATTTCTTCTATTGTTTCACTATCACCTCCCGCCGTACTTGGACCTCATCATCTTGTAGGGCATTGCACCAGCGTTGTTATCTTTCTCATATATGGACACAAATATGCCCAGTGGCCAGCCACGTTGAAATGCATTCTCCACATCCATCTCCAAGTGGCAGTGCAATCCACTGCATCAGTTCCCAAAAAAAACCTTCAACTACACGACTGACTACTACATACAAGGTTTATTCCGCTGAGCTGAGGGTCAGTCGAAACCCTCGCATCAGCCAGTTGTATACTGATCCAAAACTTCTCTCAGCTGGCCTATCAATACCCTTAGCCGTTGAACTAAACTCGACAGATCTACACCGTCTGGACCATATCTCACATTCCCTTGCCCGTGAAATAACTGAAATATCACTTATTTGACATATCTGTTGATGAAAAATACAGTTAACTAGGTACCAATATCCTCCTAACATCTAAAACCGTGTATTCCAGATTTTACAAGTAACATCTGTAAAAAAAATAAGTCATCTAAACAGATTAACTAAAACTCAGATCTATATAGTACTATACACGTAACTAGTACATTACTACATCAATTCTTACATACAAATAAATTGCAAAGGAACAATGGATTTTACCTGCAGGCAAATCAGCAAACGGGCAGAGCTTCGCTGCTTTCGCCCTCTCAGCTCTCTCTTGTTTTTTTTTTCTAATTGAGTGAATTTTATGACTTTTTTGAGTCTGGGAGGGGGTTTTATACCCGGGGGCTAAAAACCGCCCTCCATAGGGCGGCAAGGAGGCCGCCTGCAAAAAAACCACCCTGCAAATGGCGACTTTGCAGGCGGCCCCCGGGAGCAAAAACGCCCTTTCAGAGGGCGGTTTTTGGGCATATTTTGCAGGCGGCCCTCTTGCCGCCCTCTCAGAGGGCGGTTTTTGGGCACATTTTGCAGGCGGCCCCCTTGCCGCCCTCTGAGAGGGCGGTTTTTTGGAGGCCGGGGGGCCGCCTGCAAAATGGCTGACAGCCGTCGGCGGGGGGGCCAACGGCCGTCAGCCACGTCATAAAATCGCCCTCTGGGAGGCGCCCTCCCAAGGGCGGCGGAAGTCTATTTTTGCAATTTTTTGAAATAAAAATCTATTTTTGCAAATCTTTTAATAAATAAATCTAAAAATCAAAAAAAATTCCTCCATCTCTAATCCCCTCATCTGTTTGCTCTGCTCCTACCATTGCTGCTCTCTCTTCTTCTCCCTGTTCATCTCCCCCTCCCCTATCCGTTCTAGCGAAAGGCCAAACTTTTCGTCGGATTTCCTGTCGATTTTTTCTCATGAGCCGGCCGAATTCATCTTCCAGCGTGATTTCGGGAGGCCATTTCTGTTGTTGTTGATATTTTATTAGGTTTCGGTTGCATTTGCGGCGGGCATGGCTACTGTGTGGAGCGGTTGCAGCACGAGCTTCAGCCAAGAACTGCCCCACCCGCGTGGAAGAAGGGGCACTGACGGGACAAGAATCCATCTATGGAGTGGAGGAAGGAATACAGGCGTGGAAGCTGTAAGAACCGTGGTTGTCTTCGCCGCCGGAGTGTGCGTGTGCAGGGCGGCTCCATGTGTTCTTGAACCCGACGTCGCCGGCAAGGAGGAGGTCGGCGTGGGGGTTTGGGGGATGGACGATGAACTGCCTGTCGCTGATGGTTCCGATGGTCACAGGAGGCACGGGCTGCGGCGGCGCCCGGTGATGCCGGCTGCTGTGGAGAAGGGCCTCGTCGCCGCGAGAAGCGCCGCACAGGCGTCAGCCGCGGAGAGTAAATCTGAGGTTGGGGTATCGAGGCTGCACTTCTTGGAGGAGAGGGACGAGGAAACGCTGTCCAAAAGGTTGATAAAGCTCAGCCAATCCAACAAGGTCAGGAGTGCCACCGAGCTGTTTGATTCAATGCGTGCGTCCGGCTTGCAGCCAAGCGCACATGGCTGTAACTCCCTTTTGGCTTGTTTTGTACGAAGAAGTTCTTTCGCCGATGCGATGAAGATATTTGAGTTCATGAAGGTGAAAGGAATGGCAACAGGACACACGTATACCTTGATACTCAAGGCTGTTGCAGCTACTGAGGGCTACTTTGCAGCCCTGAAAATGTTCGATGAAATTGAAGAGAGTGATAAGAAGAATGTCGATGTGATCGTTTACAACACGATGATATCTGTGTGTGGAAGAGCGAAAGACTGGCAGCAAGTGGAGAGACTATGGAAAAGGCTAGGGCAGAATTCTTTAAGTGGAACCTTGATGACTTATGATTTGTTAGTTAGCACATTTGTCCAGTGTGGGCAGTCTGAGTTAGCAATCGATGCTTATCAGGAAATGCTCCGAAGCGGGATTGATCCAAGTGAAGATATACTGAAGGCCATCATTGCATCGTGTACCAAAGAAGGGAAATGGGAGTTTGCGCTTACCATATTTAGGAGAATGTTGAGCGCTGGTATGAAACCTAGTATCATCGTGTTCAATTCCATAATCAACTCACTTGGTAAGGCTGGTGAAGATGAACTTGCCTTTAGGATGTATCATCTGCTAACATCTTCAGGCCTTAAACCTGATCAATATACATGGAGTGCTTTACTGTCAGCGTTATATAGATCTGGTCGTTTTTGGGATGCCCTAGATCTTTTCCAAGGAATTAAGACCAAGCATTCGACACTCTTAAATAACCATCTGTACAACATAGCTTTGATGTCTTGTGAAAGACTTGGTCAATGGGAACATGCCTTGCAATTGTTATGGATGATGGAAAAAGGTGGACTGCAAATATCGGCAGTTTCTTACAATCATGTGATAGGTGCTTGTGAAGTTGCTAGGAAACCAAAAGTTGCTCTAAAAGTGTACCAGCGTATGACTCATCAGGGGTGTTCACCAGACACATTCACACATTTATCTGTTATAAGAGCTTGCATATGGGGATCTCTTTGGAATGAAGTCGAGGATATACTAGAGGTATTACTTCCATTCTTTGCTATATATTTCTGTTGAGGTGGCAAAAGATTGAATTTCCAATTGCTTACCCTAGGTTAGTCTACCGTTCTGTTACCTAACGCAGATTAACAGAATAAGTGGTGCTTTGACTCTGATTTTTCTTCCAGGGTTAGGGCAAAAGTTCTTATGCCTAGGTGTAAGCATGTTGTAGGTTGCAGTACTGTTATTCAATGCAGAGAATCAAAGGACGGGAGTACTAAACAGGCTCTTGCATGTTGTTAATGTGAACCTTTCAATTGGTTAGTGCAAGTGATTGCTATGATTCTGCCTTTTAACTTGCCACTGAGGAAGTTATCACTTAAACCTGAAAGCCCAATGAACCATAATTAGAAGTGTTCTACGTCTGTTTCTAGTGTTTCTGTTACCATGATGCAGAATAACACATATGCTAAAACATATAGCTTCTTGTTTTCTTACCCTTTCATCTTGTTAACATTAAGGATAAAGCATGCCTCAATTTCTGCTGTTCCTCTTTTTTGGTGTTTGTATTAAAAATTGTAGTTAGCATAGAAATACATAAGGTTGAACTTTCATGATATATTATCATGACTCGTATTACAAGATGACTCTGTGCAATTTCAATGCTTCTAAATTACATTTTTCATGATTTTACCTTATATGAACTTTGAACCTCGCAGGAGGTTGCTCCAGATTCCTTAGTCTATAACACAGTAATTCATGGGCTTTGTCTGAGAGGCAAGATCAGATTAGCCAGGAAGGTGTACACGAAAATGCGGACCATTGGGCTGAAACCAGATGGCAAGACCAGGTCATCATGCTGCAGCATATTGCCACCGACTACTAGCGCCCATGCGAAAAGCACCAATCTGTAGTTCAGTGTCTGACTAGCTGTAAGCATCATATAACCTGCTGTCACTATACCTGAAGCAAGCAGTTGCCTGGTAGGCCGTTGCTATGCTCACGCGAACAGAGTGGAGGCTTACGTTGAAAGGCGAATGGTCTGGACTGGAAGTTGACACGCAGCTGCACAAACTCGTTGCGAAAAAACTGTAAATGATACGTCGATGTTGTGATTTCGTTGTACTGATGTACTCTCTCCGTGTAAAAACGTAAGAAGTTTTTGTTTTTTTGTAAAGTCAACGTTCGTAGCATTTGATTAATTACTAAACTAACAATACTAACAATGTATATTTTTTGTGTTACGCACTTGGTATCATTATATTTATATTAGAAAATATTTGTATTTGTTGTTAATTTTATTCGTAGTTATTAATAATATATTATAAAAATAATTAACGGTCAAAATATAATAATTAGAGACCGTGTCAATACAGCTTACATTTTTATCTCGGGAAATTTTCGTTAATCTTGCATGGGCCCACTAACTATAGACCGTGGAATTTTTTTGATTTTTAGATTTATTTATTAAAAGATTTGCAAAAATAGATTTTCGTTTCAAAAAATTGCAAAAATAGACTCCCGCCGCCCTCTGGGAGGGCGATTTTTAAAAATCGCCCTCCCAGGGGGCGATTTTATGACGTGGCTGACGGCCGTTGGCCCCCCCGCCGACGGCCGTCAGCCATTTTGCAGGCGGCCCCCGGCCTCCCAAAAACCGCCCTCTCAGAGGGCGGCAAGGGGGCCGCCTGCAAAATGCGCCCGGGGGCCGGCCATTTTACAGGCGGTCCCCTTGCCGCCCTCTGGGTGGGCGGTTTTTGGCTTGCCGCTCAACTAGAGGGCGGTATTTAGCCTTAATATAGTCCGGACCGTCCGGACCCTATCCGGACAGTCCGGACCAATATTCCGAAAAAAAAATAAAAAATTGATTTAAAAAAATTAATTTTCAAAATCAATTTTTATGTGACTACCGGCTGCCGTCACTATTTCCTAGGCGCATACTGTCGCCGCTCCCTGGCCGTGCCATCCTCACACAGTAGTTGCATCGTTAGTTGGATATCAATATGTTTGTATGATAGTTAATGTGTGTTTAGTTGTCACCGCTCGGAATGTACTTTCGTCGTGAAGTTGACACTCGAAAATTCATATTTTTGATCAGATTCGTCAGAAACGTAGATCGTGAGGAATACGTCGTTTGATCGATGAGCGTAAACGAAGTAAAGTGGTTTCATCAGGAAACGTAGAATTAATAAAACATTATATACAACAGACAAACTATTACAGACACAAAGTACTACGGGCCCGGACCGTAACCTCTAGGCCTCTTCGACTTCTACCCTGCGCTCGCACCTGTCCCTGGGAGTACGTCAACCGGTCTGGTGGTACAGCACGGCCAGCGCGGGTCGTCTGCACGGGTGTGGCAACTGGTGGGTCCTGTGTCTGTGGTGGTGGAGCTCCTTCGAGCTGCGAGGCAGCTAGTATCTCATGGATCTCCTCGCCCTCGTCCTCGTCCTCTAAATCGTCCCCCTCGAAAGGACCCGGTGCCCAACCGCTGCCGCGTGCGCCCTGCGTGGAGGAGCCAGCGCCAGCAAACATCGATGGCGCTGTAGAGTGGAACAATGTACACCAAATTATTGATTATTGCAAATCGAAATTTTGCAAGAGAAAAAGTAAACTTTGATATAACCTGAAGGACCTTCTGTGGTGGCACCGGAGGCACTTGTCATGCCCAGCTGCACGTGTGGTTGTGTGTGGTACACTCCATGCGTCGACGTGCTAGCTCCAGAGGGATGTAGGTACGGTGTAGCGAAGGCTGCAGCGAAGGCTGCAGGGAAGCATATTGATGTACAACGGTGCATGTCATACAAAAAACATATTATGAACGGAAGGTTAGTAGAATTTTACCTCTGGAGGGCCAGATGGCTGACTGGAACCTGTGGGCGCACTCCTGCTCCTCGTCCTGTTCCTGCTGGCCGTGGATGCTGCTGCTGGGGTATATAGACGGGAGGTACCGCGTCAGCCGCGCGACAAGTGAGCGCACGAAGCACTGTGTGCAACGCCTGACGAATCCTCCCGAAGGTCGTCCTCTGCTCGTCCGCAGTCAGCACGATCCCAGTGTCCAACCGTCCGAACGCCACGTTGACATCACCCTGAATCTGTCGCGCTGCGTCGGCCTATTACAAATGTGACTTGATTATGTGTTAGAACCGTGGCTACCTAGAAAGGGAATGACAAAGCGCAAAGATAAAGTGACTTACCGCGCGAAAGTAGTCCTGGTCACGGTGTGTAGGATACGTGTCCGTCGTAGCAGCGACGTGTGGCTGTGGATCACCTGGGGTGAACGTTACGCGTATGCGGGTCCGAGGTTGGTACCACCTGAGGTATGCTAGGTAATGCTCCTCAGTGTGTGCACGGAACTCGTCGACGACATCCTCCGTCGCCAACAACCAGTCCTCCACATACGGCTGCAGTCGGGGATACCACTGAGCACCGGCTGCCTGTCCCCTACGATTATACCTATTTGCAGAGAGTGCATTAGAGTACATTAAAGAGTGGTAGTACTAAACAAAGATCGCAGTTGTACTTACCGGTGCACATCGCGCGGCACAACGACCTCTATGGGCATAGGGAAGACCTGACGTAGGCCGAACTGTCGCATCACGCGCTGTGGACAGTGGGGCTCGACAAAGATGTCGAACACCAACGGCATTTTCGTCAACCAGTACGCCTGGTCGCGCATGCAAAGAGTACTGAGTCCGAGCGGTGCACGGGCCGCGATGGCCTGTGGACTGTAGGGCTCCCAGACGACGTTGCTGGGCAGCAGGCCGTCCAACTCCATAACAAACTCGGAGTAGGCCCGCCTAACCTGGTTGTGGGCGTAACGACGCTGCAAAATAAGAAAAGATTACACGTCAGTGTTTGTGCATAAGTGGTAAACATAGAATTTCACATTACGTACCCCACGGCGACACCATACCGTCCCCATAGTCGGGCGGTCCTCGGGCCACTGCCCGTACAAGCCTCCAGGGCCGCCCTCGTAGGCAGAGAGCTGAATGAGAGGACGGCCTATCGCGAAACGCTCTGCTGCCCATAGCTGCAGAAGGAGAGGGCAACCGGCGAGAATCGCACCTGGATCGGTCTTCGTGCACGCGTCACAAAGAGCACGGTATGTCGCCGCTAGCACAGCAGATCCCCAGCTCCACTGCGGTACGTAGCCGTCCTCGCTGTCGGCGATCGCACGAGCGTAGTGGATCAGTCCCTTGTCCACCGCGTGCCCGTGACTGTTGGTGAACATCACCCACCCGAACAACCACAACAGGTAGGCCTCCATGCTCCGCTGCACCGAGTATTCGTCGGCGTCGTCGTCTAGCTTGTCAGGCTGTAAAGGAAGATCATAGTCAGCATCACTGCTCCTTTATAGGTCGGATGATTGTGAAGCAAATGAATCTGTGACTTACGGTGAACTGTAGCACCCACGCCTGCGAGGGGCCAGCCGTGGTGTAAGGCGGTAGCGACCTCGGCCTACCAAGCCCAGGTAGACGCTGCACGGCCTCGAACCGAGCAGATATGTCCTGCGCCCAACCGTGCCCCCCGTCAACCGGACCGACTGCGTCCCCTGCGAGGGGAAGTCCCAGCAGATAGGACACGTCCTGCAGTGTGGGAGTCATCTCGCCACACGGTAGGTGGAACGTGTGGGTCTCCGGTCGGCCTCCTGGACTGCTCATCTGTTTGTTTAGAGGTCAGCTCATCCAACCTCCTCCAAAGCTCATTGAACTTCTTCTCTTGATTCTGGGCGCAAAGCCTCTTGAAAAGATCCATAAGGTGCTTATTTCTAAACTGTCTGTAGAAATTAGCACCCATATGACGCATGCACCATCTGCTTTGAACATCAGACCACCTTGGTGGGTATCCCTTCTCAACACTTCCATCTCTCAGTTCCTCAATTGCACGCAGCAAGCCAGAGTTACGGTCATGTATGAGGCATACATCTGGTCTCATCCGTACAACTGCTGTCTTAACCCTTTCTAGGAACCAATACCAGCTATCAGTGTTCTCACTCTCAACAAAAGCGAAAGCCACCGGTAGAACTTGGTTGTTTCCATCAACTCCAATTGCTGTTAATAGCTGTCCTCTATATTTTCCAGTCAGAAATGTCCCATCGATGCAGAGGATAGGACGACAATGGATAAATGCCTGAATGCAAGCACCTAGTGCAAAGAATACACGTTGCAACACGCTTTTATTACCATGGTCAATTGATGGAAAGGCTTTCAGGTCATAGCACGTCTCCGGATTCCTCTGAAGAATACAGCCTAAGAGACGAGGCAAATTATCATAAGATGCTTCAAATGTGCCAAACCTCATCTCTACAACCTTCTGTTTTGCCCTCCAAGCCTTATCATAGCTAAGTGTATATTTGAATTTCTCTTCAATATGCCTAACAATCGACCTTGGTTCATACCCCAGGTTGTTGACAATATGAGAGTACATCTCTGTTGCAACAAATGCAGAGGTCATGTTTCTATGATATTTTTCAACACCTGTCAAGTAACATGAATGCTCCGTCACGATTGAAACTTGCCAATAATCTTTCCATACCCTTGAATGCGTGCACCCGCCATGGACACCCATCCTTCATGCACTTCACTTCATACACTGATTTGTTTGACTTCACGACGAGAACTCCCTCTGAAGTGACACCGCCCATTGTTTGACTGCTTCCTTTAAATCTTCTACATATGCGTACTTAGCCCCCTGAATGACCTCATTCTGCTTGTACTCCCACGGCACATGATGCCGCTCGGAGATAGTAAGCGCAGAGAAGTCCTCGTTGCTCCATTCTGCAGGCATCACGTTGTCCTCATCAGACGAGTCATCATACTCTGCATGCTCATTTTCAGAATCTTCTCTAGCCATTTCTTGGACGATCGTGTCAATATGTTCTCCCTCATCTGCCACACCTGTTGCCTGTCTATCTTCTTCATTCCCTCCTTCATTCCCTCCTTCATTTTCTTCTATTGTTTCACTATCACCTCCCGCCGTACTTGGACCCTCATCATCTTGTACGGGCATTGCACCAGCGTTGTTATCTTTCTCATATATGGACACAAGTATGCCCAGTGGCCAGCCACGTTGAAATGCATTCTCCACATACCATCTCCAAGTGGCAGTGCAATCCACTGGCATCAGTTCCCAAAAAAAACCTTCAACTACACGACTGACTACTACATATAAGGTTATTCCGCTGAGCTGAGGGTCCAGTCGAAACCCTCGCATCAGCCAGTTGTATACTGATCCAAAACTTCTCTCAGCTGGCCTATCAATACCCTTAGCCGTTGAACTAAACTCCGACAGATCTACACCGTCTGGACCATATCTCACATTCCCTTGCCCGTGAAATAACTGAAATATCACCTTATTTGACATATCTGTTGATGAAAAATATAGTTAAACTAGGTACCAACATCCTCCTAACATTTAAAACCGTGTATTCCAGATTTTACAAGTAACATCTGTACAAAAAATAAGTCATCTAACAGATTAACTAAAAACTACAGATCTATATAGTACTATACACGTAACTAGTACATTACTACATTAATTCTTACATACAAATAGAAATTGCAAAGGAACAATGGATTTTACCTGCTGGCAAATCAGCAAACGGGCAGAGCTTCGCTGCTTTCGCCCTCTCAGCTCTCTCCTGTTTTTTTTTCTAATTTGAGTGAATTTTATGACTTTTTTGAGTCTGGGAGGGGGGTTTTATAACCGGGGGATAAAAACCGCCCTCCCATAGGGCGGCAAGGGGGCCGCCTGCAAAAAACCACCCTGCAAATGGGCGACTTTGCAGGCGGCCCCCCGGGAGCCAAAAACCGCCCTTTCAGTGGGCGGTTTTTGGGCACATTTTGCAGGCGGCCCCCTTGCCGCTCTCTGAATGGGCGGTTTTTGGGCACATTTTGCAGGCGGCCCCCTTGCCGCCCTCTGAGAGGGCGGTTTTTGGGAGACCGGGGGGCCGCCTGCAAAATGGCTAACGGCCGTCGGCGGGGGGGCCAACGGCCGTCAGTCACGTCATAAAATCGCCCCCTGGGAGGGCGATTTTTAAAAATCGCCCTCCCAGAGGGCGGCGGGAGTCTATTTTTGTAATTTTTTAAAACGAAAATCTATTTTTGCAAATCTTTTAATAAATAAATCTAAAAATCAAAAAAATTCTAGACCGTGTCAAAATATATTATTAGAGTCCAGGTTCGGCTAACACCTAATACGGGCCGCAAGTCCGAGGCACTTCCGTTCCGGCCCACCTAACACGGGCCGGCGTTGCTCGCCTTCCTTGTCGGCGGTGATCTCCTGGCCGTGGACCGTGGTCGAGCCCGCCGCCAGACACGCCTTGCTCCTCGCCGGTGCCGAGCTGGAACTCCGCTCCACGCGCCGCGCGTTCTCCATCGCCGCCGCCGCATGCATGCAGGCAGGCAGCTCCCTTACCTTTCGTCTGTTTCTCAAGCATGCATTCCTGCTCCTCTCTACGTCGTCTTTTTTTCTTTTCCTGAGTCAGTTCAATGGGGGTCGGAGATTAAAAAACTCCGACCCCGCTTGGAACCGGAATAATCTGCCTGCGTTGCTGCGCGTGGCCGTCGATGTTCCGGGATCCCATGGCGCTGCCGCTGTGCAGTTGCCTGTCGCACGGATCGCCGTGTCGTACGGCTGCCTTGTGGTGGTTTGGCACGTGTACAGCATAGCTTTCTCCAAGCTTTACGAGGCCGCGTCTTTCCGATTGGTTTGGTCTCGTGCTTTCTTCAAGAAATCCTCACTGTTTGCGTTGCATTCGTATCGTAGCTATGCAACAACATATCGACAGATTTGGGAGAAGATTACTGAACTGAGCTGATTGTGGTTGCTACCGTTGGGTGGTGACTGGTTAGGAAGATTGCAACGACGAGACGTTAAACTCCTACTAACTCCTCCAGCCTTCGAGGTGGGCGCACTGTCGCTGTCGGCCTGCTCTTACCACCACAACTACTAATAACTCCTCCCAAAGTCAGATCTATGATCCCTCTGTTTCAACAAGCTGGTTCAGTGATCTCCATTACCTGCAGTAACCTGAAATCCTGAAACTTCACAGGTAAATTTTCAAGTGACAGTCATTTGATACACTCAAAACAGTCAACAACACGTCGCACACTCTCAGCACCACCTGAACCAGACAATTCACCGACAACTCTGCTGCAGCAGATAGAGGAAGGGCACGCATATCAAGATATACTGTTTATTCCCTTGCCCTGCCTCTGCCACGTTGCTCCAAGAAGCAGCTCAACAGCTTGCCGTGTTCTGCTCTACAGGCTACAGCGGTAGCAGCAGCACCTGCATCCCAAAAGGCAGAGCCAAGAAATGGTGGTCTGAGCCCTGAGGTCTGAGCTCCGAATCCGCGCACAGCTGCCGGATCTCCCCGCCTCCCTCGCTCGCCGCCGTCTCCCTGCCGCCGGGAGGGACGGACAGTATTGTATTGCTGCCGGGAGATTAGCGAAGGAGGGGCAAAGGTGGGATCTCCTCTTGCTTCCCCGGCTTAAAATCGGCATCTTTGTCTTGCAGATGTGAGCTTTGAGGCGTGGGGTCTCTGCTTCTGTTTCCAGGTTAGCATCTTTTGTTTTAAGGGAAAAATAGAATCTTTCTTGGGCACAGACAAACATTTGCTCTTGCTGTATCTGACCGGTAAGGTTGATTCAGTTATTACCATTGCTTAGCATCTGCTGTCCTCTTACTGAATTCGAAGAGTTCTAGCGAAATTTAGAAATTTTTGCATCACTGTTTGGCTAATTATGCATACTTTTGACATCAGCTGGTAATCTTCCAATCCCCGCCAAAAATAAAAAGAACTCATAATCTTCCGATAAATTAGGTACTTTTGTAGAGCATATCACACATTATATTGTGATTTTGTCTTTTTATGTAATAGGCGGGAAGCATGGCAGTGAGGCTGCTTCTTCTTGTGTTCATATGTCTGCATGCTCCTCTTTGGGCTTGGGCTCAGCTGCCAGAGGAAGCGACGGTCATAGTTAAAGGATCAACAAAAATAGCTGAAACGGATAAAAATTATGTCTGTGCTACAATTGATTGGTGGCCGCCAGAGAAGTGTAACTATAATCAATGTCCATGGGGCCAATCTTCAATTCTAAACTTGGTATTGTTATGCTCTTCTCGTTTTATTACTATTTTAGGCACATTGGTTCATGGGCTTACTTTTCATTTGGTGTTCCACCAACTGGTTCATTTAGGATTTGGATCACCCCTTCCTGGCTCAAGCCATTCAAGGTATGTACTTTTTTTTACTTGGAATTCATTAGGTGATTACCTGTTCCATATTAATCATTTTTGCTCAGTTTGTCTGGATTCTCTGAGGAGAACTTTGGTACATAGGTGACTGCATACTATAAACTGATGCAGCAAAGACAATATTTACAAACATGCATGCTCTGATGCAATAGACTTTTTTTTATTCAAACATTGTTGAAGCGTAGGAAGCACATCTACTTTAGCTTTGTTGTTTGCAAGAATGCTATTTATATTTTCTTACAAGGCTGATCCCTATAAACTTTCCTTTCCAATGAATTTTTTCCCTCTCTTTTGAGGTGATATTCCAAAGAAGTTCTTAGTTCTTACTACTATTTGGTACTATCTGTGCTGTAGCTGGCACCAACAGATTATTGAATCAAGTCCCCAAATTCTGACATGATACTATATGCACCATGTGTAGTTGAAGTTAATATTGGTGGAAAACAATTCTGTTTATTTGCAGGATGCCCATTCAATTGCAACGAATAGTAGGTTGGTTCCCTAAATGCCTCAGCTTCCATTTTTGTTCTGTGTGCAGCATTTGATAATTTGAGGATTAGGCTGGGAGGCTCTTTGCAAGACCGAGTTGTTTATGATGTCGGTACAAATAGTCCATGCACCCCATTCACAAACATGTCAAATGGTTTGTTTGGTTTCTCAGTTGGTTGTCTAAGTATGGATAGGTGGGACAAATTGAATGATCTATTCCAAAAAACAGGGTGAGTACTTAACGACATGCATGCTAGTATAGGGAACTATTATGCATAAAAAGTTTTTTTTAAAAATTTCTACATGCAGTTTCAAGATCTTGTTTTGCATCAGTTGTGCATTTTATACTTGTTTATCAGAACTAGCTAATGGGTGTGCAAACATATTTCTCCAGTGCAATTATCACATTTGGTCTGAATGCGCTCTATGGGAGGTACAATGTCCGTCGTTCTTTTTGGGCAGGCAAATGGAACTCTACAAATGCATATGATTTTGTAAAATACACAATTTCAAAGGGATATCCAGTTGACTCGTGGGAATATGGTAATTTGTTGTATTCTTTTGTTTTATGCTTGGTCATTTAATATCGCGTACCTTTTTTTCCAAAGCAGATGTTACTGAGTTCTGGCACATGAAATAAGGAAGCGAATGTGAGCCTCATTAGTGCCATTTCTTGTTTTTTCAGGTAATGAACTGAGCGGGCATGGAATCGGGGCAAGAGTCGATGCTACACTTTATGGAAAGGATGTAATTGAACTTAAATCCATCTTTCAACAGTTGTATAAGGCACCGCTCTCCCAGCCATTCCTGTTAGCCCCTGGAGGATTCTTTGATCAGCAATGGTACTCTCAACTACTTCAGACTTCAGGTCATGGTGTTGTCAGTGCCTTGACACATCATATTTATAATCTTGGTGGAGGTATGTGATATGTTGCTTTTGCTCTAATGTCATCCAAGAAAATCATTTCAATGCTTCAATGCCATAGCTTGACGTTTTGTGTAACTTGAAGATTTAGGGAAAAAAAAATCGTCTGAGCATTTTGTAGGCAGGACTTTACTAGTTCCACCTTTTTTTAATCATATTAATTATTTCTAACTTTCCAAAAAAATGAGTTCTGTCCTTTTAAGCAATGGGTTGCTTTATGGTCTTTTGAAATGCCAAATCATGAGTTTCTTGCAGGCCTTTATTCTTTCATAGTCACATTAAGAATATCTTAGTGCTGCATTTGAGTCCTTTCAATTTGATCAGAAATATATTATACGTGATTCACTGGGAATCCATGTTAATTTTATCATTACTAGGCCAATTTTTGTAACTAATAAGCAAAATTCATCGATGGTGACACCATGTTTTCAGGGAATGATGCCCACCTTAAAAGGAAGATATTAGATCCAAAGTACTTAGACCGTTCAGAAGATACTTATAGGGATATGCAACTCACTCTTCAAAGGCATGGATCATGGGCTTCTGCCTGGGTCAGCGAAAGTGGAGGTGTATTCAACAATGGTGGTGAACTTGTGTCAAACACTTTCATCAATAGCATCTGGTCAGCTCTCAATATTTTCTCATGAACTTTCACAATTACACACAGTCACGTGCCAAAAGAAACTCGCAGCTACACTCTGGTATAGCATTTTGTGGCAGCAAGAATTTGTGATGGGGTTTTCAATGAATCAATGCAAACAGGTACCTCGATCAACTTGGAATGGCATCTAAGTACAATACAAAAGTATTCTGCAGGCAGACTCTGATTGGTGGCCACTATGGTCTACTTGACACCCAAACCTTTTTACCAAATCCTGATTACTACAGGCAAGGCTACACCTGTAGACTTTTAGGAGATGATTTACTGCAGTATTTTTTCATACAATGTTTTCATATCTTGTACCTTATTTTGTTCCCAGTGCTCTACTATGGCATCGCCTTATGGGCAATGGAGTTCTTTCAGTTGATATCAATGCACCACGTAAACTCCGTGCTTATGCTCATTGCAGGAAACAGCAGGTACAGGTTGCAAACTTTTATCTTTCTTTTCTCGAGTTTGCAAATTGTGGCGTTACCATTGACTATTTTGCTATGACCAAAATTTGGTATATTTCCACGGAAACATAACTTTATATTCAAGTCTGCTAGATGTCTAGATTAGCCACTCTTCCATGTAAGAATCTGAACAATCTTATTTCAAAATGCAGCAAGGCATCACCCTCCTGTTGATCAACCTGAGCAATACAACTGGAGACAACGTCACCCTCCAGAATGACATCAATGTCAGCCTTGACAAAACAACAAACCTCCAGAAGCACACCTCTCTCTCCCACAGCCTCAGAAGAGCAGTTTCATGGCTGGGTCGCAAGCCCTCGGGCGACGTCGTGAGGAGGGAGGAGTACCATCTGACAGCCAAGAACGGTGACCTCCAGAGCAAGACGATGCTGCTCAACGGCGCGCCTCTTGAGCTCTCAGACGACGGCAGCGTTCCGGCCATGAACCCTGTGCATGTTGCTGTCAACTCGCCGGTGTACCTGGCACCAACATCACTCGCCTTTGTAGTTCTCCCAATGTTTGAGGCTAAGGCCTGTTCTTGAACAATCTTGCCTCTTGAGTATTACGCCCTTATTAGAATGTTCCATTTATTCGTTTCTGGTAGGAATAGCATAATGTAAGGATTGTTCATCTCAGTATTTCAGCAAAGCACGGATTTAAACAAATTATAGTAAATTACAGTTAAATTGTCATGATCTACAAAGAATATTAGCTAAATTGTCATGATCTACAAAGAATATTAGCTAAATTGCCATGATCTACAGAGAATATCAGAGGAAATGAACAGGAGCAGAAATGCTGAGAGTAACTTTACAATGTTCTCTACTAATAGTACCAATATTTTACAAGTTTAAAAAATGCAAACAGTCTAGTCAATAGAGAGCATTGTAAAATACCTCAAAAGTTAAAACTTTGAATTGTTGGGGCCTTCCTGATAGGAAAAGCGCCCTCCAAAAATAAAGGTATGCTGCTTAATGTGGCGCGCACACGGTATTCTTTAGTAAAAGGCGAAAGAATAGTTCGCTTTGTGCTCACCACGCAGCTCCATGCTCTGGACCTAGTGCCAAGCCACCTATTTGTATACTTCCTAGGTCATCTCTTCTCGCTTAGCAGGCGAGGTGGGACTAAAACATACTCGTAGTAGTTTAGTAGTGACACCGAAATCACACTGGGCTGGCTGGGCTAACAGGCCCAGATATAATGTGGGGTCGGAGACTAAAACTCCGAAGTCCGAACCCCCTAGGGCTGGATTTTTCCTTTTCTTTGCGGGGAAAACGACGTAGAGGCTAGGAGATTAACGAACGAGTTTGTTTCGTGACGCTTTTTTTTTTCCCTTCGAGTACGTTTTTTTCCTACGCTAGTAACATTTCTTTTCTTTTCTTTTTTGAGGAAGCTAATACTACCTCTATCCTAAGTAACTATATTTTGGAAGGTACTTATCCATATGCATAGCTAGAAGTAACATATTTTGGGACAGAGTCACAGAGGTAGTAACATTTCTTAATAGCCAAAAGAAGTGTGACACTGGAATCGAGTGGATGGTCAATGTGTCAATTTCTGGGCAATGCTGTGGCTCAGTTATGTAATCGGATAAATCAACGCATCACACCATCCGGCGCCAAATAATGTGAAAGAATTATCTGCACATTTTCAATATGTCAACAAGTGTAACAATGTCCTGTAGGTTACTCACAAAC
Organism: Oryza meyeriana var. granulata; assembly: GCA_003991445.1. Taxonomy (NCBI): domain Eukaryota; kingdom Viridiplantae; phylum Streptophyta; class Magnoliopsida; order Poales; family Poaceae; genus Oryza; species Oryza meyeriana. Next base: position 78,836 of record RYFJ01002368.1, read on the forward strand.
AATGGCATCTCTACTACAATCATCTCCAACCTACCAATGCAATCACAAAACTAACTGAACAAAATTTCAAGGACTCGAGTATATCAAGAAGGGAAAAAAGAATAAATGAGAGGGGGGAAAACATATAAACTCTCGCGACCTCATAGTGGCTGCCTCCTCTTACTTCGCCATGATCAATCAATCAATCGATCGATCTGCTAACCTCAGCTCAATTATTCTGCGATCAAGGATTAGCCCAATCCCAGAGGGAGACTTCACCAAGCTATCCTTCGCAGTCATAGTGTCGAAAAGAATGATGCGCCAATATGATACAGATGAAAAGAATCGTGTAGCCATATATGATACAGATGAAAAGTCTCGAGTATTTGCATGCCAGTCGATCCAAGGCATAGTCAGGTATGTTCAGTGCTGATTGTATTCTGGCTGTTAACCAATTGACCAATCTTCCCACCATCCAACAGCAATCAGCATCTCCAGCGAACAAATGAATCATAACCGGTAAGATATACTCCACTGTGCCTACCCCATTTTCCAGAAGTCACTCTTTATCATACTGGGGCTCCAAAATATGGCAGTTTCTAATGAATTCACTGGAGTAATTTACGTGTTTTGTCCAAAATGGTTGTAGGTTCTTAAAAGCGATGTCTAGCCATGGTTTACACTGGCCATTGTAGTGGATCACTGCAGACCTCCTAACACTCTCAATGTCCGTATTTTCTTGGTATCCTAAACCAAGCATGTGCCAAGATGGGTCTATACCATGCACGTGGCCCCTGAATGCTATTAGCGCAGGCGGCAAAGTACCAAATTTCCAGAGAGTAAGACCAGATTTTAGATTCTGCAAAAGAAGCGGAGGTTATTATGAAATTAAACGAAGACGTAGACAATGCCATAATGTTCACTTTTCAGCATTATAAAATTATAATCCTGAAGAGATATTTATAAAGATGCAACTAAAATCTTTTCTGTCAGTGGCTAGCGATACTTTTAATATGGTTTAATTGATTAAGTCTATGTCATAGAGAACATAGTTGCAAATATGAACAAGGTAGAATCCAAGCAATCATGGTATTACATTATGGTATTGCCACACATTTTAGTACAACAAATATACATGGATATGTGAGTATATTACAGGGAGACTATATAAGGTGGGGTGCGTTTGTGTTACTGACTGAAAAAATGTCAGAAGCACGCCAGCAAAAAAATTAGCATCAATCGCTACATAAGGATGACCGTCTATCCATAAAGGGTTAGGGCCCAATCGTTGTAGGCTTCCTAGATTCTGTACCTACATCAGATGGTACTGTACAACAAATCTACAAAAGTTATACCAAATAATTAAGCTTGCAATACTCCAAAGAATATCATCGACTGCTCTGGTATGGGAAGATTTTAGAATAGCTCTGTCACTTTCGAGACATTCTCTAATAGACAAGACACATCAGCTAAACCCCAGTTTAGCCTGTTGGGAGTTCTGGTTTGGAGGTCAGAGTTCTTATATATAGTTCTTAAATCAGGTCTTATACGCATGCCTACTGTAGAAATGAAAAGTTTCACTTGGCATGAAAAGTTTATCCATCAGTCTCAATAGTACTTTGACGCTTCTTGATCTGTTAGAAGACTGCATCTAAATAAGATAAATAAGAGGAACCCTTCTAAAATTCTACATGTCAAATGGGTACATCCAGAATAGACATGTGAATCTCAAAGGCAGCAAAGTCTAAATTTTTGGAAACAGAAACTTAACTAGGAGCAACCAAGGTGAAAGAAAGTTTAGAGTTCCAGCACTTAGCAAAACAGCTATGTTATCTTGCCACGTAGGACAGATAAGGCACATTTTTCATAGCACCGATGCTTAATGTGCTTATTATTATAATAGAGGGATATCAAAGCACCCATCTGATTAATGAGAGAGATAGTTTATTGTAAAGGCAAAAAAAAGTTACCTCTTTCAACCAGAAATGGTATGTATCTCTGATGTTTGTCTTCCTCCAAGCTGCCAGGTCAAATATATTCATCCCATATGCCCATGCACATTCATCTGGGTCAAGACTCCGAGCTATCACAGGGTGGGAGAAGTTGAAATATGTCCTGAATCGCTTAGACATCACCCAGGTGTCTTCTCCTCTGCAGGTCTCCACAGCACCATTCACCTTCCCTTCAAGATTGATCTTCCAAAGGGGAGACAAATCACACTGAATAACAATGTCATCATCCAGAAACACCACCTTGTTGAGGTTCGGAAAGAGCTGTATAAATAAAGAATAACATCAGCTAAAGAAAGATGTAGACCATATCTTTAATTTGTTGGTAACATAAAGGTAATACTGAGCTATTATCCAAGTTTCAGCCCATTCTAATTTATTGATAACAGGGGTACCCCCAAATAAAAATAATAATTTAATCAGATATCAAGGTTATTTTGTTCAGTGATTGCATAACCTATTCTTTTCAAATAAAAGCACATTCAAAACGTTCAAATTGATCCAAGCAAGGACCACTTTTTTCATTTAATTGTAGACTTTCCACTACGTCCCTCTGTCCTGTGTAAGAAAGCTTGCACCACAACATTTCCCAGATCAATTAATCATCTGATGCCTCCAAGCAGAAACCTACATAACCTAATGCACTCTGTAAATGTGTACCATGACCTTCATCTGGTCATGACCAGGGATTTTCACTAGCGCATCAAAACTGAAACGTCTAAACTGAAAAAACCATCCAAACGTAGAAAATACTAAATAAAATGGCGTTCCAATGGAACATAATGTTGAACTATTATACTGCAACAGAGAATATTGAGGAAGTACCTCAGGCAAATAAATGCGGAGATGGTTAAGCAGGGATATGTATTTGGGACTTCGAGCCTGCAGCTTTGAAGCAAGCACTCTCGGATTATCACTTGCACTAGAAACTGCCCCATGATCTCCATGGTAGTGATTTCTGACTCCACGGTGGTTTTCTATAGCCTCCAGTACTGGCACATTTTCTCTTGTCAACCAGTCAAACTGGTGAACACCTTTCACTTCAACTATCGCAGGTGATATAGAATTAAGAGCAAACCATGAATGCATACCCGGATATGTTTTCTTATCAGTAATAACATGAAAGACTACTTTATGAGGTACTGACGAAGATCGAACAGTTGAGCTGACAACAACTGAAGCAGCAAGGATATTATCACTGGCTAGAATGTAATGTTGGAATGAATTATCAGAAAGTAAAGGTAACAGTTCAGGTGGTGGCAACTGTTTCCGCGCATGAGCATTTGAGGAATATTCATCAGTAAGACGCAGAGAAAGGCAATGTATGCCTTTGGGAATAGCAGTTGCAGCATAATGTTTATAAAGTTGCTCTGCCAGCCTTGACTTCTTTACTTCCTTATCCATGTTTTCCATCTACAAAGAAGCATATAAGTGATCAATATATTTCACATACAGGATGTAGAACATCAGAGTGCCTCATCAGGGCTAACAGTCCATAAGGCATGAAATAAGCTACATGGTGCCACCAAGGCCCAAGCTCAAATTTCTAGCGACCAGTATCTAACAAACAATCAGCAGGCAGCAAAACTGCAAAATATAATGAGAGCAGAATCACATGCTCCAAAAATGTTCAACGTGACAGTGTGCAATGGAAATTTTATACCAAATAGCTGCAATGACATCCCAATATAACATAGGAGATAAAGAATAATGTTTTCAAAAAATAAGGGTGCAACAAGCAATTTGGTTTTAGAAGTTACTGCTTTAATGGGAAGAAGTTATGCAACACTGGCACTAACATTTTTTCAAAAAAAAATAAAGCTTTGATTAATGCAACAGGATTGTTAGTTCCATACCGTAGCTTTCAACCTAACAGCAAATGTCCTAGCATCGTAACGGTTATCCTTCATCTCCAGAAGAAAGTCCCTGAATGATTCTGGCAATTTTTTATCAGAAGGAGATTCTTCATTGTTAACCTGATCAAAAATCCTATACAGATCTTGCACCAGCCTCTGTTCACATTGAGAAAGAAGTAAATACATTTTGCATTTTCTTTAATAAAAATGATAAAACAAAGATCATGTTTTACCAACAAATAAAAGCACAGGAATCAAGTAATTACCGCAGAATCAGCCCCCTGCCTACCAAGGAAGCTAGGCCCTATTCGCCTCCCCAAGCAATCTGCAAAACAAAAAAAAATGCAATACTTAAAACAAATAGATGCATCAGGCAAATGAATTGTAAATATCAGTTACAGAGGTGTATAACCTGTCTAAGGTATATAATCAGCATTCAAACCTATATGGCAGAGTCCTCTGCATTCAAGGACACACAACTGCTAATCTGAGCATAAGATAGCTACCTTTTTCTAATTTGCGCATCAAACAAGCAATAATGGTTGCTTGGGCTTGGTGACAACATGTTAATAGTGAAAGAGTAGGAAAGAACTATTAAGTGATCCTAGTTACTAATCTATCAAGAGTCAAGTGGCCAAGAAGCTTACTGCCACAGACGCTGAAGCAAAACACTTTATAAGTTCAACAAATCAATTATCCAGGTGCATCAAGGCATTGCGACATATCTATAGGTTGCATTACTTGCATAATATCCATCCTTGTTCCCAGATGACCCAGTTGTCAACACAAATCAACAATTTGGTGTAGACCAGTTCCAACATAAAAATATATGTATGCAAAGTTAGCACAGGATAGTGTCTCTACTCCAGTTTTGCAAGATTCAGCTCAAAACTAGGATAAAATCAATGCTTCCAAATCCAACATTGCAGCTGATAGCACTCATTGCAGATGGTTGAAAATCAGCTCAGTTCGAACCATACATTTTTTGTCAATACCAGAAACTCATCTGCCTAGGATCCAACAAGTAACTCACGCGCAACCCGAATCATAAACCCAAATCGAACTCTCTTCTCTTGGTTCCAGTTCAAATCACCAGAACCAATAAACGAGATAGCATAAGCTCGTACCTTGAATCCAGCTCAATGAACGAGTCTATCAGAGAGGCAATCACGCGTTTTCAGCACGAAATCTAGACAGGGAGTCAGGAACCATCTCCATGGACCTACATTCCCACCGACACCGCAAAATCGCACGGCCAAGAGCACTAAGATCCGAGCTTTTCCCGCCCCCAAACTGAACAAATCAACAACTCAACAGCCCTCCGCAACCAAACCCAGAAACGCCGCCAGATCGCGAGGACGCCGATCTTACCGATGGAGGAGCACTTGCTGCCGTCGGCCTCGAGCGCCGGCACGGCGGCGAGGATGAAGGCGAAGGGCAGGAGGCAGCCGAGCGCCACGACGGCCGGGAACGCCACGGCCCGCCAGTACCACCCCGCTCCCCACCCACCGCCTCCCCCTCCCCCGCCACGGCGGCCCGCGGCGCCCATAGGCCCCTGCAGCGCGAGCGGCGGCGGCGGCGGGGGCGGCTGCGGCGCCACCCGCACCTTCATCGAGTCGACGACGCCATTGCTGCTCGAGATGGTGATGCTGCGCATGCTCGGCGAGATCCGCAGCTGCATCCTCCCCCTCCCCCTCCCCCTCCCCCGCCGACGACGGAGGCGCCGACGACGGGAGCTCCGACTCCGGCGACGGCGGCCTAGGGTTCCGGCGACGGCGAGGCGGTGGCATTGGGCAGAGACATGCTAATCGCACGGGTGATACTAAATAGGAAACCAAAATAACAAACAAAAAAAAGATGGGAACAAAATGAAGATGAATAATGCAGGCCGCCGCGTGCGAATTTGGGTTAGCTCGAGGGCCTATCAGCTAAATCGGCGGGGGATTTTGGGGGCTCTCGCCTCTCTCGTGCTCGAGAGAGATCGGGGGATTTGGGGGAAGCGGATGGAGTGTGTCGAGGGCGGCGGCTATGGCTTCTTTTGCTTGCTTCCCTTCTTCCGCCCGCGAGGAGAAAGAAAGACGAGAGAGGAGAGAGAATAGAGAAGGGCGAATGGTTTCGATTGGTTCTTCAGCTCTGTTTTTTTTAAATTATTTTAGTCTTTTAGTATTTCTTTAAAATACTTTTTTTCTTGATTAGATTAGATATGTTTTGTTGGACTCGCTCTCTTTATGTGGGTGATTTTGTTGTTTTGATTTAATATGGGGTGTTGGTGAGGTTTCTTTTCCGTAACGATGCTTGCATAACTAGTGGCTTTCATTCTTGTTTGTTGCTTATCAACCGTTTCTAAAATTTTAAGTTTAAAGTTAATTTTAGAAAAAAAGTTAAACTTGACATTTGAACCCCTAAGAATGAAGATATAAAATTATTGTTTTTTCTATAGTTTATCAATCATAACTCAATCAATCAAAACTAATTAAAGCGAGTATTTTTCAAACACATATTCTATGGAATTATATATATCATGATGTTTAATTCATATTTAATTTCTTTATTAAGAAATTCTTATTTTTTTGGCTTCATATGAGGTTGGTGAGGTTTCTTTTCCGCAGCAATTGTTTACATAAGCGTAACTCATTTTTTTGAATTAGTAATTGAAGCAAGTATTTTCAAGCACGTATTCAGTGGAACTTTATGTATGATGATATTTAATTCAGATTCAATTTCTTTATTAAAATCGATATTATTTGATAAATCGTACACTCTCTTTATTCCTTACAATTCACCTCTTGAGCACAGCAATAACACTAACTAGATAGAAACCCAGTGCTATAACGAAATATTGAACATAGATACAAGGTGGAAATTGATTTGTGGCTTTTGTACTGTATACATTCTAAACGACCACACAAACGTTAAAAAAAAGGATTTAGTGAAGAAAAGGCTATCATCCAACATGCACCATAAACCAATCATTCTAAGCTAGAATAATTAAGATTATGTAACTTCACAATAACGATATTTGCGCTTATGAGATTAATTATGTAAGACATACAAATATAATATTTAGCTCAACATGGATGTCGATAATTATTCGAAAAAAACACACTCAATATCAACCTGGAACACAGAAAATACAAAACACAAGAGAAAAAAAACACTACATTAAAGGGGACACGCCAAATAGCTTATTACTCTAACTGACGCAGGTGACCATCTGGCTGTTGTTTTTAGGCATATTTCTTTTTAGATTATTCATCGTGTTATTTGTTACGCGCTTCAAAAAATACATTTTCTCAAAAAACTATCTTGACACTCTTGTTTTAAGCTATTTGTTATGTTAATGTATTAAAATATTTAATTTATTTATATAATCAAATCAGTAATCCACTCAATAATTTAAATCAAATGGGCCGTAGTTAGCTCAGCTTAAGCAATAGTCAAATGGAGCAGGTAAAAAAAATAAAACCACCAACATTTTACCACCCAAATTTCCTCACAATTTCAGCCGAAAACGCCACACACACACACACATCACACCAACTTGGCCCATGGACTCTCGGGGTCTCAAAACTAACGGTCTGCTTCTTCCCATGCCGCCGGCGACGTCGGCTTCGTCGTACTCCCTCACTTGATCCTCTCCACCCACCAACCGATCTTTGAATTGAACGGTTCCACTCCGTCGATCGCCACGACGGACTGAGATTCTCCGTCTCCGGCGTCCATGGAAGGAGATGGAGAAGAAACCAATGGAGAGAGCAGAGCAGGTGGAACTAAACAATCAACGCGTTGAAGCTTTCAGAGCCTCGATCGCCTCCTCATCACCCCCGACAGCTACTCCTCATCAACCCCAGCGAAACGCGCACGCACGGCACCCGTACTTTCGTTTTCGTTTTCTCCCTTTCTTTTTTTTTTCTTTCTGGGTCTCCGTCTAGTGATCAAGCTTGTAATTGGTGATGGTTTCTTTTCAGTTTTGCTGTCCATGTTACTGCTAATGCGTGTGAAAAGTGTGGAGATTATTGCACCGACAGGCTCGCGGTTGAGTGAGTCATTTTTTTCTTTTTTGGTTTGTTGTTCTGGAGATCAAGGGCTGTATGTTTCGTGAGAGCTCAGAGATTGACCTGTGAGTGGAACTTCTTACCTAAGTTGAGCATGTCATTTTGTTCTGCTTGTTTACAAGTTGAGATTTCATATCAACGGATGGAAGGACTGTTTTGTTTATTGAACTATAATACTCCCTCCGTTCCAAAATATAAGGATTTCTAGTTTGTTTAGCAAATACTAAGGTTAGATCAAAAGATTTATTTTTAGTCGCTTCAATTGTAAATTTTTGAATTTTGAATTGCTTAGAATCCCTTTCTAAGCATTTGATTGGCTTTGGAATCATTAAAATGGTGGGAATCATGTGATCACATTAGTACAGAAATGAAACCTAGAAATACTTATATTTTGAAACGGAGACGGAGGAAGTAAGAGACTACTACCTCTGTTGTTAAATATACGATACTGTTAATTATTGGACATAACGTTTAGCCATTAAAAAAATAAAAGTACTATTATATAAGTATTATTTGTTTTGTTATGATTTATTTTATCATTAAAAGTACTTTAAGTATGACTTATATTTTTTATTTACAATAATTTTTTAAATAAAACGAATGATCAAACGTTAATGTCCAAAAGTCAACAACGTCATATATTGAAAACAAAAGAAGTAGAACAATGTTGAAACGGTCTTTTCCTGGGAAAAAAGTGTCAAATGGCTATTTGGTCACTGCAAAAAAAAAAGGGTGGTAGTTATATCATATCTGGTTGAAAATATTATCAAAATGTGTAGTAAGAAGTAAGAACACAGGAAACAATTGAGTAATTTCTAGTGCTGATTTTTTACATAACTCTCCATGTTGCTCACTGCACGAGTGGGGTCCAAGTTAGCGACCACCTAAACATGACGGTCCAGACCTTTCAAAAGAAGTGGCATCTAGGTGACTTGCATGTCTTCATCTACATGCTGCCATGCCATTCTCTGATGAGCTAGTTCTCCCAGCAAAAGAAAGGAAGAAGGAAGAGAAACTGAAGCAGATATCCTGTCATTTTATATTGGAGATAATGCAGTGCTCAATTGGTGCAAACTACAAAGTGCATGTTCCTCCTCTTCTGAGCACTCAGATCTAGCTAATAAGATTGGGGCTGGCTAACCACGTGCTTGCAGCCTAAAATACAGTGTCCTTTGGATTCTTTAAAATTATACTAGCATTGCTAATTGTGCTACTACTATGATAAAACTACCATCACTTCACATGCAGTTGCAGTATCCTATTTCTATATTTTTCTGGACTTGTGATACTTCTGAATTTTTAACACCCCAATGGGAAAAAGATCTCTTCGATGTGGTCTCTACTCGACTTTTGCTACTTGAGTAATAAGGCTCCCAATGTAGTGACATTGCAGTACTGAACAGGTGATTCTGGGTCCATTTCTTTCACTGAACCATAAAAATTAAGTGTTTCACAGTTTCAGTGACATGGAATGGGACGAATTCAATATTTTTCTTTGTCTCAGGGGAGGCCGGCCGTTAGGTTTGGTGGAGGTGGTTTTGGTGATGGTGGTTTGGTAGCACTTATGGTGTTATAGAATAGAGCAGCAGTGTCACAGGTCACTTGGAAGATTGATGAGCTTGATATATATGTATAGCTCATTAATAGATTCTATTCTTAGTTATGTAAATCATGCCTCCTAATTTTGCTCTAAAGTCTTCATATTTTTTTTGAAAGAATATCATCAATAGACTCCAGATTTGAGCTGTTCTCTGAACAACTCCACAAACCCTACCAAACCTCAAGAATGAATTAAAAAAGCACATTTCTTCAGATAAAGGGATGGTCAGGATAAAGGAAATGTCCTTCATTTTGTCATTTCAGAGTAATATCCAGATGAGCAGAATCAAAATTATGATGAATGCTGGGACTCACAGCCTTGGACCATCTAAAGGGTTTGGTTGCCTTGGTGATGCCTTTTGGTTGTGTTTGGTGATAAACAACAGTGGCAAAGCTGCTGCATCTGCATGCTTCAGCACCCCAGGTGACCCATGCATGCACCCCAGTCAGGCAGAGGCACAGCTTGGCTTGTGCCATGTACTCATGTGTGTGATCTGATTGATTCTTTGCAGAGGGATAAAAAACAGTGGAGAAAATGACAGGCTCCTCATGCTGCAGGAATGGCAATCATATACTATATTAGTAGTTTAGTATCATACACCCAACAACACCGTACAGTACTACTGTATTTAACTATTTTTCATGTTTTTTTATGGATGAAAGATGGGCAGGTAGCAGCAGAAAAATACAGTCGGCATGTTTGTTTCATATCTCAGCTTATTCAGGAGATGCAGAGGTGGAGAAAGGGAAGTGTTTCAGACTTTTTTTTTAGGGAATACAAAGTGTTTCAGACTTTAATAAGGTGACAACTGACAACTATGATGGAAGGAACATAACCACACAAAATCTTAGCAGACATCACCCCCAAACGGTGTCGGTGAACCTAACACTTCAACTCTGCCCTGCTGAATTTTCTAAATTTCTAACTGATGCAAAAGAGAATTCCCTCAACCTTGCAATTCAGATATGATCCATATATACATAATCATATAATCGCATTTTTTTTCGCTTTCAATCATGCAGCGTCAAGTAATTCTACTTTTTGCAAGTACTGGACATCTTGGAAAACCTGTTAAAAGTCTGCACAATTGACCTTTGAGGATGCTTTCCTCAGGCATGTGGCCCATCTAATGAAAACTGCAGGGTGTCACAAGCCTCTGGCACTGTGCTATGGACATGGCTTAGCTATTTGTTCATATTTGGGAGAGAAGGTTTCATTTGCGCATGAAGCATTTGCCTTCTGTGTTCTTGTCCTTTTTAATCACAGTGGTGGATGTTTCTCCATGTGCCTGGGAGTTTGGGAGACTAGGAGTCTAGGACAGCTCCAAGTCTGCATTCTGAAATAGCTCCTATGATCCAGAAAAAGGATAGCACAGGCTCTGCTTACATGGGAACAGCAAAATAGCACAAACAAGGACCATTTGGGGGGTGGACACTGGACAGTGACACTTCATGTGGGGAGAACTGCAGGGGGAAAATTTTTTTTTGCTTATGGCAAACAGGTCAAGAATGCCAGTACTTTCATATCCAGGGCTAAACACAGCAATTCAGAGAACAAGACAGAAACTTTTCATATGGTACAAGCAATTGCAAGCGGCAACCAATGTTGGATTTACATTGGCAGTACATTGGTTCCAGCAATGCAGCAAACATTTGGCATCATACCAAGGTATTGAATAGTGTGGCAGCACAATCTAACTAGGCTACATTGGCAACATCAATCAGGACAAGTATTTTGCATTTCATCCAATCTAATTTCTTATCCTTTACTAGCAACAACATAATCCTTGAAAAAGCATCATAGTATGAGCTTGAAAGGGAACAGAGGTACCAGATGCAGTATGGACCACATCACAGCAGAGGTGCCCTTGACAGTATTCCTTACTGCAACACTCATCCAATCAAACTGAGAGCATATAAACATGTCTGTTTTCTGTACTGGAGGAGCCTGGAGGTGACATGGTGCTAGTTTGTACTACACCACACAATTTCCTAGATTTCACTTCAGTTCTTTCTCATCTTCTTAAGCACTGCCCAATTCTTTCTTATATATTTGATCGCTTCTAAAATTATTTTTAGAACAAAATCCATTTATTTCTGACATTTTTACAGAATGAAAAATGGAAGGGTTCAAGGGCAGCTTAGAGATGCAGGCTGTAACTAAAGCTAATAATAAGAGCGCCCCCTTATATAGGCAGATCCAGCCTGTTATTATTGGCATATGCTCCTCCCCACATGCCTATGGTTTCGATTAGTCATGACCCTAAATTTGCTTCCAAAAGGCCAGATCATGTCCAGTGGTATGAGAAAAAATATCATTGAGCACACTGGTTACACCAGGACTGTCGGTGCCATGCAATGTGCTGGCAATACAGCTGAAGTGCATCTCCATTACACAGTAAGTTACAGGAAATGAAATACAGCCTGTACACTCATCTAATGGAACATACTCTTGGGTGACAGGATAGCAGCATTGCTCTGGACTTTACAATGTTCTTTTTTACTCTTTTTTGTTTTTGCAAGTGGTCTATTGTGTTTGTAAATTTGTCCTCGAACAGTGCAGTGAGAAATACAGTCTCTGTACTACTAATACATATATCATATATTTCCTAAAAACATGCATACAATTTTGTTGCTGCATGCTGAAGAGATGTAGAATGGCAGCTGCTCTGTTATCATCCAGAATAAACAACAATCCCACGTTTGAGCTTCTTAAACTAAGATGTCAGCATCAGGTAATTCAAGCACCTTGTGCGTTCCTTTTGATTTGCTTCCTGGTCTAAACTGGTTTCCTTCAATGTACCTGCAGCAAGAAAAATAAGTATGTGCCTAAGTCAACAAAAAACAGAACAGATTCAAGCATGAAAGTATTCTGTTTGAGAGTAGAGATTCTGAAGCCAGCTTAGTAGCTTACAGCTCTTTCAAAAATGGATGTTTGTATAATCCTTCAGGAATCCTCCCGATGAAGTTGTTATTGTCCAAGTATCTGTAAAACCATTGTAACATGAGATATATCAGAATCAATGGAAAAATAAAAGACTCAAGTTCGTTTCATTTTATATAATTATAAAAATCAAAGCAGTAAGGCTCACAAATAGGTCAATCTTGGAATATGAACTAGCTTTGGTGATATTGATCCAATCAGCCTATTATTAGACAAGTGCCTGCAGAGTATATATATGTAAAAGAATGAGTTGATGATTACAGGTCTTGATACAGTGTTGACAGCAAAGTTTAATTAAACTCACAGTATCTCGAGGTTTGTCAAATTTGCAATCTGATCTGGCAGAACACCAGTCAAATCATTATTATTAAGATATCTGTCAAACACAATTCAGCAGTGAGCTTAGGAAGACATCATTTGCCATTCAGGACAGAAGCGATGGATATGCTAGCTTGTAAAATTATTACTTACAGATTTCTCAGGGAGGGGAAACCATTCCCGTTGCCAATGAAATCCCTGAGTGTGCCTATCAAGTGGTTGTTACCAACATCCCTGCAAAAATAGAATTTAACATTCACTAAGACAACTCAACAGATAAGAAAGACAATAGTTGTGGGCCAGTAAAAGGATCTGGGAGCGATGTTTACAGGTGATGAAGGTTCTTGAGAGTTCCAAGTTCAGGAGGGATCCGCCCAGTAAAGCGGTTCTCATGAAGATAAAGATAGCGCAGTTCTGGTAGGTTTGCAAGCTCCACAGGAATTTCACCTTTGAAGTTATTGAAGCTCAAATACCTGCATATTTTCAATGGCAATTAGAGGCACAGAATATGAAGTACTGTTTCCATAAAAACTCAATGAATTCCAAAAGGAAAAATAACTTACAAGTGTGTCAGTTTCTTCAATTCACCAATTTCAGGTGGGAGCACATCCTGAAGCTTGTTCCACCTCAGGTTCCTAAGATCATGAGCAAATTTGATTAGCTGAATAGGATCTGTATTCAGAACAGGCAACTATCTAGCCAATAATCAACATAGTAGTATTGATTTAATATGGCATTATCTGAGGCTGAGGAACAAAGGGCAAAACAAGTATGGTTTTTGCAGCACGAGTTAAAATGTTTTCCGAAGCCAGTATCGATTCTCAGCAAGACTAGCATATCCAAATCTACCTCTGTATACACAAAGACAATCCATACTTACAATATCCTGAGGTGTTTCAATCGTCCAATCTGTGGGGGAATGGGCCCTGTCAACTTGTTATTGTGGAGATCCCTGTAGTTGGAGAAGTCATTACTCACATGGTTTAAGGATGGCTTGAAGAAGATATGGTCAAATTTCAAAGACACTTTACACCCTTTAAGGTACTTGTTTTATAGAAGAATCACAGTTGGTCTATAGCATTTTTGGGAAAAAAAATACTACTTCAATATGTAACTGCTGCAATATGCAAATGGAAGAAACACTCTGTACATAGAATTCTTCGACTCAGGCAACATAAAAACTCCATAATACATAAGCTAAAGCGATTTAAAGAACAAATCAATTCTTCTATTATGGTTAATGTTCTCTCTAAATCCATTTTTCATGAAACAGGCACACAGCCTATTTACATGGAAACATAAATTTAAAAGAATACATATATCTGCAAGATGTGTTCTCATGCAACTTCGCTGATGGTTATACTAAAAAGAGTAGAAACTTAATTAGCATATTATCGTTGCAAAAAAAGGTAACTAACTAGACAATAACATGAACTCCAATCAGGTACATCAGATAATTACAAAGAGCCAACACATGCACCTCAGAATACTTGTACAGAACATGAGAACAAAGCAGTGATGACAAGGAAAACATACTTACAATCTTTTTAAATCCAAAAGGTTTGTAACTGCTGTAGGGAAAGTACCAACTATCGATACAGCGTAGACTTCACTGAAATAACAAAAGCAATATAGTTACTCAGATTTGTACATAAAGAAACAGAGAATACAACGCTTCAGACAAGCTACATGATTTTGCACTTAATAAAGTTGAGATCCATATACTGCAGGCATGTATTAGAGTATTAGACAAAAGATAGTAATTATTTATTCATTTCAAACATGAAAAGGTTAATTCGCCCTAAAAGAGAATAATAGCATTACCTTTAATTGGTATTAGAACAGTTAAGCATTATTCTTGCAAACTATTTCAAAGCCTTTCTGGGAAGGAAATTTAAGGGAACGACATGGCATGATGTAGGAGGTTTTTCTAATCCATTTCATGGCTTCTATACAAAGCAATATATTTGGCATACACAAGAATGCATGGTCAAGTACAGTTCTTCAGGTTGAGGTTGCGTATTGAAGACTCAGCAAGAAACTGTTAAAAGTACGTATTTTGTGCAGCTTTGAGCCTTTTACATAAGATCCCTCAGACAGATACAGCGTGAAGATGAAGGATTTAGTCAGCTAGCTTCAACAGCAAAATTAGCAAGCAAGGAATCCATGTTTTTAATTAACTAGGCGGTAAAAGAGTGTGTCACATGTTGGAGCAAGACAAAACTTTCAACCTTTGAGACTATAAGGGACAAATGTTTTTCCCCACTCAAAAAGTAACTCGCAATCTAACTATCTAATGGCAGACTTGTATCCTTTCACATAGAAATGGTGGTACACAAAAATCGACAATCCTTACATATCCTTATGTATATCAGCAGAAAAGTGTAAGATCAAGAAATTGAAGACATATTTCTTACAGTTCTGTGACAACTCTATAATCTCCTTGCTGAGAACAGGTCACACCAGACCAGGGGGGTAGATCTCCATGACCACAAGGATCATCACCAACCCATGAGTAGACAACTCTCCATCCTAATGAAGACTTGATCTCATTCAATGCTTTCACTGCAACATTTGAAAAAAAAAAAGTTTTCGTTCAGTTGGTTCCAACATTATACGCACCAAGTAACTACTCAAAGGACATCGCTAACTCAGATAAACCTCTCCTCCTGATGCAATGTGGCACCTAGCAATATCTTATGCAACTAGGAAATGACACACTAGATAGTCGCATGTAATATCACGAGGTGAAAATTTGATCCTGTATTAATCACCTAAGTTGTAAGTAATCCTAAGTACTTCACCTACGGGACAAACCAACGGCAGATCCCATGTTAAACATATGCAGAGCAGAACCTATGACTCTCTGAAAGCCCAAATGGGGCAGCCAATCCATCGAGTGGATGCCCAATTCACAACCATGAGCAGAAGAATGCAAGGCTGCGGGCTCAGATCTCCAGCGGAACGGCCAAAAGAACCGATCTTTCTCAAACACCATATCGCGGAACCGCACCATGAAACCAGGATCACTCGCTCAATTCAAGGAAAAGTACAGAGGAGGAGGAGCAGCCAATTACGTACCGTCCCTCTTGACCGTCTTGCCACGCGCGGCGCCGGCCAGGAGGAGGATGAGGAGGGGGAGCAGGCGGACGGGCAAGAAGAACCGCGCGGCGGCCATGGACGGACGGGGACGCTGCAGCTCGCGCTACGCTGGACAGTCAGTGGCGGGCCGCGCGGCGGGAGACCATATGAGAGAGAGAAGGGAGAGGGGAAGGTGGCGCCGCGCCGGCGCCGGGTTGGGGAAACGGAGATGGTGGGAGTGGGCGGATGGGCACTCACTCCCGCACAGCCGCACTCGCACGGACTCGCGGCCGCGTCGGTGGGTTGGGGGAGTTGGGGTTGGGCGCCGCGCACCGGGCGGGCGACCGGGGGGGGTCTCCTACCGGAAGACGTGGATTGTCGCCAAACCGGAGCGGAAATTCACGTGAAAACCACGTCCTTTTCTGCTTTTCAGCGTTCTCGTTGCCACCCGGTTTTCTGTCACGATTGGCCGGCGGCGGCGCCAGGATTGGGGGCAGGCCGCCTTCGTTCTCTCCGGCCTGCCACCCAAAGCCCACGCGAGGAGCAAGGGACTACAGGGCATAGGCCCATCACAACTAGCAAAGTTTTTCATTTTTTTCTTTGGAAGAGTAGCGGAGGTTCCGACGTATTTCGGGTGGTTGAGCTCCAACCTATAAATCTAAGATCTGGTTTGGTAGGATTTAACTCTTAGAGCTAGAGCTAAAGTTATGAAGCTATTCGAAGATCGCTTCACTTGACAGTTCTATTTTTTGAAACAGTTCTAACATGTTTTATTTTTTTAAGTGAAGCTAAACTGTTTGGTAGGGCTCCAGCTCTATTGAATCAGGATCTGACAGCTCAAACTTTACCAAATGGAGCTTAACTTCTAGAGCGGAGTTTAGAGTGAAGCTGTGGAGTGGCTCAAACCCCGCTCTATCTTTATAGTTTATTTTTTTAGATCACCTCAGTCCACTCCGCTCTATGAAGCTGAAACCGTTTGATTGACCTCCAGCTCGAAAAAAGGTGGAGCTAGAGCTAGAGTTCTATCAAGATGGTGTCTCATTTTAGAAGAAACGGGGCCAAACCAGTTGATCAGGAAAACTGACAAAGACCACAACTCGGTAGGACAGTGGGGAGGTTTTCTCAATCTACTGAATTGTAGAGAGAGTGATCTGTAACAAAAGTGAGCTCAGTTAACAGTTCTCTCTGCTTGGGACAGTGGAAAGCTAACCTTGATCGTTGCAAAGGCTAACAGAAGACGAGAGCAGAATGCAACCCTTCCATGTTGTTGGTAAGAGCCAAGAAATGCATTAGGCAAGTCCCGTTGCTTAACGAAGAAATGCATTAGGCATGTCCCGTTGCTTAACGACTTGACCTAATTGACTAACTAAAAAATGAGCTCATTCAGGTCTAGCGAAGAACACTGAGAGCTCGGGGCAACCTACGTGAAATCGTATTTCTCGCGTCTCATGGCGGCACCATCTTTGTGTTTCAAGACCCTTATCTATGTATACGTAGCCATCCCGGCTAAGAGTTCACTCACCGTAGCCACCACCTTCCTCGGCTCGCCGGCAACCGAGCGCGTCGCGCCATGCAGTCGTCGGAGGAGGAGAACGCGGCCCCGCGCATCTACTTCATCCCGTTCCCGACGCCGGGGCACGCGCTGCCGATGTCAGACCTCGCGCGCCTCTTCGCGTCCCGCGGCGCCGACGCCACGCTCGTTCTCACGCGCGCCAACGCCGCCAGGCTCGGCGGCCCCGTCGCCCGCGCGGCCGCCGCGGGCCTACGCATCCGCGTCCACGCGCTCACCTTGCCGGCCGAGGCCGCGGGGCTCACGGGCGGGCACGAGAGCGCCGACGACCTCCCCAGCCGCGAGCTCGCTGGACCCTTCGCCGTCGCAGTCGACCTCCTCGCGCCGCTCTTCGCCGACCTCCTGCGCCGCCGCCCCGCCGACGCCGTGGTGTTCGACGGCGTCCTCCCGTGGGCTGCCACGGCGGCGCCCGAGCTCCGCATCCCGCGGTACGCGTTCACGGGGACGGGGTGCTTCGCGCTCTCGGTGCAGCGAGCTCTGCTGCTCCACGCCCCGCAGGACAGCGTCGCGTCGGCCGACGAGCCGTTCCTCGTGCCGGGCCTCCCCGACGCGGTGCGGCTGACCAAATCGAGGCTCGCCGAGGCGACCCTCCCCGGCGCGCACTCGCGGGAGTTCTTGAACCGCATGTTCGACGGCGAGCGTGCCACGGCAGGATGGGTGGTCAACTCCTTCGCCGACCTCGAGCAGAAGTACATTGGACACTACGAGAAGGAGACGGGAAAACCTGTGTTCGCCGTCGGGCCGGTCTGCCTCGTCAACGGCGACGGCGACGACGTCCTGGAGCGCGGACGCGGCGGGGAAGCGTGCGCCGCCACGGACGCCGCGCGCGTGCTGACATGGCTCGACACGAAGCCCGCGCGGTCGGTGGTGTACGTCTGCTTCGGCAGCCTTACCCGGTTTCCGCGCGAGCAGGTGGCGGAGCTCGGCATGGGGCTCGCCGGCTCCGGCGTGAGCTTCGTGTGGGTCGTCGGGGAGAAGAAAGCGTCGGCGTCGCTCCCGGACATAGACACCGCAGTGTCCGCTGGCCGCGGGCTCGTGATCACGGGGTGGGCGCCGCAGGTGGCGGTGCTCAGGCACGCGGCGGTGGGCGCCTTCGTGACGCACTGCGGGTGGGGCGCGGTGACCGAGGCGGCGGCGGCCGGGGTACCGGTGCTGGCGTGGCCGGTGTTCGCGGAGCAGTTCTACAACGAGGCGCTGGTGGTGGGCCTCGCGGGCACGGGCGTCGGCGTCGGCGCGGAGAGGGGTTACGTGTGGGGAGGCGAGGAGTCCGGCGGGGTGGTGGTGGGCAGGGAGACGGTGGCGGAGAGAGTGCGCGCGGCCATGGCGGACAACGGGCTGCGTCAGAGGGCAGAGGAGGTCGGCGAGCGCGCGCGGCGCGCTGTGGAGATGGGCGGGTCGTCGTACGACGCCGTCGGCGCGCTGCTGTACGACGTGCTGCGACGGCGCCGGGAGTTAGCCGCAGAACCAGGGAACTTATTCAAAGTATGAAACCACATTTACAATATATAAACCAAATGAAATGAAATGTTCAAGGCTGTAGTGTTCAAAATTCAAAATTTGGACCGATTGCAACCATCCCAATGACTCAAACTGATGGCAAATTTATTTTCGAAATGGTACGTTACTGTAACATTTTCAAAATGGAAATAGTTATATGGACCATTTCTTTTATTAGACGCGTTCATTTGAACTGTCTACGCGTTTTTAAGCTTAGCAAACGTTGCGTTGACTAAAAATTTATATATAAACTTTATACATGGAATTCTATATGTAGAAACTTTCCACATAGAAATTTTTGGTATAGAAATTTTCGATACAGAAAATATTCCATATAGAACTATCGGTGTAGAAACTCTATGCATGAAAATTTATATGAAGAAACATTTGATATATAAACTTTTGGCATAGAAACATTATATTATCGGTATAAAAACATTATGCATATTAATTTGAAAAAGGATAAAAATAATTAAAAAAAAGGTGAAAAAGACACAACACTTGTTTAGACCGTGAGTCTCATGTTGCATGGTCTTTCCGGATCCATTCCATGCGCAGGCACGGAATATTCAAAAAAATCTCTCGATTCCTACCTAATTAGATATTTTTATAAATACTTAGTCGGACGGAAGATAGAAAAGAGACCTGACAAGAAAATAGTTTTGGGTAAAAAGGAAAGGGAGACGCATTCACGCGTCCGTGCGCATGTACGTTGATTAGCATTCTCGCATTTATACTAAATAGTTGAAATTGATGGATTATTTGATTTTTATAGCCTTTTGGGATATAACAAATAAATTAACTCCTATCAAGTTGAAAAAAATTTGTTCTATATAAGTATTTAAAAAGATTATATAGAAAATTTTTACGCAAAAAAGCTTGAGAGACGTGCAAATAAAAATCCAAAATCAAGAAAGAACGGGCCTTAAGTTGTGTTCAACGAACGGTTGGGCAGAGTCAGTCAGGTGGGCCCCAGCGCACAGTGAGAGACGAGGCATCGGTGGATCGCACCAAACAAATTCTCCTCCAAAGTAGACGAGACGACCTGCACCCCAAACAAAATCTCCGCCCTCACAGCATCGCTGGGAAAGCGAATTTGGCGGCGAGATGGGCTGCTGCAGCAGCCGGAGCTCGGACTCGCCGGCCAGCCGAGTCACGCGCTGGCGCTCCACCGGGATCGTCGCCCTCCGGGACGCCAGATTGAAGGTTCTCTTTCTTGACCGCATCCCCCCATTGCTTTTTCCTGTAAATTTAGTGCCGTGTGGGGATTCTGTCTAGTCTGCTAACTGGGGCACGGGAAATTTCAGTGCTCCCGAGTTCTGATGCTTAGTGATTCGGGTATACGATGGCACAACAGATATAGCAATGTATCCTATTTTTTGTTAATCAGTCGAATGGGAGTTTCCAGGGTCCAGTGCCACATACGCGTTAGGTTAAGCAAAGTTGTGATTTTTGGATTGTTTGCCGGTGTTTTAATCTATGGGATTGCTCGGTGGAGGTCTGGAGGAAAGGCACAATCTTGCCGTTAGAAGTATGTAATCATATGTGGTGATGGGCTAACTTGGTCATTTCCTTTCTCACGGAAAATCTGTGGTGACATAAATACATAATACTCCCTCCATTTAAAAATATAAGAACTATTAGGATTCCACAGGGTCTCCAAGATTATATTTTGACCGTTACTTTCTTTTATAATATATAACTAACAACTATAAAATTAACATCATATGAAAATATTTTCAAATACGAATCTAGTGATACTAAGTGCATGACACTAAACATATATATTTTTAGTTTAATTATTAGTCAAAATTTTTAAATGTTGACTTTGCGAGAAACAAGGGCGCATTATATTTTCAAACGGAGGGAGTAAGTAAATAAGCGTTTTTTGGAACCAATAGTAAATAAATAAGCATTTTTTGGAACCAATAGTAAATAAATAAGCATTTTTTGGAACCAATAGTTCCATTGTAAACTGTATACTTTTATCGATCACAAAGAGAGAAATTAAAGAAATGCGAAAATGAAAAACTTTTTGGCCAAACACTTGTTATACTTTTATTTCTAAAAAAACACTGTTAGACGTTCTCCTCCTCTATTTGTGTAACGGAGCTCTTGCTTATCAATAATGTCCACTCTTAAGTAGCATGTGAGGGAGCTTCTGTCTTTTAAATATTTAATCAGCACTCAACAGATTGTAAGATCTTACTGGATTTTTCCATGTCCAGAAGACAGAGGTGCATTTTTAAGATTGGTGTCAGCTCTTGTTCATTCGTTTGTCTTCATATCAGTTTGTGATATATCTATTGCTGTATCGCATCTAAAACATGCCAACTTATATTTGATTTTCTTCAGAGAACAAAGGTATAAGGTTTGCTTATTGTAAAATTGCAAATTACATCCAAAATTGTTAAATATCAATGTTACCATGCAGGTTGTACCAAATGAAGTTCTACAAGTAGGGAATTCCCTGAGGATTCTTGACTTGACTAACAACAAGATAGGTAATTGAACTTCAGATCATGATTCCCGAATACTTAGAAGTTAAAAATTATTCATCTCTTCGTAATCAGCAATGCCAGTACCTTTATGCTCTCTTTTTTCTCGTATATTGTCATCAAGAGACTAGTTTGGAGTTGTCCATTGCTTCTTTGTTTCTTTCCTTCTTCCTTTCTTTCTTTTATTATGCACATCAGTATCAGATGGAGGAACATTTTCCACACACTTCTTTTTTTTCACCTGGCCTCATTAACAAATGCACATACTTGAAGCTAGTCAGCAATATTTCTACAAGTCAAACTTTTCTCTTGCAGGGTTTCTTTAACAGTTTGGGTAGAGTATATTATCCAATTGGATCTAGTAACTTAATCATCTCTAAACTGTGCACACTGTGTTTTGCATCAGTGTTCCTATCTCTCGAGAAATATCAATTAATTATCTTTTTGTGTTGCAGTTGATATTCCCCAGGAAATTGGTAGACTTGTGAATATGCAAAGACTTGTAAGTGTTAATGCTAATACAAGTCATTGTTTGTTTGTCATCTTACTAAGCTACTGGAGATGTGTATTGCAAGATGTGGTTCTTATTGTTTCTTTTCCTTTTCTCAGATAACGGTGGCTTGATATTGAACTTTGCTGTTTCTTTTTTGTTCCTGTAGGTTTTGGCTGGTAATTTGGTTGAAAACATCCCGGCTAACATAGGATACCTGCGGAATCTTAAAATCCTCACGCTTGACAGAAATAGGATCTCTGTCTTGCCTGAAGAATGTTAGTTCATAAATACTTAATGCTATTTTTTATTTATATGTTTACATTTTAAAATAATGATAGTATCCTTTGTCCATGCGTATAACCTTAATCCTAGCAACAAGTTAGTAGAGAGTGATTGAGTTCATAATATTATACTCGAAAGATGCAATCTCTAAATCGCGTGTGTTAAGTGGGTAGATTCATTTCACCGATGCTTCGATCACTTCTCGACCGCTTTATTCTTTCTTTATGTTATGTTGGTTGGTTAGGACATGATCTACTATTTATTGCCCTGTGGGTCCTGTCCTCTGTTCTAAGTCCTAACTTGATTCTTTCGTTCTATCCAGTGGGTTCTCTATCAAATCTTCAGCAACTCTCTATTTCTCAGAATTCTTTGTCATGCCTTCCTAAGAGTGTAGGAGATTTGCGCAATGTAAGTTTCTTATTTGCTTCAAGATGGTACATTTATTTATCTTTGAAAAGCAACTTTTTCTAAGCACAAAAGAATTTCTTGTTTTCTCAAAAAAAAATTTTAAGTATAGTGAATATTGTTTTATGCCTTCAGAGTTACAAGTTGCTGCTTTTCTTTCCAGAATCAAGTAAAATCTTGATTCTACAGTTTCTTGTATGAAATTTACTCAGCTTGCCAAATTCCATAAAATTTTTGCTTTACGAGTAAGTATCCCAAGTTGCCTTATAATGGTGATGAGCTGCAGTTATCACTGTTTTTTCAACTTTTCTTTTGGCCTGTTGCAGATGTTGCTACTCAATATATCTGATAACAAGCTAACGGCACTTCCTGAATCAATTGGAAGCTGCAGTTCCCTGGAAGAATTGCAGGCAAATGGTACATCAGTTTTTTGCAATGCACCATCATATCGTTTCAATTTCTCTGCATCTCGTTCACATGCATCTATGTCAATGCTATGCTGCTGCATGACTACCTTGTACAGTATGTTTACCATTTACTAATCAACAAATAATTTTGGGGTGTGACAGTCATAGCTCTTAGGATTCTCTCCCCCTTCATGAGCTGGACCAATCTGACCCTTGCTCTGTTTGGAACTCATGAAGAGTAATGTGTAGATACTGTCACACTTTCCTATTTGTATGCTACCACCTGATATTCCATTGAGAAAGGCATGCCCCAGCCATTTTTGGATGCCTTTCGTCATCTAAAACAAATATGATCCAGCCATTCATATATCGTTTGAAAACATACACAAAGCACATCACAGTTCTCGTTTTATGCATCTTCTTACATAACCTTCACAAAAACATTCAGGAAATTCAATTGAAGATGTGCCTTCGTCAATCTGTAACCTTGTTTGCCTCAAATCCCTATTATTGAATGGGAATAAAATTCGCCAGGTACGCACTTATTAACATACTTTCTTCTTTGACTACTTTCGTGTTTGAACCTGGAAGCTCTAGGGTGAAAGTCAGTGAATAACGACTATTCATTTAGATTTGAAATATCCTGGTTAGATTGTTGCCTACTTGTATTATCTTATGTCGTTGTAACTTACAAAATAATAAACAAATATTCTGGCTGATGCTGGCATGTTTTCTCCTGGTTTCGACAGCGTCCTGTCGAGGTCAAAACATGTTGTAATCTTTGAACTTTGTTTTTTCTCCCAATATCTTAATACAATCGGTTGGCCTGTCTTCGGCCAACCTGGCCAAAAATAAACAAAGATTCACTGAACTTTGACTCTCCCTGACAGCTTCCCCAAAACCTACTAAAAGATTGCAAGGCTCTTCAGAACTTATCGTTGCATGACAATCCAATCTCGATGGATCAGTTTCAACAAGTTAGTGGCATGAAGCTTATTCAGATTGTTGTAGCTTTATTAATCTTGATTCAATTATAATTCATTTTCTTTGTCTGTTGAAGATGGATGGCTTTAAGGAATTTGAGGCACGCCGAAGGAAAAAATTTGACAAACAGATTGATTCAAATGTCATGATGAGTTCCACAGGATTGGACGAAGGCATTGATTTGCACTAGTCTTTCAGAAATTTTATTTAATTTATATTTACCCCATTAGTCTAAAACCAACTGTAAATCTAGTGTGTACATATTAGTTTTTCCCGTACTCGGATTTGATAAAGAAATCAATAAATGTATAACACATACCAATGAATGAACTATGTAATTTTTGCAATGTGAATGCATTCAATGAATTTGGTGCACATAACCATCTTTGATCTACTACCAGTAAAGGTTCATCTTTTTTGAAACTAAACAGGCACCGAACTACCAATTATATTTCAATTAAGCCCCAGGTTACAAGAAAAAAGAAAAAAACAGCCCCTCAACGAGAAAAGGCTCACCAAGCACTAAAAAAAACCGCGGCCACCACACGGCTCATGGAACAACACTCAACTCTAGGCAGCTAACGAGAAAAGGCTCACCAAGCACTAAAAAAAACCGCGGCCACCACACGGCTCATGGAACAACACTCAACTCTAGACAACTAACAACTAAACAATGGTGGAGCCTAACGCATGGCATCGATGCCGAGCTTGCTGTAAAAGTGGTACAACAGCTCTAAGTTCACAAAACACATATCATTATTACTGAGCTTACAGCTTAACGATATAGCAGCTTCGACTCCACGGCGAACACGCCATCGTTGCCAAAGACTCCAATAGTCTTCATCCTTTTAGTACTGTTGCTGCTGCTGCTTGCTAAGGAATGCAAGTCATCACCCATGAGTATTGGATACCCATCGGTAGGAGTTCAACTCCAATGGTGCAAACTGCAAAAGAAAAGTTAAGGTGAAGACTAGACTTTGATCTCCTTATGAAGCGTGAATAGAGCAATAGTACTCCTGAACGCTAGCGTGGGTACGCTCACTTGTCCATTTCGGCTATGCCAAATGAGGTAACCATATAAACGGAGGAATTTGATAACTCGTTACACTGCAAATTCAGAAATAGCATCTGCTTTTCAGAAAATCATACACACTTGATACTTTTACAGCCTGCAATATCCTTCTTTTTCCTCCGTCAAAACAGCAAAAGATAAGTGATTTGCACATCGATGGTGCAAGGCAAAAGTATTTTCATGCTAATTCTGGCCAGGCAATGGAGATTGCTTCTTGAGGTTGAGGACCCTTCATAAAGCCTATGATGAGATGTATCGCATTGTTTTTTTTTTTCTTGAGGAGTAAAGAGATGTAATATAATTGTTTCAATATGATTGGCTAGCCTAGCTTGTGGAAGAAAGACATGATCATTCAGGCAGCTCACCCACAAGTCCAGCTTCTTTGAAGCAAAGTTCATCATTTTTTTTTAGTCTCACTTCATCTCACAAAGTGAACATCGTAGGAGGCATCGAATCAAAGGTAGCTGCTGTGATGATCAGGCGCTTTGTTCATCACCCTGTACCATTTTGAGTTGCCTTCCTCCTGATCTTTCTTGTTCTTCTGATCTTTCTTCTTCTCTTCTTCTTCTTGCTAAACATCTCTAGCTCCTCAAAGATGGAGGGGCAGATGGATAATCTTCGCTTGAGTGACTTTGAATTCTTCAAGATCATCCTGCCCGGATCCTCCAGAACGAAATTGGTAAAACTTTTTCCTGATTCTTCTTCTTTCTTGTTTCTTGTAGCTTGCTGCCTAGTGTATGTTTGATCAATCGTGGTTGTGCAGAAGCTGCCCGACAAGTTCGCGAGGGAGCTGGGGGACCGGGAGCTCCGGGACGCGAAGCTGCGGGTCGCCGGCGCGGGGCGGCGCCTGTGGGACGTGAAGGTGGTCGCCGACGACGGCGACGGCGACGTGTACCTCGGCCGTGGCTGGCAGCAGTTCGCCCGCGCCCACGACCTCCGGGACGGGCACTTCCTCGTCTTCCGCTACGACGGCGCCACCGTGTTCACCGTCACGGTCTTCGACTCGACCATGTGCCGCAGGGACTACCGCCGCCAGCAAGACGCCGCCGGTATGTTCTCCTCGCCGCCCGCCCTCCCCTCCTCCCCCTCGCTCCAGCACGTCGCGCGCTGACATGGACTGACATGCAGTCAGCGGGAGCAGCAGCGACAGCGACGCCACGGAGGAGGGGGTCGGGGACGGCGGCGACGTGGCGACGTCGCAGTTCGCCGTGACGCTGCGGCAGTGCAACCTCGGCGAGAAGCAGGCCCAGTACCTGGTGAGCTCGCCCACTTGGCCACTTCTTGCTTGTTGCCATGCATAGGCTACACCTACACGTGCATGCAAGTAGCTAATAACCAACCGGCCGGTGGCCGGCGGCGTGGTGCAGAACGTGCCTGTGGGGTTCCAGGAGGCGCACGGGTACGCGAAGCGGGAGAAGGTGGTGCTTCGGATGGGCGGGAAGCTGTGGACGGTGAGGCTGAAGCACAGCAGGCGGGAGCGCGGCCAGCGCACGGCGCTCCGGTACGGGTGGCACAAGTTCTGCGTGGACAACGGCCTCGGCGTCGGCGACACCTGCTTCTTCCGCGTGCTCCGCGAAGGCGACTTCCGCCGCGGCGGCGAGGACCACATTCTCAAGGTCGCCGTCCGCAAGGCCGACGGCACCCCCCTCGAGTGATCGATCATATGGTCACTTTGCTTCTTCTGCGTTGTTGCTCGCTTAATTAAGATTAGCGCCTCTCATCGTATGTGTTTTACTGTTTTAGATGTTAACTAGCCATGTTAATGACGTGTATTCTCTAGGTTAAATCATCTGCCACTTGGTCAGATGGAGGTTGTGGGTATGGCCATTTGCCGGTCGACAGGTGGCCGGGCTGTGTACTGTACCCAACTGCTTTACACTCTTTCACAAACAAGGCTTCTGTGCTTCTCATTCACAGGTCACAGCAATGGCAAACAGCCCATTCTCGTCAAAGGCTAGGGAACCACTATCAAAGCTAAAACTGGGAAGATGTGTCGGAGAGATAGAGCATGAAGTATTAGGGTTGGTCTACTTAACTCCATAAACTACGAAACCGGTTATTCTATCTCTAAAATATAAAAACTGACTCAAGTAACCCCAAAATGCTTTTGTAGGTGATTTTATCATGTAGATAATGATGTGGCAGCAGTATTACTTGCATGGCATAAAGATTAGTCCAATAAACTCAGATTGAACCAATTTTCTTTTCACTCACTAATCGGCAAGCTTAAAATTTACATATTAACACTGATATACATCATTCTTAAACCGTTGCACTTATGAAAAAAGTTTAATCGGCTCTATCATCATGTCATTATCCTCTTCATAGTCCGTATGGCAAAAACCACCACCACATCATCATGTACATTGCAAAACCACTTACAAAACCATTCTAAGAGGTTATTTGAGTCGGTTTTTATATTTCAGGGAATAGAATACCCGATTTCATAGTTCATGGGGTTAAGTAGACTAACCCCAATACTTCAGGGGGTGAAGTAGACTTTTTCCACCTCAAACCACCATATTCCGAGAAATCATTTGGCTCGGGCATCCGATTTATTGGATGTTGTTGTCGAGTCCCCTGGTGGACCCAACACTTAGCTCTTTAGCTCTGGTTGGACCTGATGCTTCACTCCTCTCCCACATTACATTGAGCTCGTTACCTGCACTCCTCCCACAGACCCGTGCTGCACCGCATCCATTTTTCGCGTAGAGGCTGCGCGTCGTGAGTGGGATTGTTGACCGGTCCTCCTCCTCCTCTGTCCACGCTCCTACTCCTCCTTCCATGTGACCTCCGCGCTCGTGGGGAGAGCCGCATGCTAGATGGGTTGCGTATCAAAGCTTGGTGGTTATCGCCTCCTCTTCAGCCTATAGGAGTATTTTCATCATCCTTTCTGACCATGGCGAGTATAGAGAGCCTAGATCTGGACATCGGAGTAGAAGAAGAAGGCAGATCGGGCAACCGGAGTAGAGAAAGAAGATGGACGGTAGGTTTGTTGCAGTCCATTGTGTATCTTTGTTGCATTTTGTTGTATTCAAGTATTTCACCCTCTTTTAATTAGATGTTGCGAATGATGCGTACTATGTTTTCTTCGTTTTTCCACATACCAGGGTGACAGGGTCTTATGTTGCAAGCAATTTTTTCCAATGTTGCATCTAGTTGAAATATTTTTTATCAAGCGATGAAACATTTTTTAGGGAGTGATGAAACATTTAAAACATTTTTTTCTTTAAACATTGTTCACCGAGTGGTGAAACATCTGCAACATTTTTTTACATGCGGTGAGAAACCGTCCGACAATTTGCTAGGGATCGAACATCCGATCCCTAGTCACGTCCTCGTATTCATGTTTATTGACCTTCTGTCCACCAAAGCAAAGAGAGGTCAAGCCATGCGTTCCCAAGTCCTAATGTCAAGTCATGAGTCTTTAGGGCTCACGTTCCTCCTCTCAGATGCGACTATTGGACATGTCCGTTCTCCACAACGACTCACCCCCGATTACCTCAGCACACAATAAAAGAGACCTTTAACTCCGTGCGTAGGTGACAACTTACGTACAGCTTAGCGGTTCCGCATGAGAAATTGGGTGATCGTGTATAGCTTAAGATCAAGTTTATGCAGATTATGTCTAACAATTCCTCCAGCTAATCAATGTGATTATTTACCCAAAAACAGCACTGGATTTTTAAACTCCATGGTGGAAGACTATTGTCCTACTATTTAGCTTACGGATTATGGATTACCACCTCACAGACACACTTTTAAGCTCCTAAATGATATGGTTTTTGTAAAAAAAACTTTACTCATCAATATTTCTTAGAAAACCTTTTTAAATCAACCTTTTAACTTTCCAATAGTCTTCATCTTTTTAGTACCGTTGTTGCTGCTTGCTAAGGAATGCAAGCCATGACCCATCAGTATTGGATACCCATCAATAGGAGTTCAACTCCAATGGTGCAAGAGAAAAATTAAGATGAAGATTGAGAAAGTCTTTTTTGCCCTTTGAGGGCATGTCCACTCTTTCATGTCACCTAAATAGCTATGAAAAATTTTGAACAAAATTGACAAGGTAAATTAATATGTGATATATCATTTCACAAACATGCAAGTTCAAATTCGTTTTCTATAAATTATAACCAAAATAACAAATATGACTATGAATATATGCGTACTAGGTAGAGTTTAGGGACAAATCCATGAAAAGTTATTAGAGGGGGCCAAACATACTGGGTACTACAGCAAAATAAGCTTATTATGTCTTATACTAGACCAACATGAAGGGTGGCTCCACTAGTTCGGAGAAGGGGGGGAGGGTATTTTTGGCACATTGGACCACTAGTGCAAAACAACAAAATCTCGTGAAAAGGATGGATGGGCTCACTACCATGAGTAGGAAGCCACCATCTAGAGTTGAAATTGGGAAAGTTTGTGAGAGAGGTGAACAAATGACCTAATTGACCTCAATATCATTGATCACACCCTCACGAGAGGCTTGAAAAAACACATTTCTCTATTGAAAGGGCGACGGATGATTCAACATAAAGGAGTGACACAGTGAGGCCCGCCTTTGCCCGCGACATCGGCAAGAGGAGAGGAGAGAAGAGAAGAGAAATACCTCTTGGTAGCATGGATTTTGTGGAAGAAGAGGAACGCAAGCGTTTTTCAAGGTAGATCTAGAACTGTCACACCCCGATCTAGCACCGCCGTACAACAGCACCGAATAGGGTGTACTGTAGGAAATCAGCGTGAATTGTTTCCCCGTGGAACCACAATACTGATACCAGTCCCAGGACACAGCGCTGGTATCCACGGAAATCAAATATGCATCATTGCAAACCTTAAATAAATAATAGACTTATACCTTAACTTACATTGCAGCTTCGAGTAAGCCGAAGACAGCAACGAACAACACAGAGGCAGCGGCAGAAACGAAACAGCGGACTAAGTCCCAACACACATGCAGCGGCTGGGAACCATGACGAAACCCTAGTCTTCATTTCACTGCAACTCCAGCTTCAGCTCCCGACGGAGAACTATATATTTATAGTGCAAGGGTGAGTACGTACGTACTCAGCAAGCCAGGGGAACTTAGGTGGTTGTTGCAGGCTTCAAAGAGAGGCTGGATATTTTGTAATCTGTTTTATTTGAAACCTTTTGAATCTGCTAAGAGTGTTCTTCTCAACAATCAGGGCGAGGTGGGTCTTGCCCGATCGGAGTGAAAATGTATTAATCTTTAATTCTCCAGTTTTCACAATCTCAAGTATTGATATCAAATCGGCTCCTAAAGCCAAAACATTTCTCTGGACTTCCCGAGTCCCACTATCCTCGACAGCCAAGCCGACATCATCGGACAACCCACGTCCTCGACGGCACATCCTTCTCACAGTTCCTAAACCACTCACACATTTGCAAACAGGGTAAAATAAAAACTACGCTAAGGAATCACCTCACATCCGCACATGACCGTGGGCACGACTGTTCAAATAGTTTAAACCTTTGCAGATAAGGTACACTTTACCTACACGACACGAAATTGACACCGAATGCCCGTCGGCATTGGACGTTTGTGACAAGGCATTTCCCAAGCATCCCAGGTTTTTCCTATGCCAACTGGAGGGGTCCGAGACCAACAACAGGGTAGGTCCGAGATCATGCTGTGCCAGGAACCTAGGAGGCATCCCTACCTCCCTCCCAGCGATCCATAGTACATTGACATGCAAGTCGCTCTTAGGCGGCTAGTTACTCAGTCAGGGTCTTCCCATTTCACCCATGTGGTTGTACTGTCATATATTCAGATGAAATTTCGAAGGAATCGGTCCTTACGGTGACCACACAAGCATCACACACCGGATCGGCCTTGTGTCGCAAATCTCCATTTTTAAAACTCATTTTGCTTTCACAAGGCACCGACCCGGGTGTCAGGTTTTCCAAACATTTCGTAAAACCACATTTTACCCAAGAGGTTCTCAAATTTTAAGTTTGGAAGGCGACCATCAGTACTCGCACAGGAATACACGAATACCGAGGCGCAACAGTTGTGGTTACAAGGGAACTAGTTATTTCCAAAGTTAAGGAAGTATTTAAATACAGCAAGTTTAGGAAGGTTTGCCGATCTGACTCGCAGACGGGACCGCACAGATTAGTGCACGTCTATCAATGTAGATTTAGCAAATAAAATAATTTAAGTTCAAATATGGGCTCGATTGATCAAAGGTGGCTTGCCTTGCTCTAGGTCTTCAGGAATCCTCGAGAATCATCGCGAAATCCGCTCCGAAAAGATTTTTCCAATGACAATTACTATGCGCAAACACTCAAAAGTCTACACAAAGACCAATAAAAGATCATATTTAGTGCTACTAATAGTGACATCAGATATATCTCAATTTTAGAAAATTACTGGAGTTGGAACGGAGTCAATCGGATCTACGGATCAAAAGTTATGAATTTCCAAAGTTTAAATGGATTTTTGGATTGAAGAAAAGGGATTAAAATAAATTTCCAGAGGATAATATTCTCAGGAATATTCCCCAATGTCATTGATAGATGGGGCCACTGATAGGCGGGGTCCACCTATCAGTGGGGAGAGAAAGGGGTTTGGTTCTCTGGTGCATGGTGCACCGGGTTCACATAGGGGATTGGATGGGCGAGGTCCGCAGCCGTGGACCCGTAGTGGACAGAGAGCTCTGGGCCCACCCGACAGTGGCACGGTCCACATGCGCAGTGCACACGCGCCAGGCCGAGCTGGGACGGCGTCGGAGGGGTTGGATACATGGTGGGGCCCGTTCGTCAGCCACACCGAGGGGTAAGGGCCGGGCCCAAAGGTTAGCGAGTGAGGAGAGGGATGGTAGCACGGCACGTGCGGGGCCACATTGCAGTGAGCGCAAGGGAGAGGAGCGTTGCTCCGCCCAGCGAAATTGAACGGCCAACGGCGGCGGGATCAATTCGGCGAGCGGCGGTGTTCTGGGGCGAGGGGGATACACCGGCGGGGAGAGGGGATGCAGGGGAGTTGATTGAGCGGCTCGGATCTTTGAGGGATCTAGCGATGGCGACTGGCGGTGGAAGACCAAAGGTAGAAGGGGGAGAGAAAGGGAGAAGGGCGTCCATGGCAGGACGACGGGCCGTGGCTGTTCGCGACGGCCGGGGAGAGGTGGAGGGGATCTAGTGGTCACCGAGAGAGGGGGAGGTAGATCTACGGCCTCGGGATTCACAGGGGAGGGGGAGGTTCGACGGCGGTGCGTGGTTGCGCGCGGTGGCGACAAAGGGGAAGAAAAACAGGAGGTCCAGCTCAAGATCACACGGGGTTGGTTCGACCTAGCGTCATCCAGAACAATACACCGATGTGTTCACGATTGCTCGGAAGGGAGCTCACCGAGAGGGGGTTCGGTTCGGTGATGGTGGTTCGGGGTCGAGGAGGGGATAAACTTAGGGCCGAGGAGGAGCCGAGACCACGACGCAGGGACTCGACTCGATGAGTGCCCGAGGCGATCCAGTGGTGGTGGAGAATGGCTGGGCTCTGGGAAGGCGTGGAGTGCTCCGGGTCAGACGAGCGGAGGCGGCGGCCCGATGGGGTAACTGACGTCATTGCGAGGAACGGAAGCAACCAGGGGAGGGGATGGCTCCCAAGAGGGGGCATTTATAGGTAGGGGAGCCCAGGCTTGGACGGTTAGGGCAAACTCAGGACTTCCTGTGTCCAATCATGGAGGTGAGAGAGGAAAAGATGGCGCCACGGCGGGAGTTCTCACGGGCGGGGAAAATTTGCCGACGGCAGCGATTTGCGGGTTGACGGGAGTCGGCGTATCCAAGGACGGAGTTTGGAGTCCTTGCGCGGGCTCGAGCAGCTGTGGTGGGGGTGAAATGAGGCATGCGGCAAGCGGCCTTTTGACCGGTAGGCTAGGGCAGAAACAAGGAAGGCGGGGAGAGAAGAGGAAAAATGGGCGGCCAAGGCGTCCCACAGTTGGCATTTTGTGGCGTGCCGTGACGAGGCCGAGGTGAGGCCAGGATGACGACGGCGGTCATGCGGGACAAAGGCCGAACAGGGGCCACACATGAACGGACTAAGCAGGAACAGGAAGAAGGTAAGGGATGACACTATGCCGGGGTGGATCGAATGGCTGCGCGCGGCTCGGGACACCCGGCGTTATCCAAGCGGGCGACGACGTCTCACGTGGGCACGTGCTCGGGCGGGCGCGGGACCGAAGGTGACTGCCAAGCGGGTCTAGGAAATCAGACGGCGTCTGCGGGGGCGGGAGGCCACGCGGCGGCCATCGGACGGCGATGACCGCGCACGGGTGAGTGGGAGCGATTAAGGAGATCGGGCAGTGGGCGTAGGAGCGGGAAGGGGCACATGGCAACGATCGGAGCACGCGGTGTGTTGCTCGGGTGAGCGAACGAGCGAGGGGGAATCGGACGGGTGGGCGACGCTCGGGACCACGTGGCGTTGATCATGCGGCGCACAGCAACCCGCGCGAGCAGATGCACGGGCGGAATCGGGTGGCGCACGGGAGCGCGGGGACATGTGGTGGGCATCGCCGGGGGGAGGGGCGCCTCAGTGCACGCGGCCGTGGGCGAGCTGAGCGGAAAGAAGAGGGATGCGTCCGGAAGCACAGTACTCCCTCTTATTTTCCAGGGGATTTATTTGGATTGATATTTGGAGGTTTTGCATGGAGATTTTGAATTCAAAAGATATATTTGAACTCAGGGTAAAACCGAAGAGCTAGGGGAGGTGAGAACAATAAATAACTTAAATATTTTTGGAAGAGAGTTGTACTTTGGGCTCTTAAGGATTAATTGGGAGGAATTCTGAGAAAGGATTCGGATTCGAATTTAATTTCAAAAAGGTTAATTGAACTTAGGGAAGGAGTCAAGAGGTTCTAGAAGAACAAGGATGGAGGGCATATATATATATAATATTTTATTTTGGAGGAAGCGATTTTTGAATTGGGGTTTGATTCCAAGTTGTATATTTAAACTCGGGATTTTCTTAGGGATTCAAGGGGAATGAATCCAAGGGAAAGATTCATTCTAAATTCCCAAGAGTTTTGGAGGGAAAACAAGGAGGGGAAGTTTTGATTTGAATCTTCAGGACGGATATCAAAGCGGGTATTTTCAAAAAAGGATCAAAGGGGTTTTCGCTATCAGGGTTTTAGGAGCGAAGTTCGAATACGGCGATTCAAACTCGGAGATTATTTTGGAACCGAGATTTTGAGAGGTTGGGTTTTAAGATCACGGACTAGAAGATAAACTAAGATCTAGACACAACTTACGACACAATACATAAAGGAAACGAAATTTTCATGGATAAGTTTTTATTAAATTAGGGTTTAACGTCACGCTAAAAGCGGGACGTTATAAGTACCACGACGGAGCTTGCAAGGGCGATAGGATTGGAGTGGCGATCTTGGCTAGAGGCCGGAATTTTCTTGGCTAGGGGTGGCAGTCATCAC
Organism: Oryza meyeriana var. granulata; assembly: GCA_003991445.1. Lineage (NCBI taxonomy): Eukaryota > Viridiplantae > Streptophyta > Magnoliopsida > Poales > Poaceae > Oryza > Oryza meyeriana. The sequence continues at coordinate 113,328 of RYFJ01002368.1, forward strand.
TTATGACTAGGTAGGTAGCTGCTTTGTGGGCTATGTTTGGCCACCACCGTTGCCAACCTTGTACTCTGTCCCTCCCCCCTCCCCCAAAAAAATCTTAATAAATGTGGTCAACGTCTCTTTGCCGTTCCTGGCGAAAAAAGGTGAAGAAAAATGCCTTGGTCGATCCGCGAAATGACTTGGGACACGTGCCCATGTGCAAAATTCCAGATCGCTAGCCTATCGATTTGAAATGAAATACTTCCTCTGTCTACCAATATAAACAATTTTGAAAAAAATACTAAATCAAATATTTTTAACTTTAACTTTAAAAAATCATAAAGATTGATAAGTAAAAATAATGATGTTACTACATTTATTGTGAAACAAACCATCATATATGTAACTCTTTTTATTTAAAATAATTTATCTTTATAAATATTATTGGTCAAATTAGTATATTTGAGACCGTATCCGGTGTCAGCCCAGCCCACCCTAGCTATAACGGGCCAAATTTATAGATCATATGCCTATTTTATTGGCGTAATCTCCTACCCATGTTTGCTTGAAACGAGCATGTTAGGGACCGCTCGCTTTGGCTATTTGGCTAAAGCTTATCGCACGGAAAAAGCGATAGATAATTAGCGCATGATTAATTAAATATTAATAATTATAAACTTAAAAATGGATTATTTTAATTTTTTAAAGGAACTTCTACATATAAGGTTTTTAAAAACATATTGTTTAGTATAAAAATGGGTAGCTGTGGAAGAAAATATTGTCTTTGGATCATAAAATATATTATATTTTAAAATAAGATAGAAAGATAAAATCTCTTACTCCCTCTGTCTCAAAATAAAAAACCTAGTACTGGAATTTTAAGACGAAGGGATTATATTATAGGTAGGAAGGAGCAGTAGTAGTAGCTTAAGCCATAAGGGCAAGTACAATAGTCTAGACAGCTGCTGTTTATTTATAACACACAGACAGCTTGTATAATGGGTCGTCTGTTTGGCTGTCTGCAAGATATTTAATTCATCATTTAACATATAAATCATGGTAATCTAGTACATAATTTGATCTTTGTAGCCATCTTGTTGCTTAGATGAGAGAATGCATGATACATTCAAATAATTCACATTAATCTCTTAGAGAAATATAAATATAATATATATTCATATGAATAGGTTCTCAGAGTACATGATATGATATAATAAAGTCACTATTCGATTAGACATGTATGTCTAATTTTCTCTTTGCCATACAAAAATGCCACAAGTAATAATTATTTGATGGTGATTTGGATTTTGAATAATTGTGAAACTAGTATCACCCTGTAGTTTTCCTCAAAGAAAATCCTATCATATTGTGTAGTATGCACTGCTGTGCATGAGTGATGCACACCAAATAATCTATGTGCCTTTCAGGCACCTGATGGGAGAGGATCTAGAGTGTCTTCCTGGTTGATATTTTTATAGTTCTAGCTAGACACTTCTTCTATGACCAATCTCAGAAAAAAATAGGAAAAATTGGGAACCGTATGTTACTAGGCAGCTAGATCTGAAGATTGAGTAAACATCATGCTTGAGACTGCGGGCTATGGACAGTGCTGGTGAACGGGCCTGCGTCGGTGAAGAAGCTGCTCCCGTCGGAGAAGGGCGTTGGTGAAGCCGCTGCTTGGCCCTTGCCCATCTGCTCCGGCGCATCCGCCTTGCTTCCTCCTTCCTTGCGCATCTGCGCTGCCGTCAAGCCTTTCCGCTCTCTTGCCGACGCCGGCCCTTTCCGCACACGCGCCGCAGCGGCCTTCTGCTCCCACGCCGCGGCCTCGCCAAGCAACTAATGCGCCGTCGCCGCCGCCTGTTTTTGCTCCTACCGCATGGTTCTCGTACTGCAGATTAGGGGATTTCGGGGATGGGATTTGTGCTCAGTCTGGTGGCTTTTGAGGGCAAGAAGCAGAGGCGGGGGATTTTGGGAGGAAAGAATATGGCGCGCTGGAAGATTTGCCACTATTGCGCGGAAAAAATCCGCTCGCGTGCAATGGATCCGCAGCGGCTCGCACAATGCACGATGGGAGTGGGCGACTCGCCTGGGAGCAAAAGTCCGCACGGTAGACGAACAAGACAACAGCTTCGTTCTCTTTCTTCAGTTAATGAGGGCTGTAGGACTAAAGTCGTGATGTGGCACAAAAAGACAGCAACCGGCTGTGTGTTGAATGTGCCCTAAGGGAAAAAAAAAGAGGTGTTTTACCGTAAAGCCCATATAGTTGGGCCTGACTAGGAGTATCATTTTAATACCTTTTGTTGCCTTGCTGGGATGTGCACCCCTGATACCCGGAATCAGTTGCATAAATGCAAGCACGTTACGACACATCATCAGGGGAAGGAGAGGCTCCAACGGTCACATTATCCTCGCCGACTCCGCCGCGCGCAGCGCGCTCACCTTCCTCGCGCCGCACGGGAGGCGGACCGGGACGAGACTACGGCGTCCTCGTTGATCGGCGCGGAGTGAGGGGTCTCCGCCGTGGGCACCTGCGGGCTGCGGCGGCTCAGGTTGCCCTTGCCGGTGCCGCGTCGTGCGCTCGCACCGTCGCCAGCTTGGGAGCGGGGAGCCCTAACGCTGCCTGCTTCCTACCGCCGCAGTCAATCTTGGGGTAAGGTTAAGGTGCTCCCCTCGAGAGAGAGATCTCGAGTTTTTCTTCTGTAGCGGTTGTTATTCCATCCATTGGATGATATGCACAGTATTTGGGAAAACTTGGAGGTTATCTATCAGATCTGGCTCCCCCCGATCCCCTTGTGCTAGAGTAGACGCGCCCGTGCGAAGTCCTTGGATTGGTTTGGTTGGTGCGGATTTAGATGTCCTTAAAACTGCAAGATTTCTTGTTTGAAGTGAACCAGCACCAGCAACTTGATAGGTTGGAAATTTTTCAGCAACTCGTGTAATTACATAACATAGAAAATGAAAGAAAATGGGATATGTTACCAAGAACACACTTTCTTTGGATTCTTCGCTAGGAGATGCCACATATGTGTTTTTAAAGTTGCTACGCCCTTCCCCACAGATTGGCATTGGACGATCTGGCACATTGCATATGACGTCAATCCACCAGAGTTGGATTTTGGGTACTGGAATGTAGTTGTGCACTTGTACAAGTTGTTTTAAGCTCACGTTGACTTTATCAGTCTGACAGTCATTGTTCGTTATTCCTGCTTTCTCAATTTTTAACTGAGAGCTCCATGACTGATTGCTTAGTTTACTACTACTTACTAATTCCTTTTCTCATTTACATTACAAATGATTGCTTGTGTTAGGGAAAATTCTTGGCAATCTCGTCTTGCTTACACCTCGTATGCTGTTGGATAAGCTTATGTAGAGCATGTGTGCAAGATATGGACTTATTGTCTTTTCCAATTCACTGTGATCTTTTATAAAATTTATCTTACCCTAGTCACTGTCTTTTCCATGGCAATACATGTGAGGTTAGCATTTTAGCATTCATTCAACACATTTTTCTAGCGTATAGTTTCTTTTCAAGAATACTAGGCATGATGACCACCTCATGAAGTGATGTTTCCTGATGCTTCCCTTTTTCTTCCGTTACTATAGCGGATTGCTGCAAATCACTCCAGTACGTGAAGTGAATAAAGACAGATGCCGATATCAATGGATAAGAAACATACCTCATTAGGCACTCCTGTCTACAGGACAAATCCCTTTGATTCTGACTCTGATTCGGAAGTGCCCTCAAGACCATCAAGGGCACAATCTGTCCCAGTGCAACGCGCAGATCAATCTATGCAAGAGCTGGAGGACTATGCTGTACATAAAGCAGAAGAAACCTCATGCAAAGTAAATGATTGTGTCAGGGCTGCTGAAGCGATCAGAGAAGATGCTACAAAAACCCTGCTTACTTTGCATCATCAAGGTGAACAGATCACCAGGACTCATCGAGTAGCGGCGGATATTGAGCAGGACCTTACTATGGTAAGTTATAAGTATCCTTAGTCTTCCTCTCGCGAGTATTGCTCATAATATGGGGTGAAGCTCTATAGAATTTTTTAGATGTGTTAGTACTAAATTTCAGCCATCATTTCGCATCCAAACAGTATGTGTGTAGATTTGCAATTCCCTTTTGTAAGGACTTAATTTCCTGCTTCTCTTGAAAGAGAAGTTATGTGATGCTTTGTAGATACCTATCCTTATCTCACTACCTTAACTCCCCTCCAGTTTATGTTTCTGTGTCATGTCAACTTCTGGGCTACACCATGGAGGATTTATTAAGTACTATTATTATTGCTGTTCTTGCTTTTCTAGATAATTGTGTTTGCGTAGATTGTGCCGCTGTCTTTTATTTCTGAAGTTATACTGTTTTTTGCCTTGTTATGAACCTCAACCAAAAAAAAATGTTCTAAAATGCAAATTTATGGTCTCTTCAGAGTGAGAAGCTTTTGGGAAGTCTAGGTGGGCTATTTTCCAAGACATGGAAGCCAAAGAGAAACCAACAGATAAAAGGACCGATTTCACAAAGTATGATGGTGTAGTTTCTGATCAATTTCTGGGACTCTTTTGTTTTGCTTAACTGATCCACTTGAGTTATGGCAGATAATTCTTTCACAAGTTCAGCGAACCACATGGAACAGAGGCAGAGGCTAGGAATTTCCTCAGCACCTCAACAATCTCCAAATCAAGTACATCGTACACCTGCAACTGCAATCGAGAAAGTTCAGGTCTGCCTTCCCAGTTAACCATGAATTGTAGAATTAGTAATTTGTTCTGGAAGTTTAGACCACTTTCTTCTTTTAGGTTGAGATAGCAAAGCAGGATGATGCACTCTCAGACTTGAGTAACATGTTGGGAGAGCTGAAGGATATGGCACTGGATATGGGTACAGAAATTGAAAGGTGATACTTCTTCCAAATATTTCCTCAAAATGTTATAGAAGAGAGTGCACATTTCAGCTGTGCGCTTCACTGTGTATAAAATTTGATGGACTTGTCATCTTGCTGCAGGCAAAATAAATCACTGGATGCATTCGGTGATGATGTCGATGAACTGAACTTCAGAGTCAAAGGGGCAAACCAACGGGGACGCCGGTTATTGGGCAAGTGATGCCAAACTAAGAGTCAGGTTATCGAACCACTGCAACAATGTTTTAAACAGTTTTCCCCACCCCATGGAGTTTGGGACTTGGGAGTGCGACTTTCCCTGCGCCTACTTCATCTGGATGCTGTTGTTTCTGAATTCTGACCAAATATTCAGATTCTCATGTTGTATTGTTGTCGTCATATACACTTGTTGTATGATAAGTCGACAGCTTCAATTACTTGATGTAGGACATAACCACCATTTCTTTGTCAGAAACGTGTTGATGTTAATATGTACTTCTGAATATGCCAGAACGAGATGAGAAGTGAATTGAATCAAGCGATAGAATTACTCCAGCAAATTTGATGTGTACTCTGCTCGTGGCAACTGTTTTTTTGGTGCGCTTGTGGATTGAAGTGCTCTGGCAAACCTTTTGGAATGTAGGAATTTTGGAGGATTTTCATGGATATTGAACTATTAGGCACCGTTCTTGATAATAGTTTATAGCTTAAGCTTATTCTCTCGTTTTTCGTGAACACGCTTTCTGAACTACTAAAGGTGTTTTTTAAATACTTTATATATAAAATTTTTTTAAAAAAATCAGATAAATCTATTTTTCAAGTTAAAAAGTATGTTTTTTTATACTTTATATTTATATATAAAAGTTTCTTTAAAAACAGATAAAACCATTTTTTAAGTTTGTAATAGTTAATACTTAGTTAATCATATACTAATGACTTATTTCGTTTTGCATGTTGGTGATAAGCCCAAGGCATAAGCTCCTTCAAATGATGCCTAATTCAAAAGAACTTGTAAATGTTGCCTTCTTCTCCCAGATGTAGCATGTGAAGAACCATCTTATCCTACTTGTGCAAACTTCTCTTATTTCCATTGATCTTCAGATTGACACCTGCAATTTGCCCCTGTACAATTGGGGAATTTGTTGGCAGCAGAGACCTAACTTGTGAGTATATTTTCAACAATGTCGAATCTCTTGAGCTCATAACCAGAGAGTATCCCCGAAATGTGCTGGTGATTCTTTAGCTGGGTAAGCATATTTTCAACAATCCCTTGTTCAATTCTTTTTACGAGAAAATATTAGATAATGGAAATAAAACATCTGCGGCCTCTGTCATCAGCTACCGCCTACGGTGTTTAGACTCTAGATAATCATTGGTTCGTGTCAATCCAGGCTGAGTGTCACACGATTTACTCTAGGATGGTGCTTTGTTTTGTTCTTGAAGCTCGTCTTAGGACTCCACGTACTCCTTGCTGCGTGAAAACCCATGGCCTTGCCTTGTCCATTTGCTGCTCTACATTGTGGTCTGTGCTCGCGCGCGACACGGGCATGTCACGAGGCGATCTCGAGCCCGCGTCCGCGGCGCGCGGGCGCGGCGGTGCAATGGCTTCGGGGACGAAGCCGTGCGGCGCCGACCGCGACGTCGTCGTCCCGCTCCCGCCGCTGGTGCCGGTCGCGGGGAGAGGCGGCGGCGGACGGCAGCTGCAGCAGCAGCGCAGCGCGCTGTACGACTCGTTCGAGCTCAACGCGATGGTGGTGCGGCTGAACCGGCTGCTGGCGAGCGGGGACGGCGCCAGCAGCGGGGGTGGGGGCTCCGCGGCGCGGGCGCGCAGGGCCGGGAGCTGGCTGGCCGCCGGACCCAAGGCGCTGCTCAGGATGGTCAAGTGCGCGCTCCTTCGGCGCGGCCGGCAGGGAGGCGGCGGGTGATGCCGCCATGACAGTTTGTGTTGCTCGATGTTACTGCCTTCCTCTTAAAATGTAATTATTTCTATAGCTAGACACGAAAACAAAACTAAGAAAGTAGATACGATTAAATGATAAAAGATTATAATTAATTAAGAAAAGAAAATTAATAGAGAAATTAAATGGAGAATTGTTTGATTGGTTAATATGGGAGGATTGATAGAGAAATAGCTTTATTTTAGAACAAGTTTTAAGCCCTATAAATAGTTACCTTTTGAGACAGAGAAACGGTAGACAGTTAGAGACTCCTATATTGTTTTTGTTAATCTTGGCATGTTTTGTTGGCAATGTCAAAAATAAATCTTACCATCTGTTGGTGGCAAAAATTACTAATGCCAAATTTTAGCAAGGTCACCAATATGGAGATGTTATTTTGTTAGGTACCTTGCTAAATTATGCAATTACCCAATTTTGTTAGAGACTGGTAATAAGGTTAATGGTGAGATCGTGTTGGTTTCTTTCCTATTGACAAATTTTGATAAAGTTTGTTTTGACTACAAACCAAACAGGACATTAGTTGCATAGAAAAACCAGAAAATTCTGCTCAGGTGGTATCTGCCGTTCTGGTCGCCCATTCTACCTCCTTTACACTGGAAATTGAAAAGATGTTGCATAAGAAATGTATACAAAACTGAAAATACTCTGCAGTGAAACACAAATACACAATACACGCTTCAGGTGTTGCCTTTTTATTGCGACGACCACGCCACATCAGCACCGTTGACAAGTCACACCGCGAGGCGCTCACTCTGCCATGGGAACACGTCCCACGCAAGCCTCTCCCACCTGGCAGCTACGCTCCTACACAAAATCCACCACAATCTACAGTCAATGATACTGGGGCCCACCCACTATCCTGGCCCACATCCAGAGGAGTGGGTACAAACCAGATCAGGTGCAGAAAGTAGCACCATCGTTCTAACACCTCGGGCGGAGCGCCTCGCGAGAAACTAGCCGTTAGGATCGCCGCTCGCCGCAACGTTCTCTTTTTCCGTCTCCTCTCCTCCTCCCCTTCAGCTTCCGCTCTCCAGTCTCTCCACCGAAGCAAAGAGAAACCCACGCGTCACGCACGCGAGGCCCAAACCCTAGGGTATAATTCCGAGCACCAGAGATGGCGACGGCGACGGCGAAGACTCCGACCAAGCCCTCGGCCCCGGCGGCGGCGGCGGCGAGGGCGGCCAGGACCGGGACCCCGTCCAAGTACGCCTCCCGCGGGCGGTTCTCGCACGCCTCCGAGAACGCCAACCCCAACATCCCTGGCTCCCCGGCTGCCGCGTCGAAGCCCTCGGCCCATCCTGTGGCGGCGGCGGGGGACGGGACCCCGTCCAAGAACTCCTCCCGCGCGCGGTTCTCGCACGCCTCGGAGAACGCCAACCCCAACATCCTGGGCTCCCCTCCCCCGCCGCCGTCGAAGTCCGCGAAGTCCCCGGCCACCGCGTCCAAGTCTGCCTCCGCCAGGAAGAAGATCTCCACTCCCGCGCCGGCCCCACCGCCGCCGCCGCGGGAGAGGCGGTTCCTCGTGGCGAAGAAGGGTGCGCGGCGGAGGTGGAACGGCGCCAGTGGAGGCGGCGGCGGGGGCGAGTTCGACTTCGAGAAGTGCCGGGAGGCGCTGCGTGCGTCTCATGAGGAGTTCTTCCGCAAGGAGCGAGCCGCATCCGCCGCAGCTGAGGAGCAATTGCAAAAGGAGGAGGAGGAGGAGAAGTCGGCCGGGGAAGAAGCAAAGAATGCCGCTTTGGAGGAGGAAGATGTTGCGGAACTGGAGGGAAGCAGCAAAGTGAGGGCGCTGAGGACCAGAGTGATGGCCAAGGCGATGAGCAGCGTCCCTGATTCTGGCGCTGGTCGCGTTAAGCACCTTGTGCAGGCCTTCGAGAGCATGCTCTCCATCTCCGGAGCCACCTCCGACGCCGATAGGGCCGGTGAGGGGTCCTGGGCGCTCCCCGGACTGCAGACATGGAAGGAGGATGGCGAGGGCAACGTAGGGATGCCGCCGGTGTCCGTGTCCTCTTCTGCTGAGTTCTTGAATGCAGGACCGAACAGCCTCTGTTCTTCACTTGATGGGAAAAGCGACAGGTTGGTCAATTTGAACATGTGGGGGATATGGGATTGTATTTTGGTTGCTGTCAATTCAAGAATTTAACCAAACATTCTGTATCTTTTCAGGTTGAGTTGGGACAACCGGACATCAGCCGGAGGGCGCAGGAGCAGGAGAAATGTGAGGATAGGATGGATTTTGTTTCATTTTAGAGCTAATTATTTTTTGTATGTGTCCTCTGATGTGAATGCATATTCTTCTGCGATTGTCAGTCGTCGGAGTCGCTAAGAAGCAGCTGGAATAAGAAACTGAAGGTGACAAGCCAGCACCCATTCAAGCTGAGAACCGAGGTAAACGATAAAACCATCTGTGATATCAAGTCGCGCACTACTGTTCTATACTTCTATGTTTGTTACCATTATGTTTGTTAGTGGACAAGTTCAATATGTTTGATGCTGCATGAATCGCCGCTGTAAATCTATTGTGTCACTTACCCCGTTTAGTATAGAATAAGTGCACCGATGTTTTGTTTTCCAAGTTCTGAAGTATATCAGGTTAATTCGAAACTGCAGCGACAACAGCAATTAGCCATACACCTAGGTTCGTGTCAATTTTGAAGTGTTTGTTAAGTCCATTACCAGTAATTGTTATTGTTCTTCAAACCGAATGCGTGATCAAGTGACAATGGATAAAATGGTAGCATGGAACTATATCAGGTTAATTTGAAACTGCAGCGACAACAGCAATTAGCCATAAACCTAGGTTCGTGTCAATTTCTAAGTGTTTGTTAAGTCCATTACCAGTAATTGTTATTGTTCTTCAAACTGAATGCGTGATCAAGTGACAATGGATAAAACGGTAGCATGAAACTATACCTTTTGTTTTATGAACTACCCCAATTTTGTGAAACATTTGATGAGGTCATTATATGGGTGTAGAAGGATATACATGAAAATATACATAAGATGCTTATGGAAAGATTATTAGATATCTGAAATATTCTTAGTCCAAGCTTCACAGTAATTGACTGAATTTGTGTGTAGCATACTATTGTTTAGATTTTCCTATTTGACATGCCAATTGGTAGGACCATGCTGATACATGCAACGATATTTAGGTTTACCTCTGTTTTACTTTACTTCTTGTTGGAGTGCAATACAATTTGCTCAATACGCTGCTCTGTAATTTGTTTTTGTATGATGCTGTATGCTGCATCGTAGTTACATGGATTATGCTTCTTTTGATGACAAACTCCAGCTCTTCTCTCAAGTAAACTAGTGCATGAAAATCAATCACCCCTCTTTTTTTTATGACAGCAAAGGGGAAGGGCCAAAGAACAGCAGTTTATTCAAAAAGTACAGGAAATGCTTATGGAGGAAGAGCAGCAACGTATACATATTGCACAAGGACTTCCGTGGACAACAGATGAGCCTGAGGTAGGTCTAGACTAAAGCATTCCCATTTTTTCTTGAAAACAAGGCCTGCATTACCAGTTATTCAAAAATTAAAAGCTAGCTCATTGTACGGAAAGTGGGGGGAAGATCTTTGTTCTAATAGTAGACTGGAAAATTGTTGATTGCACTTGTCCTGGTTGTTCTCATTGCAACTGGGATAGTTATCAGTTAGCAAATCAGCATAATTAGATTTTTATTTAGTATATTTGCACAGTTTAGTACCTATTTTCCTTTGGAATCAGTATGATGAATTGGTTGTAAGTTATACATATTATCCTAACTCTGTACTTTTGTTCTTTCAGTGCTTGATAAAGCCACCAGTCAAAGAAGCTACCGAGCCTGTTGACCTTGTTCTGCACAGTGATGTACGAGCAGTTGAACGTGCAGAATTCGATCAATATGTGAGCATCGTACAAACTCTTTAATGTTATACATGTTGTGATCATCTAAACCATTCTACGAGCAGTGCTTGATTATGCTTGTTTGAGAATGTAGGTTTCAGAGAGGCACAAGTTTGCCGAGCAACTAAGACTAGAGAGGGAGTGGCAGCAGAAGCTGGAGGAGGAAGAAATGATAAGGCAGCTCAGGAAAGAGCTTGTTCCTAAAGCTCAGCCAATGCCATACTTTGATCGTCCATTCATTCCAAAAAGGTGAATATCCAGTCTCTAAGTCAAATCAATAAACTTGCCAAGTTTTTTTGTGTGCCCTTTCACTCTTTGTTGTTGCTTAGAATATCGATTCATGTTGTCGTTTCTTTTGAAATCAATCCTGTCTGTTGACTTTGCAGTAAATCAGCATTATCTTACCATTTACACAAGTTACTAATATTCAATTTTATTTCTGGGTTTGTTGTCCAAAAGGTCTACAAAGCCAGCAACAGTTCCAAAGGAACCAAAATTTCATCCTCGGCAAGAGAAATTGTCATGGTGAGTTTACTACCAAAAGAACTAAGCAAATTGGATTACGTTATCGATTCGAAGCATGCTCACCATGCTTAGTTGTATTTCAATTGTGGCTGACAGTTTATGTCGACAGCAATCCATGGACACCGGAAGGCTGAATTCATCTTGTCTTCATGAGCAGCCGACTGTACTTACCGAGAAATCCAGAGCATTGTCACGCATGTTCTAGATGTTTTGAATTATCTGAACTAGAAAGAAAATCACATTCATTTTTGTATCTTCAGTTGTCCCCTTCAAGTCTTGTTTCTGTACATGCCTTATCAGTAGCTCTGTGCTTCAGATGCAAGTTGAGAAGTTGTAGGTATCTCAAAGAGGAAATTCAAAGATGAATTTCTATTCATGTACTCAAAACGTTGGTTCTTGCCAAATTTGAAATACCATCGTGTTCATATATACGGGAAATTTTCTTAAGCTTTTAAATGTGTAACTCGCTTGGTTATGGATGCAGAACATTTTTACTGCAATTGCACTGAACTGAAAATAATTGGCTGTAAGCAATAAATTGCAACCCGAAACTGACTATCTTTCTATGACTGTATAACACATCGCTTAGTATAGCATGCTTATTGCTTTCTCAGGTTGAAAATGATGTATGCCCAACATATTTTGTTTTCTCTGAATACCAAAATAAGTGTAAGTACTAAAAACATAGTATATTTTCTTGTGATTAGGCCCAAATATGATTTTTTTGTCCAAAAGAAATCTATCAAATGTGAAAAAATATAGTCTTCGACACGACACAATCTACCACCCGTTTTCTGGGCTCTATGAGGCCCAAATGGAGTTCATGGGCTATAAACGCACTAAATCGAAGGCCCAGTAATCCCACGGTCCAACAACTTGTTCTCGCTGACAGGTGGGGCCTCTGCAAGCTTAGCTCCGCGCACCCAGCTCTCTTCCCCCCACTTGGCAGGCATCCTCCACGCGAGAACGCCCTTCTCTCTCTCTGGCCATTTCTCCCGATCTCCTCCCCGATCCACCCGTCTCCAAACCCTAGCCCAGCTAGATCTCCACCTCCGCCGCCGCCGCCGGCGAGGCCACTGCGCCAGATCTCCCCCGATGGCGTTCCGCCGGATGCTATCCGCCGCAGTGCGTCGTCGCTCCGCCCCCGCGGCGCGGCGGCGACGGCCCGGAATGCGCGCGAGGCCTCCACCGCCGTCGTCGCGGGCCCCGGCGTCATCGCCCCCGACGCGACCCGGGTGCGCCCCCCGGTGTTGATGTACGACCGCATCGCCGAGGCCGTCAACGCTAGGCTCCGGCGGCTCGAGCAACCGGACCCCCGCTTCCTCCGCTACGCGAGCCCCGTGCCCGCCCACGCCGACCACACGGCCATCCTAGCGGCGCCGGAGACCCGCGTCACGACGCTCCCCAACGGGCTGCGCGTCGCCACGGAGTCCTCGCTCGCCGCGCGCACCGCCACCGTCGGTGTGTGGATCGACGCCGGGAGTAGGTACGAGACGGAGGAGGCGGCCGGGGTCGCCCATTTCGTCGAGCACATGCTGTTCAAGGGCACGGATAATCGCAGCGCCGCCCAACTCGAGCAGGAGATCGAGAACATCGGCGGCCACCTCAACGCATACACGTCGCGGGAGCAGACGACCTACTATGCCAAAATACTCGACAAGGATGTCCCACGTGCACTTGAGATTCTTGCAGACATTCTGCAGGGCTCAAAATTGGAACAGTCCCGCATCGACCGGGAGCGCGATGTTATTCTGCGAGAGATGGAGGAGGTTTGTTTCCTTATGCCTAGATGTTAAATTCCCTTAATTAATCATCATCTTCATTGTGATGGTGGCTGATTTATAGCTCATGATAAGTTAGATAAGCTGCATGCCATTGCATATTCAATATGATAGATGCTGGATGGAAATAATTTCACCTTATCCTGTTGTGTTATGGGTAATCCATTTTTATATGACACGAAGTCTTCTAGAAGCTTCACGTCTGTTTTTCTATATAGACATGTTAATCTTGAAGCGTCACGGCTGTTTTTATCTTAGTTGCTACGGACATCTGGAATTTTTCTATAGACTGTTTCTTTTGCTTTATTGTTCCTAATGGTGGAAATCCATATTTATCTAATCCTTTGATTGACTAGATAAGGCACACTGTATCATAAATTCATAATTCAAAAGCTACTTGGCCATATCTTCTCCTGTTTGAGGGGCACCGGCATAACTTCTGACTGTTTCTATCTTATATTAGGTTGAAGGACAATCTGAGGAAGTTATATTCGACCATCTCCATGCAACCGCATTCCAGTACACTTCTCTCGGCAGACCGATCTTGGGTTCTGCAGATAACGTCAGGTCAATCACCAAAGAGGACCTTCAGAAATATATTGAAACACATTATACAGCTCCTAGAATGGTATGTGATAATAAATTTATTCAACTTTTTTCATTTGTAGATTCCTTGTTTTATAACACTTAAGATGCTGCAGTAGGATGGACCTTTGTTCACTAGTAAATAGCGTACACTTCTATATGTTTTCAGGTTATCACAGCTGCTGGTGCTGTTAAGCATGATGATATTGTAGAGATGGCAACGAAGTTGTTCAATGACCTACCAACGGACCCTACAACAGCTAGCATGTTGGTTGCTAACCAACCAGCCTGCTTTACTGGTTCTGAGGTGTGTGTTGTGCTCTACATTTACCTGTACTATTCATTGTTAACATGGTTTGATCTCACTTTATGCCACTCAATAGGTCCGTATATTTGATGATGACATGGCCCTTGCTCAATTTGCTGTTGCCTTTAATGGAGCATCATGGGTAGATCCTGATTCTATTGCCTTGATGGTCATGCAATCCATGCTTGGCTCATGGAACAAGAATGCTGGTGGAGGGAAACACATGGGGTACTTTTCTTTTCTCCAGTCCTTGTTGTTTTTATCATTTTTCTTATATGCACCAAATTTTGTTTTGTTCTACTGAGTGGTGATCATCCTATATAACCTTTACAGTTCAGAGCTTGTACAAAGGGTAGCGATCAATGACATTGCTGAGAGTATAATGGCATTCAACACAAATTACAAGGACACTGGCCTCTTTGGTGTCTATGCTGTTGCTAAGGTAAGTCTTGCTTGAATGTCTATTTATCAAGGAAAAGTTGATATTAAGTGCTTGAACTGGTCTTTCGTTCCTATATGTTTTTCACACTAATGTATGTTTGAAGTGCAAATCCTTGGTCATGCTGTCCTTCCTATCCATGGCTACTATAATAATAATTGCCAGTGCCCCTCAAATATTATGGTTAGAGTACTTGAACAAAAAATGAGGCCTAAAGCATGCAGTGTTCTGCATTCGGTATCTATGGAAGTGGTGATGGTGTTCGCTGTTCCAATTCTTCTGCTATTTTGCAACATGAAATATTAAATTTGATTTCTGGTCACAGATACTCATTGGACTCATATGTATTTTTATGCATTGTGGGAGTATTCTTCCCCCTCTTTTAGTTAGCAAGCTCCAAATACCTGAGCAAATTCAGTAGTCTAGCACAATATCTCAAACGTTTCATCTGTCGAACATGAGCATGAGATATACATGATATTGCTCTTCTTTTTTATTGGGTCCATCTGATTTGACCGTCGGATTTTTGAGCACTTTATAATCTCATGTGGTTCTCGGAATGCACAGTAGTATTGTGATCATATTGGCGTGATGGTGTTCTAATGCTACCTTTATAGTGATGGGCATACTTGTTGCAAATGTTCAATCTCTCCTTTTTTATGATGGTTTCATATCACCTCTTTTGCAGCCTGACTGCTTGGATGATTTGGCTTTCGCAATCATGCAAGAGATCAGCAAACTGTCATACCGGGTCACTGAGGAAGATGTTATCCGTGCACGAAATCAGGTTTCTCTTTGAATCAGTATTGATTTGGGTCACAATATACTACACTCTTTGCCTTCACATTCTCATTGCTTTGGTGTGATACTTCCAGCTGAAATCTTCCATCCAACTTCACCTTGATGGTTCCACTGCTGTTGTTGAGGATATTGGCCGTCAGGTATTATCAGGGTCTGGTTATGTGATGTCACATTACATTCTTGAGAAGTTGATATGCTATCCACTCTAGCTTATTGTTTCTATGTTATGTCAGTTGCTCATCTATGGCCGAAGAATTCCTATTCCTGAGCTTTTTGCAAGAATAGATGCAGTTGATGCAAGCACTGTCAAGCGAGTGGCCAACCGTTTCATTTTTGACCAGGTAATTTTTATTTTGCAAGCATATGGCATGTAGAACTTTTAATTTTTCATAGTATTAAGCAATGACAGCAAACGATTTAATAAGCTAAACCTACCAAATATTAGTCACTTGTATTATGCTTTCATGCAGATGAGCCATGCTTTGTCATTGAGCTGCCAGTAATCCTCTCTATCACACTGAATCGCTAGTGATAGATATGTATTTTCTTTCCTTATCAAGCTACAGAGTAGTTCATTGGATAATGGTGGTGTACTTATAGTTTTCAATGCTATGCTTTTGCTTTGCTGTGAAACAAATTCACATTGTGTGAACCCAAGACGCACGGTTTTTTAGTAGCAAATATGTTTGGTGGCTTGGGCAAATATTTAGGTTGAACAATGCACAACACATCGTATGACCTTAAATTTTGCTCATTTGGCACAAGTATGGAACATGGATGATGTGCCAATATTCACTGCCCTGCCATCCTTTTTTTTTCTTTCAGGATATTGCTATTGCTGCAATGGGACCCATTCAGGGTCTTCCGGACTACAACTGGTTCAGGCGCCGGACTTACATGCTCCGTTACTAGACTCTTTCAACCGATGTACCATGTTTACATTCTGCAAAGGCAAGATAATTGCCACTTTTGGCATCAGTATATTATGGCCTCGTCCATGCACATATTATGTGCGACGTGCAGGAAATTTTTTTGAGTACCCCTTTCCTTGTCTTCTTTGTCCAAAACCAACAGAGCTGTCAATAATGATAGGCAAATTCAACTGACGTGGCTTACTTAGGTGGCCACCCGTTGTTTCTACGATGAATCGTAACCCCTTACTTTTCCTTCTTTTATTGGAAGATTGGTTTTTTTCCCTTCGAATAATTTGATGAAGCTGCTTATGTAAGATGATAGTTTTGTTATGACGAGTTGGCGGCTATTGGCAACTGCACAAGGTGCGAGCTGTACTGATCTAGTGATATATTGTTGCCTCTTGAAAAAACTTGGTAGTCGGTTTGTTGTGGTGTACTGGCATTGCATGGAATGGTAGAGACTGGCTCGAGCGAGGCGGTACCAACCATCGTTCTCGCCTTTTGCGGTGTTAACGCACCAACGCCTATTCCTACTGCCCTTTTTACTGCGATGGCGTCGCGGCAATTATTTGGGAGACGCTAAGGGGAAAGAAGAGCAAAGCTACACGAACTACGCAATCCGTTCAGCCTTGTGCGCGGCGTCGCAGCTAGGGAAGTTGCAGCCGCGCTTGCCCCTGGCGCCGCCGAGGAGGCTTCACCTGTTCAAGCCCGGCCGCACTATTCATCACATGCGTTACGCTGTCAAGAACCAAGCCACGAGGCCTCACGCCGTGTCAAGGGCATGGCACGAGCCAGATCCAGGAGGCCGTAGGACGCGAGCGCGATGCCACCGCCCATCGGGGGAACCGGCCGCGGCCAGGGAGATTCACGCCGAGGCGCCGTCCGTTGCTCCGCTGCGGACCGTGGAAACTGACAGCTTGACAGGTCGCGGGATGTGCACGGCAAGCGCGCGGTGCTGTGCCGGCCGGTCGGGTGCGCATTGGGAAAACCCTAGTTTTTTTCTCCCGTGCTGCGACAAGCTCCTGGAGATTTTTTAAAACCTTTTAATTTTTAATTTTAAAACTAAACTTTCCTAAAACTTATTTCTAAATCTGAAACTTTTAGCCACGCCACTCCCCTTGGCATGGCCAAATAATACTACCACGCCGTAAGTAGTGGGCGTGTCAGTGTTTATCTGCCATACCATGAGCGTCTGACGTGGACGTATTGTTTGGCCATGCCATTTATATTGGCATTGTCAAAACCTTCGGATTCGGAAATAAGTTTTGAGAATGTTTAATTTTAAAAATAAATAGTAAAAAGTTTAAATAATAACAAAAATTCACCCTCGGACAACCATCAACCAACAATAACACAATGTACACAACAAGAAGGGTACTGCTAATCCACGCGCGCGAGGCGTCCTTATCTCGACCGATTCGGACTTCTCTTGCGGTCTCTCTGTTTCCATGCGCGACATGCACCACGTACATGAGCAACAGTACTTTCCTTTTTTATTTTACCATAAGTTACGATGCTTTGTTAGATTACATCATCCCTAATCTTCTTCCTATAATAAAGTCAATACTTTCTATAGTAAATAATAAATATTGAGTCTTTAAACTTGATTTGAATGTTTAAAGTTTGAGTTGTGTTTCAAATTTTGAGTTAAAAGTTTTGAAATTTTGACTTGAATGTTTCAAATTTGAGTTGAATATTTCAAATTTTGAGTTTAAAGTATTAAAATTGGAGTTGAAGGTTTTAAAATTTGAGTTGAAAGTTTCAGATTTTGAATTGAAAGTTTTAAAATTTGAGTTGACTTTTTTTAATTTTGAGTTCAAAGTTTTAAATTGAGTAGAAAATTTATTCGGAATTTTCAAATTTGAGTTAAAATTTCTTAAAAAAAGGCATGTAAATCTATACGTGGCCAAACGGGCGGACCGGGCTGGCACGGCCCGAGGCACGGTCCGGCACGGCCCGTGTAGGCATGGTTCCTGTAGCGGGCCGTGCCGTGCCGGCCCGCGTGCCTCCCCCCGGCCCAGGCACAGCACGCCGAGGTCGTGGGCCGTGCCGTGCCGGCACGGCCCGTCAGCAGCACACCGTGCCTGGGCCGGCCCGGTCCGCCGACGCCTACCGCCGCCTGCCGCCGCCTCGGCCTCCTCCCGGCCTCCTCGGATCCTCCGCCTCGTCCCGCCGTCTCGGCCTCCTCCGCCCCCTCCGCCGCCGCCTCCAGCGCGTGCCTCCCCGGCCTCCGCCGCCTCCCCGCCTGCGCGCCGCCCCTCGAGGCCGCCCTCCGCCGCCTCCCCGCCTGCACCGAGTCCCGACTCCCGACTGAGTCAAGTGAGAGTGACTAAGAGATGAGTAAAAAAGGAAAAAAAGACTTAAAAATTTTAAAAAATTAGAGGAGTGGTAAAAAAATATGAAAAAATGTAAAAACATTATCTGAGATGAGTAAAAAAATATGAGGGTATTTTTTGATGATATTAGAGGAGGAAATTTTTATATTTTTTAAACAAGCAAAATAGAAGAACATATATAGTTATGCAATTTAATTTCTACATAGATATAGGAGAAAATTGCGCAATGACCTTTATTGATTTTGATATTACACAGCTGCCTTATTAAAAACTCTGTCATGTAAAAACTCAATTTTGAGAAAATCATGACAAAGAACAAAGAGTACAGCTGAAGGTCAATACTCAAAAATAAAAAAGATTACTCTAGTTCCTTATTTTGTAGGTAAAGATTTTCGAACTGCTCAGCCAAATCTTGGTTCTCCGTGGTGTGTTGGGCACGTTCCTTAGCTAGCTCCCAGTCTTTAACCGCAAGTAGCATTTCTACCACCTCACTGCGGAGATTTCTTCTTCTTTTCTTAATAATTCTTCCGCAAAGACTGAAAGCCTATTCAGATGATACCGTAGACACAAGCACCGTGAACACATCCCGTGCTAGCTTTGAGAGCACGGGATATTGGGTCTTGTGATCATTTCACCAGAAGATTTTCCAGAGAGTTTAGTTTTACAAATTTTATATTTCGCGTAAGTTACCTCCCTTCCATCCGCGGCGGTCTCCTTGATCTCATCAAAATGTTGCCAGGCGGAGAAGTTCTTGATCTCTTTGAGCCGGTTGACGTTGATAGGCTCCTGCTCGCAGTTCCGGATCCTTGTGAAGCCGCATGTATTTCCTCTGGATGTTCTTGCGGTGTAGGAGCCGACCCGGAGTCGTTTCCTTGCGACATCGACAGATAGCTCGGGTCGAAGTCGCTCAGTTGGAACGTCGGGTAATTCGGATCCATCCTGCAATATAAATAGAGAAAATTAGTATTAAAAAAATAGTAGGAACAAAGAAGAAAATTTATGATTTTTTTTACCTTGCAGGAGCACCGGAGGCTGCAGCTATTACCTATGAAAATGTGGAAAATTTTTGAATTTTAGACAAAATTTTGTCTAAATCAAAAATTTTGAGCAAAGAGAGCAAAAGAGAGGAGAATAGAACACAAGAGGAGAGATTGGGAGGTTTGGATGAGCAAAAATATGGCTGGGGGTTCCCCTATTTATAGGAAAAAATTTCACAATTTTTCGGATTTTTTTTGTCCTGCAACGGCTAGATTCAAAATCTAGCCGTTATTTTGGACCGTTATGACACGTGTCAATTTTTTACTGGACCAACACGGCTGAACACTGTAGCAAACGGTCATCAGCGTCGCAACGGGCAGATGTCAGTGCAACGGTCGCCTGCCTCCTCCTCCCGCACGCACCAGGCCTCGACCTCCTCCCGGCCTCCTTTCCTCGGCTCCACCGCCTCCTCCCGCCCCCTCCTCCTCCTCCTCCTCGGCTTCCTCCCGACCTCCTCGGCCTCCTCCACCTCCTCCCGCTGCCTCCTAGACTCCTCCGTCTCCTCCCGCCTCCTCCTCCTCTGGCTCCTCGGCCTCCTCCCGCCTCCTCGGCTCCTCCGCCTCCTCCCGCCTTCTCGGCCTCCCGCCGCCTCGGCCTCCTCGGCCTCCCGCCGCCCCCTCTCGGCCGACGCCCACCTCCTCCCACGCCCGCCTCCTCCTGGCTGCTGCCTCGGCCTCCGCCGGCGCCCTCCGCGCCCGGGGCCTCCCCGGCCTCGGCCACCGACGCCTGCCTCGGCCTCCGTCGGCCGCAGACGCCTGCCACGGCGGCACGGCCTCCGCCGCCACCCTCCGGGCGGGCCGTGCCGGCCCACTACAGTCCACGGGCCGTGCCGTGCCGCACCGCCGGCCCAGACACGGCACGGCTACTCAGGCCGTGTCGGCACAGGCACGGTTACTGTAGCACCATACCTGGACCGGCCCAGCAGGGCACGGCCCATTTGGACATCTCTATGTAAATCTAACCGCACACAGGAGTTCCTCCCTGTCTAGCCGCACCATATAAGCACAAAGTTTTGGATAAAAAATAATATTGGCAAAAAATATTCACGCATAGGCTTAAAAAGCCCATTCTGGTAATCTGGCCCAGTTGGAGAGTGAGACCCACCTTCTCTAACGCACGTGATCGCTAACATGGAATTAGGCCTTCGGATTCAGAGAAAAACAGAAAAATGAAACAAACACGTGGAGGGAAAAAAAGGAAAACCACGTGAGCGTGTGCTGCTGGAAACGATCGCGAGCAACAAGCGCTTGCAAATTAGCAACCCTGCAACAAGAAACCAAGAAAGAATCCAAGAATTACATGGTCTTCCAGTTCGAAGCTGAAAAAGGTGCTTTGTGTAACTCCTGTGCTAACATACGATTCTACCGTATCACAAACAAAAGAAACAATCCGAGATATGCAGGGTATTGTATATGCATTGACCATATACGATGTACGGACTACGGAGTGTATATACGTCGTGATGGGGGTGGTCTGGAGAAGGAATGGCCAAACTAGTGACTTCTCAGCTGGAGCTCAGGAGCGCCTTGAACCACTGCACCGAGTTCTTGGGGTATCTCTTCAGGTTGTCCTTGTAGTCCACGAAGTAGAGCCCGAATCTCGAGGAGAATCCGGCCGCCCACTCCCAGTTGTCTAGCAGAGACCACGCGAAGTACCCACGTACGTCGCACCCGTCCTCCCTGCAACATCACCATCCACGGGTTACGGCTCTACAGAAGCATTTTTACTGTGAATTTTAACCATTTCCAGAGTTGTGAAACTAGCACAAAGAATTCATGGTAGTTGCTGCATGTACTTGATGGAAGCAGCTAGATCGGTGAGGTAGTCATTGTGGTATTTGATCCTCTTGCTGTCCTTCAGGGCATCCTTGATGGAAATGAAGGGGTTGTTGCTGTCATCCATCCCTGAATCATCAGCTATACACTGTCACGGTCCCTGGGTACACGCAGAAATTGGATAAACCAGGTTTCACGATCTTACCGTTTTCGGTGATGTACACTGGTGGGCTGTTGTACCTTTCCCTGACGTAGTTCATCAGGCTCCTCATCCCTCTGGGCACAATGTACAGCCATATCGAATTTGCCTGCAAAACAGTAGTACGTCTCGTTTATATTCATCATGTCACTGCACTGTTAAACAGTCCGGAAGATTGTGGCGCCAATGCAAACTCACCCTATCTCCGATCGGCTTCCCGTTCTTGAATGCTGCAAATCATCACCAAGAAAAGAAGATATCAGCATCCATATTATACCGGACTTGCACAAAAACGGAAGCACGAAATGGTGAGCAGGAGGACTACTCACGGAGGCTGACGGTGCCGGTGTCTGCCAAGGTGTCGTTGAGCAATCGCCCGATGATGTTGGTGTTGTTGTTCCTCGTGTAGTAAGTGGTGTAGTGGTTTATGCCGACGAAATCCAGCGCCCCCTTGACGAGGGCGGCCTCATCCGCCGTGAACCTCGGCAGCCTCTCTCCCACCCTCGCCCTCATCGTCGCCGGGTAGTCGCCGAAGAAGAACGGATCAGCAAACCTTCCATTTCAGATTGATCAGTGATCAGTCATACATGTGTGATTAGTCGAAGCCAAAATATCTGTGACAAGATCAAAAGGCTGGTGTACAGATCCGAAGAGCTCTAGCTCACCATCCCAGCTGAAACTCCTGTGCTCTCTTGGCCGCCTCGATGTCGACCGTGGTGTTGGACATCGGCTCGAACCACATCACGTCGAACGCTATTCCAAGCTGCCCATTCTGCGTCGCCTGCAATCTCATTTTCCGTAAGATAGCAGAAGAGTATTACATGGAGAAATACAGAGTCGATCAGAACGGAGTTGGAAGCAATCTTGGTCGTCTCACCTTGTATTTTGTCCTGTAGATGTCTGCGGCGGCGGCGTGAGCGAGGATGAAGTGGTGGGCGACGATGTACGGCTCGGTGCCGGAGTTGCCGGCCTTGCAGTAGAGGTGGAGCAGCACGGAGCAGCGGCCGGGCGCCTGGAGCCCGGCGTCGTAGCCCTGGATGGCCACCGTGTGCGGCTCGTTGAGCGTGATCCAGTGCTTCACCCTGTCCCCGAACGCCCTGAAGCACGTCTCCGCGTACGCCGCGAAGTCGTCTCTGCATTTTGGATATATACATTCATCAAGATGGCTAATTTACTTACTTAACTGAAATTATCAATGGGATTAGTAATTCTGTCATGAAGATTGTTGCTGGACTAGTTGAAGTGTCAGTGGTTAGTGAGTTGATTAAGGGAGATGACACCCACACTATCTGCCTGTCAAGCCATCCCTTGTACTTGTCTTCCAGGGCCTGGGGGAGGTCCCAGTGGTAGAGGGTCACATATGGCTGAATTCCTGAAAGATTACAACTTTTCAGCAAATTCAGGAGCTGAACTGAATTTAGTACTTCAATGATCTGTGTGCTCACCTTTTGCTAGCAGTGCATTGATCAGCTTGTTGTAGTGGTCGATGCCGGCCTGGTTGACTTGACCAACGCCATCTGGAGTAAGCACGAGATGCAAGGCTAGTTAGTGCAGAAAAAGCAGGTAATCAACTGTTCAGACTGAAGAAGGCAATGTCTGCAGATGTGAAGGAAATGCATGCAGTCTGACATCACGGACAACTTTCTTAATTTGTCAGTTGGAGACCACGTACTTGGGTAGATTCTTGACCATGCTATCGAGAACCGATACGCATCCATCCCCATGTCTGCCATGAGCTGTATATCCTCCTGAAAATAGCCATGTCGCAGTTCATCATCTTGGGCATAGAGATAACTGATAAGCTTCTAATACGTGTGCATTCGATCTGAGAGTGATGCTCACCTCGAAACGGTGGTACTGATCCACGGCAACATCAGCATTGCTGAAGTCAGTGATCTTTCCTGCAAAAAAGAGGTGAAAGGGGGCAAAACACTTTGCGTTACGGCTGTGACGAGCTGCAACTACAAGTCCATCAGGACTCATAAAACAAAAGAGATGCCAACTAATACGACTGTGTCAACTGTCAAAGACTAAAGAGAGTCCATTTAATTCTTACCCACTTTCTTAGTTGAGATAAAATGGCCAAAACTACATGAGCACTACCTTAAAATTTTCCTTCTCCCTATCACTGAATTACATGTACTCATTGCAAAAAAAGGTAGGTGAGGTATATCAACTAGCACGATTGCGTTCTTGTTTGCTCCACTATCCAACTTTGGGAGAAGAAAGTTGCATCAAGCTTCGAGCACTAACTATACTAATACTGCTGCATTTGATTATGGAGGAGGGGCATAGTCTATAAGGCATGGTCAGAGGGGGGCTATGTAGTTAGGTGCCATGTCTGCACAAGAGACGAACTCTAGAAGTGTCACGACCCAATAATTGGATTCAACACAAAAAGGGGAGCTTTCCTTTTTGCTCCAGTGACAAATTTTAGTGTCCAACTACCGTTAAAAACCATTGGTGAACGTGCTTAATTAGAGATTGCGACAAACGTGCTTGAACTACTTGATGATTTCTTTGAAGAAATGAATGCCCTAAATATATCTGGGATGAACTTTGTTGGCGTCCTTTTTTGTGTCACAGTGAGGCTAACATATCAATTCACAGCCTGGTAGAGAGAGAGAAAAAACAAGGTGCAGATATATACACATATGTACGTACCAAAGGTGTGCGCGAACCTGTCCCAGATGGTCTGCCCTCTCCCGTCCTCCTTCACAGCTCCCTCGTACTACAAAGCATCCATTTATTCACATCAAAACATACGTTGAATCAGACTCCTAATACTGGTACTCCCTCCATCTTAAACTACTACATGTTCAGATTCATAATACTTAAATATGTCATATTCAGTGTTAGTATTTTTATTTTTAGACAAAGAAAATACTACTTTTAAGATTCAAATTTATCTCACAATACTACTACTACTGGTTATCCACCTACATTTCTATCTTAACCAATCATAACAACCAATCATAACAGTTTCTTAATCTCAATTTTAATTTTTTAAAAAAAATAGTAAAAATTAAACTATTTAAAATGGAGTGAGTACTAGACTAGTACTACTACACGCATGGATACATGGTTGTATCATTATTAGCGTGTGTTGTCGAGGGTGCGCCTCGTGCTCGTCAGCGAATAAGGAATGTTTGCTTCTACCTTTTAGGATAGATTTATAAGTCACATGTAAAACAAAAAATATTATTAGCATATGATTAATTAAATATTAACTATTAAAAATTTAAAAAATAAATCTATTTGATTTTTTAAAATACCTCTATATAGAAAGCTTTTAAAAAAACATACTATTTTAAGTATTTTAGGTTTTAAGAAACTTCCTCCTCATCCGGGCGCCACGATCCAACGACGCGGCGGAACCGATCGGTCGATCTGAGAGGGAACAACATGTGGTGGTGGGCCGCGCGAGGAGGTGGGCGGTGCCGATGCGGCGCCAACCGCTCACTACTCGTCGTCCATCGAATTCGCAGGCTCGCATCGCAGCCGCGCACCCCCGCGTTTTCTCCTCGCAAACGGACGATGCACGTGAATCCCCGGTGATTTCGGTCGTTTCCGCGGAATTTTCCACGGCCAAACCGCCAGCGCGCGGCCGCGGTGGGCGCCGATCAGACGGACACACTACACGTACGCGCGGTGCCCCATCTGATCGTGTCGTGGGTATTTACTAGACTGCCTGCTTGATCGAGACTTTGAGAGCAGCAAAAAGAAAAAACACATGGTGAACATTATCGATGTATATAGGTAAATTGAATAAAGCAACTAAAAATAATTTATGTTTTGACAGCGATTGATAAGATAACAAGTAAAAGATGGATCATACAATGGCAACATTAACATACAGTCAGCGGACAATGCTTCCGCCAATTTGGCCTTACTACAACTAAATTCATGAAACATTAGCATATATTATGACATAACAAAAAATAAAAGAGAAGAAAGATAAGAGCCTGATAAAACTGGTGTTCACTGTTTCTAACATGTTAGAAATCACATAAAACTCTCACTAAAAGGGTTTGTGTTTTATTAATAGAAACTTCGATACAACATTTAAATGATATGCTAACGTATGAAACTGTAAAAACTTTGCATTGAGAGTGGTAGTTTTATCCATCAATTTAAATATCCTTAAAGAACATGGCACTTTTAAAAGCCGTGCCATAAAAACCTACAATGAGAATGGCCTAATATTTTTTTTTACTTACTCCTAGGGTGCCATTCTGCCGTATAGACGCGTGCACGGTGAAAGCTATGTTTGAGGTGGACTCCTGGGACGTATGGAGGATCGGACATTCGGAGATAGCAACGACGCAGAGATGACAGGCATAACAGGATCAGAAGCGCCACTGTCCAAAAGCAAACGGGCAAACCCAAGAACAAGAATACTACTTGAGCAAGTGTTTAAACTAGTTTACTGTGTTAGCTTATAAACTAATATAAAACGAAGAATATCATAATTAAGTATTAACTATTAAAAACTTTAAAAAATAGATTTATTTGATTTTTTCAAGATTCTTTTATATAGTCTTTTAAAAATACATCATTTTATATTTTGAGAAACGTGCTAATAAAAATTAAGAAAAAAAGCTAGAAATAACGAGCAGCGAACACCATGTTACTTGGCCCTTGTTTCAGCCTCTCTTCCTTCCTATACTCGTTCGCTCCGAGGAGCTCATCGCAGTTTCATCTAATTAATCATCGCCCTCTTCATTTGCTAACCATCACTCGGGGTCGTACGTGTGTTCAACTACTGTATGACTAAACGGCAAAAAGGATTAACTAGCAACCTTTTCTGAAACCGAACAGCAGGAGCTAGAACTTCTTCAGAAGTTCATCCCAACAATGGCCATCACCTTTGCCAAAACCACGGGAGGCTACGGCAATTAACCGTCACTAACCTGGTACGCGGCGGAGGCGGTGCCGAACACGAATCCCTCGGGGAAGCTGCCCCTGGTGAGCCCTGCTCCTCCTCCGCTCTGCTGCGCAATGCATCCTCGCAGCGACGGCGACACGACGCCGACGACGGCGAGGAGGACAACCGCCAGCGTCGCCGTGCATTGCCCACTACTCTTTATCCTCCCCATCTCAACTTCTCAAGAGAGAATTAGAGAGAGAGAGGGAGTGGTGTGTGGGCTCCAAAGTGCACGAACACAGAAACGCCGTGGGATGGATGGTGGATGAGACGAAGTAGTAGTATTTATAGCGACAGAAATGGAGGCATGCACGCGCGCCCCCTCAGTAACCAATTTCACTTGGGATGCTCTAAACCCGTTTCCGTAAGCACGTTTACTGATCTGTTAAATGATATGTTTTTTTAAAATTATATATATATAATTATTTTAAAAATTATATTAATTTATTTTTTAAGTTTAAAATAATTAATATTCAATTAATTATGTGCTAACAGCTCATCTCGTTTTATGTGATCTTTTTTCTCTTTTTTATTTCCTTACCTTTAGTTGTAGTGAGCTCTTGCTTTTAAGGGATGGAAAAGTGTTAGGCGTGGTTGGTTAGAAGAGAAGTAGAGGAACAAAACAACGAAAGTGTGAAGGGGGGAAGCAAGGCTTGTGTATAACAGGAGCTCTCCTCTGCTCGCATGATTGATTATTTGATCAGTGTTATTATTGGGGAATCAAACTTATTGAATTGATACTATGATTGGAATATTGTTGTTGGGGCATCAAACTAACTTATTGAGTAAATAAGTAGTACCATGGAATGGAAATAAAACATGCAAAAATTTGAGATGGGCTAACGTACTCCTAAAGAAAATTTTGAATCGTGTATTGTTTTTATTCCTAACATGGTACGGAGAGACTGGATACATCATCTCCAAAAAAGTGTATCTGTTTTTATCCATTAGTTCAATGCATTCTTTCCTGTGAAAAAAACAACGTTTTCTTTCGGAATATGATGTTTTTTGAAGGATCACAGAGCATGAAATACTTGTGAATAGGCAGGTTAATTAGAGCAATTTGACCAGTTTAAGTATTTAAATAAGCATAAATAGAGCCAGTTTTTAGAGGTTCCACTTTATATGCATTGAGACATCTATCGAAAAGAACTGTGTCTGCATTTATATTTGGGACGTCAACGACATCTGCATCGACGTACACTCTTGGTCCTAAAATAAATCAACTTTTAGAGTTTAATCTTTTTAAATAAATTAATTTCTACATTCTTATCTATTCTCGAAAATCAAGAAATTTTATCTCTTTAATATCCTCTATCTATCTATTCATCAATATTGTTTTTCTATTAATAAGGAGCGCTTGGCTCTTGTCTCCTCCTCCTTAACTCTTTTTTTTTTAAACAATATTGTTTTGTGAAATTTCAGCGTGGGCATCTATCACGTACGGCGCATCCTATCCCCCGCGTTGCCACCGCCCTTTCGCCTGCCACTGCAGTTGTTTCACCTCCTCCCAGCGGTCCTCCTTCCTGGCCTCCTCCTCATCCTGGTGCTCCTGGCCTCACCCCTTGGCTCCCGCTAATGCTCCTCTCCCCTCCTTTCCGGCGACAGCTCCTCCTTAACTCTTTCTTGGAATACTAGTTAAGTCCTCTATTTCTATATAATTGTAACCCACTGAGAGACATTAACTCCTATAAGATTCATCATGTACAAGGCCACATCACCTATAAATATGAACTGATTGATCAATATCCTTTGATTTGAGCCATCCTGGTCGTTGATGAGCCATACACCCATACTGTATTTGGTGTGAGAAGCTGCTAGATATTTGATGGGTTCAAGAAGCACAATTCGATTAATTTTGTGTGCCTATTTTGCTTTTTTTTTTCTGTAAATCTGTTTGTAAATACAAAGTTCTACAGTTGTTTATAACCATAAAATTCCGCAGCAAGTACCCAGTATCGATTATAGTTTATAAGGAACCTCTGACCACTGTGTGTTCCCCTGTCTATTTTCCGAGCGTTTGGCATGTTCGATCGGTTGCACTGATTAGTTCGCTATCATCTCGCATGTTTCCAATCACAAAACCTTGCAATTTTCCATAAACAAATGCACGGAGCACACTTGGTAAGATCATCCCTTGCACGGATCATCACAAAACGAAGACACGCCATGGCGCCATACCAGGCACACACGCCATGGCGCCATACTAGGCACACCTCTCAGGTAGCTATCCGTCTCTGAACCTTTTTTCTTTATTGGACAAGCTATCTGATAGAGCAATTATCTATGTGTCATGGCTTTGGCTGCCTCCACCCAATCATTTGATTTGGCGTCTAGTTTGCCATCTCAAATTAGTCTCCATGGTGTACACACGGATCAGTGCTGAACTGCTGATACAATTAGTCTCCTGTAGTATATACAGAAGCGTCTCTTTTGTATATCTACAAACCGATCGATAATATCAGTATCTTGTGCATGCGCGTCTCGACAGATCATACATGCGAATGACAGATAGACGAGCCATCTGCCTGGCGCTATCTGAACCATTTCATATTCATGTGTTCAACCTGAATACTAGTGGTACAATTCTAATGATACATGTGTTCTTTTTTATTTTTTCTTCAGATTTTTTAAACGAATTATTTATTTGATGTCTCTAAAAATACGATTTCTTAAAAAATTTAGTTCTACTTATATTGATTAGACCACCTATTATAAACTATTTATAAAATTTATTTTTTAAAATATTAATTTATCATGTTAATTAAAAAAACAATCCATATCAACAGCCTAAAGAAAAAAAAAGATATCTCAAACACAACCTCTGAACGTTCTAAACTTCAGCTAGCTAGTACTAGTATCAGACCGAAAGTTTTAAGGCAAGCTTGTGTGAAACGACAAGTATGACTGATGAAACGGTAAGCTGTGGCGGATATAGAGCAGATCACGAGAGTGAACTGCACTAGGGCTGCCACTGCGGCCACTCGGCAGCATCAGCCACGCGAGACTCGCACACATGGGCACGAAACTTGCAGGGCGCTCGTGAAATCGCTCTTGGCAGCGCGTCGATCTCCTCGTATTGGTCGCCGTCGTCTTCATGGCGATGATGATTTGCTTGGCCTCACTGTACGTAGCGTAGTTGGTGTGAAGCGGATGAACTCGGAGCGACTCGCCGACGAACTCACGCGTGCGTCAGATCAGATCAGACCTGGCCTGTCAGCGGATTAGATCGGTAGACAGTTCAGACGACCATTCAGTTCGAAGGTTCAGAGATTCAGAGACGAGCTGTCAGTTTCGATCCTCGTAGGCTGTGTTCCTTGGTGCTTATTTTCTGTTTTTCATAATCATACTATCCGTAGTATTAAACGATATATTTTTTTAAAAAAATTTATATAAAAGTATCTTAAAAAGCAAATAGATCTATTTTTAAGTTTTTAATATTTAATACTTAATTAATTATATACTAATAATATTTGGCTTATAAGTTATACATAAAAACCTTTTCGAACGCGGCTTTATGCGCGCTGCTTTCACATTCAGGCAAGCGCGCCAAGCTCTTGCAGACAGCGAGTTGCATGCACTGCATAATTTAATTGTAGGAGTATAGTAGCATCACATTATTCTTGAATTCTCCATTGATTGCGACCTAACCCCGGCCAACCTCCGCTGGCTAGTTCATGTTCTTCGGTTATTCGATTCGTCCTGGCAAGTCGGCAATAATTTTTCGACCATATATATAGTGTGAACGATACATTTGTCATTGTTTTATTGTCTAGGCGCTGCATTGTTTGTCTCTTGTGTTTATGAAATCTTCGTTCACATTCAGAAATCAACTCGAGAGGCAACAATTTGCGTGCCGGTGCTGGTACTAGTCGGTTTAAAATAATCGGCCTATGATACTTTTTCTATCGCAAAATATAATATATATATATATAAACAAATATATTTTGGTATATAGCTAAAAATAGCTATAATTTAAAACGGAGATACTGGTTAATTGGACCGGTGTGGAAGAATTCCAGGGAGAATTCTAAGCGCTGAATTTGCTCATGTGTCATGTCACGTCCTTAATCGAGTACTATGCGACTTGTGAGTCTGAACTCTGAATCTGTAATGCCCTGGACTTGTTGTGAACAATCACATCGTGTGCCCAGCTACCTGCCGGCCTGGGCGCTTGCTACCCTCTGTGACAAAATTGGGCCATGCATCGACGTAAGATTTGAGAATTTTTACTGTTACTAATTTAATTTTTTTTAATTTACAAAACTAATTTTCAATTTGGGAAATTTGCAAAACTAACCTCTTGCCGTCCTGGGCCACGGCGGTATTTAAAAACCGCCGTGGCCCAGGGCGGCGAATGGCATCCCGTCACCCGGGGCTAACGGCTCCGGCGGCCGTTAGCCACGGGG
This sequence comes from Oryza meyeriana var. granulata, assembly GCA_003991445.1. NCBI lineage: Eukaryota > Viridiplantae > Streptophyta > Magnoliopsida > Poales > Poaceae > Oryza > Oryza meyeriana. The sequence goes on from RYFJ01002368.1 coordinate 144,071, forward strand.
AGGCCACGTGGATTCGCGGCGAATGCAATTTTGCATTCGGCCCCCTGGGTGCATTCGCCGCCGTCCCCCAGGGCGGCGAATGCATAGGACCGTCCACACAGCGATCGGACGGTCCGAATCCACGGCAAATTATTGTAACGCACGCTAACTACCTTAAAACAGTCATAACTTTCGCATACGGTCTCGGAATCGGGCAAATAAGTACTCTACGGACATCTACAGAAAATTTTACATCCGCTTCCCCCCACTTCGTCGGGTTTGTCCAAAAAATTTTTGCGAAATTCGGCCGGGAAGATTGAGTTTTTGAGGTCCGAAGTTTCAGCACGGTTTTTAAAGCACACTCGTAATTTTCTACAGGCCACATCTTACATCGGTTTAAGCTGCACCTTCACGAGATTTTGCTATTCTCGTGTTGCTAGTTGAGAAAAAAATATCAAAAAAAAAGAAAAAAAATTTTGCAGGCGGCCCGCTAGATTCGGACCGTTCGAATCGCTGTGCGGACGGTCCTATGCATTCGCCGCCCTGGGGCGGCGGCGAATGCCCCCAGGGGGCCGAATGCAAAATTGCATTCGCCGCCCTAGGGGAGGGCGGCGAATGCAATTTTGCATTCGGCCCCCTGGGGACATTCGCCGCCGTCCCCCAGGGCGGCGAATCCACGTGGCCTCCCCGTGGCTAACGGCCGCCGGGGCCGTTAGCCCCGGGTGACGGGATGCCATTCGCCGCCCTGGGCCACGGCGGTTTTTAAATACCGCCGTGGCCCAGGGCGGCAAGAGGTTAGTTTTGCAAATTTCCCAAATCGAAAATTAGTTTTGTAAATTAAAAAAAAATTAAATTAGTAACAGTAAAAATCCTAAGATTTGATTTGAGATGGGCCAGAATGAGGTCTAGTACGAAAGGTACAACCGTACAATGGATGGGCAAAGGCCGCCAGGCCCAGCGGTGTCTAAAGGATCACTAATCACATTTAAACTTTGATCACTTCTTTTTATATAAAAAAATATAAATACTTACTCCTTATGTCTATAAGGATTACTAAAGTTTTATACGGAGATTAAGAAAGTAGGTAAAATTAAATAAATAATGGTTGTGATTGATTAAAATGACGAAGTAGGTGGAAAGAGTTAAATAATGGATGATTGCAATTAGTTAAGATTAGGGAATATGTGAAGAAATTGCTATATTTTAGGATAAATTTTGAACCCTATAGTTGCTATGTTTTGGGACGAAAAAAGTAAAAAATATTGCCATAGTATAAAGACAACATAATTTCTAGGTTATTCAGCATATTATTATCATGAATTATTTGTTCCACACTTTTAAAAATACCAGTTTTTAGAAAAAATTTCTCATAATTACTTATGTCACTTTTTCTAAATTATTTACTAGATTTAATTTATCTCTGTAATAAGTAGACCATCCATCATTTTTATCCACATTTCACCACTTTAGACGCTAACTAGTCTATTTGGGAACGAAGGGAATACCAGCAAACAAAAAGATGGAGACAGGGGCACCATTTCCCCAATCTTTGGCTATGTCTTGATGTGATGATGCGCTTAGAGCAGATACAATAGTAGGCTAATAGAAGTCCATGTCAACACATGCCTAAGTGGAGGAGAGAGATTTGAGGAAAGAGAAGGAAATGAGTGACTAATTTATCGGCCGGCGATAGCACAATGTTTCACGCGCTGTAGTCCGCGTGTACCGGCCCTGGCGATAGAAAACACGGTTTGTGGGGCCCGTAGAAAGCCCATCTGATCCTATGGATCCGGTGCTAATAGAGTTCAGCACTCAACAGATCAATTGATATGCTCATGCAAGTATTTAATTGATAGTGTTTGGTAACCAAGGTCAACTGTAGCCACCTTATAACTAACTTGTTGTATGAGTTAGCTTTGGCTTCATTCAAATTTGAGCTTAGATTTTCGGTGGCACGTAAAATAAGGTAAGTTATTAGCATATGATTAACTAAGTATTAATTATTTTAAACTTAAAAAATAGATTAATATGATTTTTAAGAAATGTTTAGATATTTTTTAAAAAAACATACTATTTAATAGTTCGAAAAACATGCTCACGAAGAACAAGAAAGAAGCCAGCCTGGCTGGATCTTAGGTTCAAACGCACCCTTTTAAGTTTACTCTTGATGACGTGGATTAGTTTTAAAGCTAGCTGCTAGCTTATATTATTAATCTTGCTCTAATGGTCCCAAGAGTGTTGAAACCAGTCACGCAGTTTTGCTCCGTTGGAGGAGCGCATTGGGATTTTTCTGCTTGAGCAGGGAGCCAAAATCAATTGCTATCACACTTGCACACGACCAAAGTTGACTGAGCCAGCTCTTTATGACTCGCTGCCGTAGACAAAAGCAGACTCGCGCTTTGACTCGAATGTACCTTTCACCCTTGCAAGTTGCAAAGGGAAAAATCCATCTCCCTGTTTCTGACCAACCCTGTGTGTTCTCACCGGGAAAGACAGCTGAACCGCTGACAGCTCCAGCGAAATACTCCTACTTGTTGAAACGTCTTGTGAAAATGTACGACAATCATCACTCTAGGCCATGACAATAGTTTTTTATCGTTTGTTTCATGGTTTATCAGTTGTAAGTTATAGCCAAAATTTAAATCTGAAAACTTAATTTTAAGTTGATGTTGGGGTTTTTTAATCATATTTTATTTTTCATCTTTAGGGTTCTTCGGAACAAAGAAAAATAGAGAATTTTTTAGATTGCAATCACATGAAAAAATTTCCTCGAAGCTCATTTGGAACAAAAGAATGGATATTTTGATATTTCTACAAAATTCATATGAAATGGCTTGATTCATGGAATTTTGGATGGATTTCTAACATGAGGTTACACCTTCTGGGAAACTTTTCTTGTATCTATCTCTCTTCCTAAATCCTATACCTTTTCTATAAGGCATCCAAATGAGATAATTTAAATGATTTATGTGTTTTCTAAATCCCGAGGATTGCACAAGCACTCTGAATTCTAATCCTGCATATTCCTTATTTCCACTATTTTAGAATCCAACGTTCAAAGAAGCCCTGTCTTCTAAAATGCTAATAACATAGGTATAAAAAATTAATCCATAAATTAATTTTAATTGCTTCATTTTGTTTTCCACGGCTGATATCAGCCGTAGATCCAACAAAAAGAGCCTATATCATGTCTGGTCAGGAGGATCAAAGCTAGAACGAACAAAAATGCCTAACCATCTGTCACAAAAAAAAAAAATTTTCCAGCTCATAATAGCGTGCGAATTTATCCGAACGGAAGATAAAGACCAGGTCATCGCTAACCGTAAAAGCAAGCCTTGTCCGTGCAGTCGACGCGACGTCGCGACCCATCCCCCTTTCTGTTACCCCCGCCTCCACGTCACGGGACCCCATCTCGACCGTCCGCTCTAGATCGAACGGTCTCCACGAGCCCCATCGCCCACGAGATCCCACGCCCCCGCTTTCCCGGGCCCACCTGTCAGAGAGCGCCGCGCGGAGGACAACGTGGTGAACGGAACGATTCGCCTCCTCCTCATCTCTCTCCCTCTAAACCCCACCTCGCCGTGCGCGTTGCCTCCTCTCTCAGACTCTCTCCCTCTCTCTCTCTCTCTCCTCGCCTTGGATTTGACGCGCTCGTCACCGGCTGCGGCTGCGGCGGCGCACTCCTCGGCGTCGGGTCGTCGTCGTCGCCTACCAGGTAAACCCGCATGCTCCTCGCCCTGTCTGCTGTCTGGGTCTCGAGGAGGCGAGGCGGTGCGTTTCAGATTCAGTGGCTTGTCGTTAGAATTACGTTTTGCCGCGACCATTTTTGATCGGTGAGAACGGGAAGCGGCGTACCGGTGGTGGATTTGTACTCAGTTTGGGGATCGTGGGGAGTTTTTTGTGGGGCTGATCTGGGTGCTACGCGCGCAAACGATGGAACGCTTGGTTGGTTCTGCGGTGTAGATGTAGTCTCTATGCTAGCCAAGTTTGTTCTAGATCCAAGCTGGTTGATTCGTGAGAATTGCTAGCGAAAGTAATTGCACGGATGTTATAGTTTGCGAGGCCTTCATATTTGTCATATGAGCTTCACGTGGCCAGCCAGTCCCTCTGTTCATTTATTCGGCGTGTGATTCATCTATGCATGTTGTCAGATTGACATGGAAAACATATCCTGTATTTGGTATGTGATTCATATGTCAGATTCCTTCTGTGCAGTTCGGGCCTAGCCACCCTTTTCCTCACTGAATTATTTCAATCTAGTCTGAATGAGGAAATGGGTATTTTGTTTTTGTCATTTCATTGTGATGTGATCATCGTTCTTTTTCAAGTTCATGCAGCTGGATAAAGTTCTTGTTTGCACATTATTTAAGAAAGAAGCCTATTGTGTTTTATGTACATTTATGTTTCCATTGTTCCAAATTCTGCACTTCCTGTTTATGGATGCAAAATAATTTCTCTGTTTTTGGTGGCTCTGTTTAAATGAAGCGTGATTGACTGTCCAAACTGCCCCATTGTACCATATTTGAGAATATTATAAGACATATATGTTTTATAATTTCATGGGCGCTGTACAAAATCGTGATCTATTTTTCCTTGATCACAGGAAAAGATGGCTGGTGGATTTAGGGTCTTGCATCTTGTCAGGCCTTTTCTGGCTTTCCTGCCTGAAGTACAGAGTGCTGATAGGAAAATACCATTTAGAGAAAAAGTGATCTACACTGTTATTTCCCTCTTCATTTTCCTGGTGTGCAGCCAGCTCCCACTCTATGGCATTCATTCAACTACTGGAGCTGATCCTTTCTACTGGATGCGTGTTATCCTTGCATCAAACCGTGGTACTGTTATGGAGCTGGGTATCACTCCAATTGTGACATCTGGGATGGTAATGCAACTTCTAGTGGGATCAAAGATCATTGAAGTTGACAACAGTGTGAGAGAGGATCGTGCTCTGCTGTAAGTATTACAGGATTAACACTATGTTATTTACTATTGCTGAACCTTGAAACTTAGTTTGTCTTATTTACTATGGTCTGTTTCAGTGAATGGCGATTGGTTAAATGCTATCTGATTTATGTTTACCATGTTTTGTGATTATTTTTGTGACGCTAATGTACCTTTTCTACCCAGGAATGGTGCACAAAAATTGCTTGGTATCCTGATTGCAATTGGGGAAGCTGTGGCATATGTCTTGTCTGGAATGTATGGCAGTGTAAGCCAGCTTGGAACTGGAAATGCCATCCTCATTATACTTCAGCTTTTCTTTGCTGGCATCATTGTCATCTGTCTGGATGAACTTCTCCAGAAAGGTTATGGTTTGGGTTCTGGCATTTCCCTGTTTATTGCTACCAATATCTGGTAAGCACATTGAACTTTGTTCTCTTCTGTTGTTGACATCTTCTGTTCAATTTGACTTATGGTAAACTTTCTATATAGTGAGAATATCATCTGGAAGGCGTTTAGCCCCACAACTATCAACAGTGGCCGTGGTGCTGAGTTCGAGGGGGCTGTCATTGCATTGTTCCATCTGTTGATTACTAGAACTGACAAAGTCCGTGCCCTACGCGAGGCATTCTACCGCCAGAATCTTCCAAATGTGACAAACTTGCTTGCTACTGTTTTAGTCTTCCTCATAGTTATCTACTTCCAAGGCTTCCGTGTTGTGCTTCCAGTGAGATCCAAGAATGCCCGTGGTCAACAAGGCTCATACCCAATTAAGCTGTTCTATACTTCAAACATGCCCATCATTCTGCATTCTGCACTGATCACCAACCTCTATTTCATATCCCAGGTCCAGACTACAATTCCACTGCTTTAGCAAGATAAATCTTTTCATGTTTGTGTGTAGTGTTAACATGTCTGTATTGCTTTTGGCAGCTTCTCTACAGGAGGTACAGTGGAAATTTCCTGGTCAACCTTCTTGGGAAATGGAAGGAATCTGAGTACTCTGGCCATTCTGTTCCTGTTGGTGGTCTTGCTTACTACGTAACTGCCCCATCAAGGTGAATCATGAATTTCATCAAAGAGGCCTCCATCCCTTTGTGCTTGCGATTTTAGCTTCTATTACTGCTTGACAAATTTACTTTTAATTATTCTTACCTTGGCATGCTTGGAAATCTTGCAGTTTAGCTGATATTCTCACAAATCCATTCCATGCACTGTTCTATGTGGTCTTCATGCTGTCAGCTTGTGCTCTCTTCTCAAAGACATGGATTGAAGTATCTGGTTCATCAGCAAAGGATGTTGCTAAACAGCTCAAGGTAAAATCAATCAAATCTGTTTTCTACATCTGGTTTGGAACGTAGTAAGATTATCATGCAAGAGCTACCTTTAAACCACAAACTTTTGCAATTTAACAGGAACAACAAATGGTGATGCCAGGCCACCGTGAGTCAAATTTACAGAAAGAATTGAACAGATACATCCCTACTGCTGCTGCATTTGGTGGAGTCTGCATTGGTGCATTGACTGTCCTAGCTGATTTCATGGGTGCAATTGGTTCAGGAACTGGGATACTGCTCGCTGTTACCATCATATACCAGTATTTTGAGACATTCGAGAAAGAAAGGGCTACCGAGCTGGGTTTCTTCGGATTTTGATCACCTTAGCTGCAGAACTCCTAGCCAGTGCTAGAGCTGAGAGTCAGTTTAGGTTGCCGAATTACAATGAGAATCTTGTAGCAGGGTGTGCGTTTTGTTCATGCCAGTATATTGTGTCATCTCCTGCCCCAATTCCCAAGTACAGCAATGGCCATGTATTGCGATCAATTTTTAGTTTCTTTTAAGCTGGATGGCGTATTTGTTACCCAATTTCTGTTTTGCTGCAACCTTCCTTACTAATCTTTCTGATCACTAATCTGCTGTTGTCTCCCTGGTCCCCGCTGCTTCTCTCATGAGTTGCATGTTGTTTGCAAGTGTTTGGAACATGGTCAAAAGTTTAATTGTTTAAAAGAGTAAATTGTATTCACAGTATATCAACTTGGCGGGTGGGTGAAATTTAGTACTACCTATGTCCAATATCTTATACAAGTACTTGTCTAGGTTTATTGCTAGGAAGATGGACGGAGGTACTACAAGAAACTTGAGAATTGGCAAGAGCGTGTCAGTGCATCAACTTGATAGATGGATGCAATCTATTCCAGTACAAGAACTTAAAATGAGCGTATGGGTGCGCAACACCTTGAAGTGTGTGCGATTTTGGTACAATAACTTAAGAAGTGAGCATGTTAGTGCAATAATTTGATTATTTCGATCATTTTTTCTATATAATTTCAGTTTCTAAGTATTTATTTTGTTAGTATACTTGCACAGTTTTGTATAAGCATATTTAATTTGTCATTCTAGTAATTAAAAGTCAATTAAATTTTACTATGTAGAAAACTTTTTGTATTTTAGTTAGATTTGATAAGATAAAAAAAAATCCAAACCAGTGATGCAAATTTTACTATGTTCATGGAGTCTTGTCGAGCATAAGCTGAGTATGTCCAACAGGATCCTAAACACATCCTCTAAACAGTTTTTGAGTGATGAGGTAAAAAAAACTACATCCAGCAAGACTCTAATAGGGCCCCCAAAATAAGGTGGCACTCAAATCTTTCCCCCAAGCCCCTAGTCTTGGGGGTTCTATACCACAGTTCTCATTGACGTTAGTTTTGACGCTACGACAATTCCACCCACACACGCACCGTCACATCTGGGAGGAGGAAGATTGGAAGAGAAAAGGATGAGAAGAACCCTACTCGCACCTCGATCGGCCATCGCCCCTCCGTGCTCGATTGGCCGCCGGCCGTCACGCTCAGCCAGGTGCCGCCCTGGCGTGTTCGGCTGCCTGCCGGCCGCCACCGTCAGGCCCCCGCCACCTGCCGGCCAGGCGTGGCCCGGTGTGCTCGGCTGCCGGCCGGCCAGCGCTCTCGGCCAATGCTCTGCTAGTTGCTGCTGTTGCTCCTGCTAGCTTGTAGATGTAGTGTACTCGTGCTGCAGGATTAGAAGTAAAGATGTGGTTGGGTGGCCTACACAATTTGCAAGCATTTAGTATTGTACAGCTGCTCTGCTAGTTTTTATACTACTGCTTGGTTTTTTAATGGATGACACTACTTGGTTTTTTATATATATGAGCCCGTTATACTGTATATGAATGAATTTTATATGTTATAAATATTTATGTTTTAATTATTATAGTGTGAAACTAAACATATACATATAGTCTATAGTGAAATACAATAGAAAAAGAAATAAGGACCGAGAAATGGAGGCTATTGTTGGAGTTCGGGGTATTTTTTGGGGTCCAAAGGAAATGAGGGCAGCCCTTATTTAGCCTTTGGGCTCTTGTAACGCCCCGCTTTCTGCGAGACGTTAAACGATATTTTACTAAAATCTACCCGTGAAAATTTCGATCTTTGTGTGTTGTGTCGTAAGTCGTGCCTAGATCTCGATTTGTATTCCTGTTCTTGATCTCGAAATCCCTCCTCTCAAACCCCTGTTCTTAAAATAATCTCTGAATTCGAATCACCATTATCAAACTCCGCTTCTGAAACCCTTATGACGAGTTCCCTGATCTTCTCCCTCAGAAACCCCTGCTTCGATATCCATTTCGAAGTTCCAAGTTGGAACCCTAAGATATCCCTTTGGTTTCCCTCCTAAAATCCCCTTGACTTCTCTCCCTCCCTTGAATCCCCAAATGAAACCCTGAGTTAAATAATATAGCTTGGGCATCAAACCTCGATTCAAAAAGGCTCTTCCCACCAATATATGTATATATGTGTATATATGTGCATATATACATATATACATAGGCATATATACAAGTATCGATCCTTCACCTCTGATCCTCTAAAATTCCTTGAATAATCCTCCACTTGTGATTCCCTCCATATAAATCCAAAAAGTCCAAAATACAAACTCATCAATTTTCTCATTGGGTTTCACCCCTCCTGTATTCCTTGGATTTCCCTGTATTCAAATATAAAATTTTGAAATCAAATCCCCTTTGAAAACCTACCAAAACTCCACCCAAAATACCCAAAGAAAAATATAAAGGCTACTGTGCTTCTTGGGCCAAAATTCCCCTATTCTGAGCCAGCCTCTCACCCTCTCGCGCGGAAGCGGCTCCAAGCCGTTGGATTCTCGCCACGTGCCACGGACCCAGCTCTGCGCCGTCGATCCTCATCTGCTGCCCGGTTACCCCTATGCGCGCCGCGCGGACTGCCTTGCGCCGCCGGATCTCTGCCACGTACCCCTGCCGCGCCGCGCCAGCCGCACGATGTCCCTAACCGCGCACGCCTGCCCGCACGCTCTAGATGGATGCCGCGTGTCACAAGGGCGCCACGCCGCCGTCCGATCCCTTTACTCACCCGCTAGCCCGCGCGGAGGGCCGACCCACCGTCGGATCGCGCCGCGTGTCCACGCCCGAGCCCAGCTGTTCGATCCTCCCTCAACAGTGCCTTGTCTACCCCCATTCGTCCCCGTTCCGTTCTCTCTCCTTCGTTCATGCCTTTCACCTGTTCGGTCGAATGCCGAGGCCATTCCATTGCACTGGCCGACAACGTCACGGCATCCCTGTCGCACTCGTGCCACGACAAGTCTTGGACGCCCTCGCAGCTCCTGTGCCGTCCTCCTTCCTCCTCTTTCCGTCCCCTCCCGCCCGAGACCGACCGGTCAAAAGTGAGCCCGCGCCGCCGCGTCATTGTCGCTCACACTTCGAAAATGGCCGCTCGATATACCTCCATCGCCCGCCCGCACATCCCTACTATTGGCCCAAAATTCCGCCGTGTGAGGATCCTGTACCGTGGCGCCATTTTCCCTCTCCCCCTCCATGATTGGAGATCCCCCCCGACCGACCTAGCGGCCGCCATCCCTCCTCACCTATGAAAACCCACATGCTTCCCCCTCCAAGGCCCCTCTTCCCCTCGCGCCTCGGGCCTCAAGCAGTGGAACGTTGGGTCCTCAACTCCGGCTGCGCCATCTGCGTCCTCCTCACCACTGCACCGCCAGCTCGCACTGCATAACGCACCGACCCCAGAGCTGAGTGCCTCGGCACGGCCCCTCAGCGGTCATCCCCCCCACGACTCAGAGCTCTGACTCGCTCTGCCACGACTCCTGGCCGCCCCAGCATTCCCGATTATATTCCTCACCGCCACCATCGACATTAACTCCTCATCGGTGAGCTTCCATCCACTACCGTCCCTACAGTCCATAGATGCTCTGGAATGCAATTACGCTTGGTTATGTCCGTTGTTCTTCGGGATGAACCCATGTCGTCGCTCTGTCCTCAGTCCTTGCCCTGCCGAGTGCCCCGCTCCCTGCGCCCACCTCCCGTGCCTCGCTAGGGCCCACGCGAGGCCAATCTGAAGCACATCGCCCCGCCGTGCTTCACTCTCTTGTTTTTTTCCTTTTGTCGGCCCCCCCTCATTCTCTTCTGCCATGGCCGTCGCCACGGGTTCCCTTCCTCTCTCTCCCCGCCGCCTCGACAACTTGACGTTGGCTCCCGTAGCACAATCTCCCGCGGATCCAAGCCGCTCAAACTCTTCGCTCTAGCCTTCTCTCCCAGCCGGTGCTCGCCGCTTGCTTCGGTGCGCCGCCGTTCTTCGGATCGTCCTCGCGCGCCATCGGCCGTCGATCCCCAGCTCCGTGTTCGGCCTCGCCTCGCCCGAGCCAAGCCCCATCTCCTCATCGCTCCCGCCGACACGTGGGCCCGCCCATGCTGAACTCGGTCCGTGGACACCACGTGTCTCACTGACCCATGGGCCCTCGCGCCGGTCTATCGTGAGCCGAACCCGTGAATCACTGACTCCCTGCCATTCAGGCACCAGTCACCAAGGCCCCACTCTCCATACACCACCACTACCCCTCTCCTTCTCTCACTGGCATGGGGGCCTCCATGTGAGTGGACCCTACTTGTCATTGACTACCAATCCCAGCCCACTCCCTCTGTCCCCTCTACCCTGTGGGCCAGCCCTGTCAGGGGCCCCACTTGTCAGTGACTTCCTCGATATTCCAGGGAATATTCCCCTCCATAATTCCAAATAAACCAATTCTATTAATTCTAGAAATCCATTTAATCTTCAGAAATTCATAACTTTCGATCCGTAACTCCGATTGACTCTATTCCAACTCCAGTAATTTTCTAAAATTGAGATCTATCTAATGGCATTACTAGTAGCACTAAATTGGGTATGTTTCTTGGACTTTGTATAGATTTTGTGTGTTAGCGTATAGTAACCGGTTGTCGGAATTTCGTTTCGAAGCTGATTTCATGGCGATTTCTCGAAAACTCGTGAAGACCAAGAGCAAGGCAAGTCACCTTTTAACAATCGAGCCTATAATTGAAATTTAAATTATTTTGATTGCGAAACTTGCATTGATAGGCGTGCACTGATCTGTGTGGTCCCGTCTGCGAGTCAGACCGGCGGACCTACCCAACCTTGCTGCATCTAAATCCTCTCTTGATGATTGATATACCCTGTTCCCTTATAACCACTGCTACTGTGCCTCGGTATTCGTGCACTCCTGCGCATGTACTGACGGTCGCCTTTCAAACTTAAAAATTGAGAAACTTCTTAGGTAAAATATGGTTTTACGAAACGTTTGGAAAACTCGACACTTGGGTCGACGCCTTGTGAAAGCAAAATGAGTTTCAAAAATGGAAATTCGCGACACAAGGCCGGTCCGATGTGTGTGATGTCTGTGTGGTCGCTTTAAGGACCGATTTCTTAGGAATTTCATCCAAACATATGACAGTACAACCACATGGGTGATATGGAAAGCCCCTGGCTGAGTAACTAGACTCTTAGGGGCGTCTTGCATGCCATTGGACTGTGGACCGTGCGGGAGGGCGTCGGGGTTGCCTCCTGGGTTCCTGGTACAGCATGGTCATGAAGCTACCCTGTGATTGGTCTCGAGGACCCCTCCAGTTAGCATGGGATAACCTGGGAGGGCTGGGGAAACGCCTTGTCGCGAAAACCTCTAGGCCACCTATCGTGCTTGATCAGTGTGAGCTAGTGGCTAGAGTGAGTCGCGTCGTGTGGGTAAAGTGTACTCCATCTGCAGAGGTTTAAACTATTTGAACAGCCATGCCCACGGTCATGGATGGATGTGAGGTGATTCCTTAGCGTAGTTTTATTTTTACCCTATTTGCAAAATGTGTGAGTGGTTTGGGAACTATGGGAAGGATGTGCCATCTAGGACGCTGGAGGTCCGATGAAATGACTTGGCTGTCGTGGACAGCAGGACTTAGGAAGTCCGGAGAAAATGTTTAGGCTCAGGAAGCCGATTGATGTGAATTCTTGAGATTGTGAAAACCGGAGAAATAAAGATTGATGCATCTTTCACTCCGATCGGGCGAGACTCATCTCGCCCTGATTGTTGAGAAGCACACAATAGCAGATTTAAAAGATTTTAACAAAAAGGAATTGTAAAATATCCAGCCTTTCTTTGAAGCCTGCAACAACCAGCTAAGTTTTCTAGGCTTGCTGAGTACGTAAGTACTCACCCTTGCTCTATATATATAGTTCTCTGCCGGGAGCTGAAGCTGGAGTTGCAGTGACGTGAAGATTAGGGTTTCGTCCTGGTTCCCAGCCGTTGCCTGTGTGTTGGGACTTAATCCACTGTTCCGCTGTTGCCGCTGCCTCTGCGCTGTTCGTTGCTGTCTCCGCCTTGCTCCAAAGCTGCAACGTAAGTTAAGGTATATGTCTATTTATTTATTTATTTAAGGTACCGCAATGATGCATGTCTGATTTCCGTGGATACCAGCGTTGTGTGCTGGGACTGGTATCGGTATCGCGGTTCCGCGAGAAGGCAGTTTGCACTGTTTTTCTACGGCACGCCCTATTTGATACTATTGTACTGTAGTGCCAGATCGGGGTGTGACGGCTCTAAAATAGGGGCTATTGCTGGACATACTCAATGGTACTAACTTGATAGATAATATTTACATTACTTCATGTACGCCCACTATTATTTATGTGGTTCTAATTGATTCCGAAGAAAATGAAGAAGATCTAATTTGCCTCTTCATGTTATCTTAAAAAGAAAATCAAATGCCATGACTTATTAATACTGAGATGTGTACTCGGTTGAACAATATGTGGCTTAATTTAGGAATGCACTGAATTATGCGCTGACCGGCTTCTAACAATCTTGACAAATGGAATATTGTATTTTGCTTATGTATGTATGCCATTTGCTGCCTTTTGTATCTGCTGCTATCAATCTGTCATGGGCAGCCAACAGGCTGCCAGGCGCGGTTGTCCTAGTTGGGCCTTAAGCCCATTAGTGTTAATTAGTGTCTCTCTTAGTTATTTATCTATATTAGAGGAAATAGGAATAGTACCATATTGTCTAGGCACAAGAGGTGTTAGTCCTATGTACCCTTTATAATCAGCCCATGAGGCACAATAGAAATCAAGCAATGAATTATGAAGAAACAATTCTAGTCCCCCTCAACCTCTCAAGCTCTTGGCAAAGCATAAGGCCTAGTTATCCCAAATATCCACCACGTACATAACACAATCTGAAACATGGACTTTGGTGCTCTTATTTCTGGTCTGCTATCAATCCAAAATTCTGGTCATCTGCAATCCAAAGTGGTCTTGGAAGTTATTTTCTTCACTCGCTGGAAGCGGTTCTATTGTGTATGCATGTATGCCATTTTATAGTGCAATTTTAAATGTTCATTGCTAGCTCCGCAGTCAATCTGAAAAGCTTTAGGCAAATTTTGGTTGCTTTTAGACATTTACAACTCCTTGCTTACATGCAATCGGAGGAGGTGCATCAATGTCATGAAATTCTCATTCATTCACTCAAAATTTGGCAGTACGTAATTACAATGTTAAATCCAAACAAATCAAAGATACATATGATCTTTCTTCTCTTTCCTATTTGCATAAACCTGGAAGCAACAGGGAGGCTATTTACACTCCACATTGCACCAAATTCTTCTCAACATGGATGTCCAACGCACTAAGCATTTGCTGGAACAGCACAGACCAGCATCTGCTCATCAAATCCTTTTCCTTAAAGCCGCCGATGCTGCGTGGTGCGCGGGGCGGCAGCTCGCCGGCTTCTCCACTGCGCTGGCGGCCGCGGGCTCCTGTCGCCCTAATCGTCAGCATCGCGAGGTCCTGTCTGGCTTGAGGAGGCTGGTAGACTCAGGGGAAGGGGGGAGAGCTGAGCGCTTGGGAGGGCCGAGCCCGGCGTCGGCCGACCACATGCTCCTGCTCCCAGGCGGCGGCGGCGGCGGCGGCCTTTCGAGGAGACGGCGACAACCCTCCTGTGCACCGCAACGAGAAGAGAGAGGGAGAGCGACGAACGAGTAGATGAGAAATAGATCAATCTCGATCGATCTGATATGCCTAAATGGTCAGGAACAAATTGGTCTTTCTTTTTGGCAAATCTGTGAAGAAAAGAAAATAAAAATAGCACAAACCCTCAAATTGATATATAATTAAAGATAACAATATATTGGATGACATTTTATCAAATACATCGAGACACTGTTGAATCCACCACCTAACCCCTAGACTTGAAAAAATTAAAACAGAATTTTTATAACAAATACTAGTTAAGTTTATTCGAGTTCTAAATTTTATAAGTTTACGTGAATCCGCCACTGATCATAGATGAAGATATTTTATCAAGTCAAACCTAAAAAGTGATAATTCTCGATTTTCTCATATATGCCAAAGGGTTAAAATATCGCACGATTACCTCACAATTGTAATAATCTTTTTAGTTTTTAAAATCTCATAATTTTTTACGGTAAATTATGATTTTTTATGATATGGATATCGGTAGCATGATAACTTATGATACCGCTGGTAGCGGTAAATCCGACCAAAAAAACCTTACACCTTCACCTACGACTCTATGAGCCGAACAGAAACCCTCTTTCTCAGGCGACACGATGGAGGCGGCCACCGCATCCACCCCGACTCGCCCTTCCCACTCCACTCCCACCTCCCCGTCCCCGTCGCCGGCGTCGCTGCGCCAGTGGCGGCCGGCGGCGCAGCGGAACCTGCGGAACCAGTGGTCGCGCCTGCTCGCCGCCAAGGCCCGGTGGCTGTCCGCCGCCGCCGACGGCCGCTCCCACGCCTCCGCGCTCGTCAACGCCCACCTCTCCCGCAGGTAAGCCCCTCTCTCTCCGCTACCATTGCCCGGTATTACCTTGTGTTTGGGGGGTTTAAGTAGCTGACGACGGCATATCGCTGCGTGGCGTGGGATTGCCAGGTACATGCCGGGCATGGATTTGGGAGTGCTCAAGGACATGCCGGGGATCCGCGAGAAGGCGAGCGGTAAGCTTGCGCGCAGAGAGGTACTAATTGCCATCAATTCAGTGAATTTTACTAGCTATGAACCGTTCGGCTCCTGATCTGCTCTGCAATTTTTGCATTGTTCAGGAACAATGCCAGAGCATGCTTCTATCGGCCTACAAGGAGATGGTATGCTGTGCTTGGTGATAACTCTCTTTCTCTGTCCAAACCAGATTGGATTTCCACCAGGCATGGCTGGTTCATCCGATACTTTTTCTTGTTTCACCTGTTAACAGGTCCTTGCTTTGGCTGAGTTAGTTAAAACTTCTCACTCTATGCGCTGTTTTTCCAAAGTAGCCGCGAATAGTCCGTTAATCCGGTTTACTGAGCACCAAGATGATATGAATGATTCAGGGGATGGTGGAGGAGCGCCTGTATTCAGATGGTTCTCCATATTAGAATTCGGTGAGTTATTCATTTTACTTCATGCAAAACTGGATTAGCATGCCCCTTCTTTACTCTCTGTTGGACATGACAATCCTTGCCATTTTAGAAGAATCAGGAAGAAGAGTTTTACTACATAATTAACGAGCTGATTTTGATTTTGCATATAGTACAGTTTAACAGTCGCCCATTGAAACAATATCTAGTTTCTTACGTTTGGTCCTGGTTTTCTTTATTGAACACTCATTCAGATCCTCCCAGTGAACATATATTGTTTTTAATTGAACAAGATAAACTTCTGAATTTGAATTCCTTTATTTGTGGGTTATCACAGAGAACCTTGCCCAGGAATTTGTCAATATGTTCATTTCAGAACTACAATTGAAGGTATATCAACAGTTCCTTTTCTATTGTTCCATGATGATGCTTGTTGATTCCAGAAACAGCCTGTTCATTTACTTTAGCTATTTTTTGGTCAGTACAATTATTGAGTTTATTTTACTTGTCTGCTTCCTTGTAACTTTGGGGGACCTTTCTGACAATGGAAATAGTTTCCATATTACAGAGATTGCTTGTCTTGGAACTCCTCTCAGTAACCTTCAAGGAAGGTGTACAACATGATGCATCATTAGAATGGTCGGATGAGCTATTTGATGGGGAGTTCAATGAGTTTCAGAGCATTGGCCTTCTGTCAGGAGATAGCTACCTGCTGCCCAAAAACTGGAGTGCTGATGTCTCGCAGGCATGGCAGCCTGGCCAAACCCCATCCCATGAGGTTTTACAGGTACAGGTCATTGTAAATTGAGAATTTTTGCATTTAATACAGTAGAAAGCTCAATTGATCCTGTCCTGATCTATCTTGCATCTTCTGTTTGGTTGTCTAAGTAAATACGAAGTTGTCTCATGTAGATGAAGAATTAATGGCCATCTTTTCATTAGATCAATCAATTATTGTTTGCTAAAGTTAGCATACTGGGGCTTATATCTTTTAACTGCGAGCTTCTTTTGTAGGTTTATTTGACCTCTTGGCTTGCTAATGTGAACATCAAGACAAGCAGGTACTTTTCTTACTTTATTTTTTTTGTAGCTTATGGTACTTTTATAGTCATTGAATCTTGAAAATGAAACATATCTTATTTTTGTTCTCAACGTTGTGTTATTATGAAGTTTTCATTTCTGGCTTGATGTCATAGCTTGCACGATAGTAACAATGACTTTGCATTGTTTCAGAATTGATGAAATATTTGAGCTTGTTGGGGACGAGATGCAGATAAAATTGTCTTGAAGTTTTTGATGCATATGATTAAAGTAAGAAAAGCGATCTATTTTCTTATTTGCGGTTTCTTTTCCTTTGTGGAATTCCTAAAGGCTAAAACCTTATGTAATCTGCCCGAATCCTGAGGGACAAAACCCATTTCTGATAATTTAGATTTTACAAACAGAAAGCTTAACACTAGAATAGAATCACTTATCTACCCAAGGATCACTGAGGTATCACGTTTGAGGGAGACCACTGTTCATTATCTGAAATGTCTTAAGCCATCATCCGGTATCAAACTAAACCAGGTTTTGAAGTTCTGAAGTATACTCTTTAACTTACGTATTAGCCTAGCTTTAAGGCACCGTTCTTTTGAGCTTATTTGAGCTTATAGCTACTGGCTTATTGTGGGCACGCTTTTCAAACCATAAACGTGTGATTTTTGAAATAACTTTCTATATAATTTTGGTGACATCTATTAATGCAAAACATGTGTTACTCTTAACTTACGTATTTTGCACGTGATACAATCTGGCGGGAAGGAATGGATGAAGGAAAGTGAGGGATGGGGCTAGAGGCTTAGACCCATGTATTGTACCTTTTGTTGGTACTTTGGATTGGCTGGTTGGTGTGTGAAAAAGGTAAAGAAAACACTAGTGGCTGGCTACTGGGCTATGAACAAATTGCGTAGGCCCATTAGGTCCTATAACCAGGTTGGGCCTTTGGCCCATCAGCGCCTCCAAATCGAAAGGCTTTTGCCTTTTCTACGTTTTGCGTCCTTTTGAGAGAGATGGAACTCTGCTGAACTTAAGAAAGCATTACTTGCACAACAAAAACACAATCTGCTTGAGATATCTGAAGGAATCATCCTAACCGAGTAACCGTTTTTTTCCTTCATAGAATTCTCTTATATATGTTCCTGCAGCAGGCGTGACTATCCAATGACCCCAACAGGGTTCCTTTGCTCACTTAATTAGCTCCAAGAGCACCTTAATGGCTTGGACCCTCAGAGGAAGGACTCTCACACCCATGCTCGACCTAAAAAGTACTCTTCCATGCTATGGACCAGCTGATACCCTTCCCCTCCTCTCTTTCAAGAAACAACAACAACATCCAAAAAAGAATGCTCACTCGCTGATCTATCCTTCCATGATGATTCCATCTTCATCTTCTCCGGACACGAGTCAAACTCAACACATGGCAGAGAACCTTCTTCTGCCTCGCATTAAATTAACCGAGACCAGTCTGATCTGGTCACCACTTACCACCCCACACGCCATCTCTCTCCCAGATTATCATGATCTCCTGCCTGCAGTCCTGTCTGTCACAAGCAAACAATACTCCACCAGTCTTAAAATATAAAAATATACTACTAAATATGATACCATCTGATACTGTAAATTTGAATAGGCTCAGTATTACGTGGTATCACATTAGTATTAGTTTAATTTTTTAAATTTTGAGACGGATAGAATAATTTTTTTTTCTAGCTGCCTTGCAGTATCACATGACTAACCCGAGCGGGCTAGCCAACCACATCGATCCAGCAACAGGAGGATTCGACTTTGCGGGGACATTCCCGTGACAAGTCCAGGGAATGATGCGGGGGAAGCGGCGGGCAGTAGCCGCGATCCCGACGTCGCACGCGAGATCACGAGCCAATCACGTCGTCGTAGTACTAATCAATTCAGGATGTTCCTGTCCACTCCCCTTGGCCCTTTTCAATGTTCTTTTCGATGCCAACCAGAGGAGGAGTACTTGCACGTACACTGCTGCTGCCCCGGTTGTCCCTGTCAAATCTCTACTACTATGTGGTCGAGTAGTACGACGTAGTTGTCGTCGTCGTCGCCGCCGTCGTCATCGTCAGGAAAAGCGCAGTCAGCCTCGTGCACAAGTAGTGCTGATGCGATGAGAATCAGTTTGTTACTTTTGTTTATGGCTGAGATAGAGAGAGGGGGGGAGGCCTTAAAAATGTCTTTTCTTTTGCTTACACGCTGCCTGCCTGCCTATGAGTGAGTGTGAGTGTGAGTGTGTCAAAATCGCCAGGGCTTTTTGAAAAGGCCAGCTCAAGTCAGTCAACCTCGGTTTAATTCTCGGACAAGAAAGGCAGAAAAGAAAAGAGGCCATACTAGGTGGTGGTATATCTGATCCTGTCACTTGAGTCACACACACACTGACTGACGCCAAAGTACAAAAAGGGCACGGCGATGATGTGACCATCAAAATCCACTTTGCTAACTAAGCAAGCCACCATTTAGTACTCGTACTATGCTCCACTCTCGTCAAAAGGAAACAAACCGCTATGTTCTCCTTATACATAATCATATTGCACGGCTCTTTTGTTTTTTTCCCCCATGGAAAGAGAGGAAAAAAAAATTCATGGATGGGATCGCTTTAATTTACCCAAGAATCTTGGAGCAAGTGCACACACCATGAGCCCAGCCGAGTCGTGATTGGGCATTGAGCATGTGGCGCACGTACGTCAGGGCTCGCAGCGACAGCCAGTGGCCCAGTGACTCATCAGTGGATATACTACTACTCCTACCACTACTAGTATGCGTCGCTGAAGTACATGTGTGCGTCAGTCAGCGCGTGGACGCACGGTTGCTTGTCTCGTGCTGTTTTCTGAAGGAGTATTGCAATTAACTGAAGCAGCTGCTGACTGCTGAGGCAACAGAACCTGCCATATCCTGCCTGCATCTGCATGGCTGCATATGCATGAGCATGACAGTGTCTTGTAGTAATAGCAGTAGTACTACTACTAGCAAATTGTTGGTAGCTGGGAGCTGGCAGATGCTGCTTTGGCATGGGCTGCACTGCACTGCAGAGAATGTTCCAAATGTACTCCAATCTGCTGCTAGCTGCAGCTGCTGATGCTGATGCAGATATGCAGTGATGTGTCCCAAGTCCCAAAGAGAGAGACAGGCCCAAAGTCATGTGAGAGAGAGAGAAAAGATTTGATGACGAGATGGAAAGCGTTGTACTTTAGTAGTAGGAGAAGTACGTACCTGATGGCCACCAGGAACAGCACAGCTGCAATGCATGCAGTGCACAGAGATAGAGCAGCTGGAGTATAGTGAGTGTAGTATGATGATGACGATGATGATAATAACTCCCATTGGCAGCTTCTTTGACAGAGAGGGTACATGGCTCCTCATGCTGGCTGATTGCTGCTGCTGTCTCTCCCTTTGGTTTTCTTTGAGGAGTACTGTTTGCTTTAGAGATAACAGAGGCCGTCAACGTGGGGACTATGCCACTATATATGGTCCAGGACCCTTCCAAGCTGAGTACTTGACTTTGGTACTATAGAGTAATCTTTGATATACTTATTTATGAACACTATTTACCATGCACATATTTTTGTTGTTGTTATCGAAGAGGTGGACAGATGCACTGGAGCTTGCACTCCTACTATTGAGCTAGAAAACTATAAAAAATTCTTAAATAAGTCGCCAACATCTCTCACATGTTATTTTTGTGGTATGGCGAATTCTCAAATTGAGCTATATCATATTGTTGTGCAAGTAATATCATTAGAGGGCAACAATTGTCTATATAATTCAAGTTTGTCTAGCATTCACGCTATAGGCATTTTATAGGGCACTATGCATTTCAAGATCCAGAAAGCATTTCTGATTTTGACAATGAAGTAGTTCAACAATAATACTCTGGTATGTATCATGACACAAACACGCACATTGGATTTGTATTCAAAGTACCTTAACTTGAGAGTTATTTGTAGTTTTAAACAAACTAACAGTCAAAAATTTATTTTTGGCAGCCATGCCAAGTCAAATGACGCCATATGAATACCAACTTGGGTGTGGTGGTGTTCACATTCGTTTGGGGGGAGGGGGTACGTCAGTAGGATAAGTAACTTAGTATTGTGCTCTTAGGCTAATCCCAATGGAGGTTTTATATTGATATTTCTAAGATAGTCACATAAGCAATAAGGAAATTAAATGGCGTTTGAAACTGCCTTCCCAATGCATAATTTCATGGTATGGTTTTATAGTATCCAATTAGCATTTAATTTCATGACTCATCAAGAGTTGGTATCCGTGTATAGGTGATTTTATCTATATGAAACTAGTTCATCCTCTCTCTTTTTAAATTTGATGCTATATTGTCGAGAAATCTTATGTGGCATGCTAATTAATGAGAATGAAACCCCATAAAACACCTCATTGGGAGTAGCCTTATGGACAACAAATGGCGGTAGACATACAAGTGAATCCATCCACCTATTCTCTCCGTCCAAAGAAACGACAACTCCTAGCATCCCAAGAAGGATTTAAGAAGAAGATCAAAAGATAAAAAAACCATCATCAATTGAAAAGTAGTATTTATGTGTGGGTAGATAGGGGTATTGAAATGATAAAATTTCTCGATTTGTGGACTAATGGTAGATAAGTTGATTTATTTTAAAACAAAGTTTAAACTTTAGAAGTTGTTTTTTTAGACGGAGGAAATAGATTTGAGTACGCTTCTATCTTAATGCTAGTATATCAGAATCATACCAAAATGTTGTTGCTGTCAACATGCAAAGAGGTGGCACTCACAGTTGAGTAGATCTTGGTTGATTTTATTTAAATACAGTAACCATATGTTGGTGGATAAGTCACTGCTACAATATTATAGCGATAGAACTTCAGGTATGAATAGTCTTAGCTTTTACTTGAAATTTATTGAGCTAAAAATATCTCTATCAGATGCAAAGGTAGTTTAAATGATATGAAAGTTTCAACTGTACTTTTCATACCGTTTAAAAATATAAGACGTATTAGATTTTGTTAGGATAAGACTTTGACAAAAAAATTACTCTATTATGATCTCATTTTTGATAAAAAAATATAATCATAAGAAAATACTTTTAAATATGAATCTAATAACATCAATTTTATATCATAAAAATTATTTCTTAATAAATTAATTATTAATCAAAACCTTGCACTAACGAAACCAAATATAAAACGAAGAAAATACTTCACAAATTGGCTCTCTTACCACACCACAATAACCATACATCCAAGAAATCTGTTTTTAATAACTAAACAAAATACCTAAAACAAATTGTATAATCCTAAAAACTCTTTCGAGCATCTAGATGAAATCCATGTAGCTCACCAGCAAACAACCTATACTTTAAAGTAAAACCAACCAGGACCATAGTGCATTTACTCACCAGTCACCACTTTCCCTGCGCGGCTCGCATCCCCATACCCACGCGGCCACCACGTCACTTTCCCTCCCCTAACTAACGCCGTCAGCTCCCGCCGTTTCTCGATCCAACGGTGCACGTGCCCACCGACTGCCAGCCAACGGCCCAGATGCATCCTGCCCCGACCGGGCCCACGCGCCGAACCGGGCCGGACCGGACCGGGTGGGCGGCCTTCGTTGAAAACTTCGCGGAGGCCAGTAAACACCACGCTTTATCTTGCACCCCCCTCGCCTCGCGAGCTGAGCTTTCTCTCTCCTCTCCCCTCGCTTGCGCTGCTCTCTCTCATCTCGCTCGCCTTGCTCGCTCTCGCTGCTGGAGCTCGAAACCCTCGCCATTTCGGCGCGCGGGGTAACCCTAACCCTAGCTTAGCTGCCGGCCGTGCGCCGCGGGGGCCGCGGGCGTCCCGGCCCGGGGAGGGCGCCGCCGATCCGATCCGCCGCCGGGTTCCGAGCCGATCGAGGTAGGTCTCGGGTCTGAATCGAGCTCCTCGGAATTCGCGGGGTCGCCTCTGGGGTTGTCTGCGTGGGCGCTGCTGTGATGGGTGTGAATCGGGTGGGCTCGGGGTCGGGTGCAGGGTTCGTGGCGTGATCGGGGCATGGGGATTTTTTGGGGGAAAAAGTTTGGGCGTGTTTTTTCAGGGGGATCTGTGTGAGTGGGGGAATTGGGAGCTCCGTGGGGCTCGATCTTGGGTTTGTTGTTGCCGGCGTTTGCTTGATTGGATGCTAAAATTTTAGGTTTCCGAGGGGTAATTTGTGTGAGATGGTCGGGGGGTTTGGCTGGATTCAAGCGTGAGCTCACTTCAGGTGAGCTCGTATACTTGCTTGAAGTAGGCTCGTGCAGCGGGGAGCATAGCTCGAGCTGCTCTTGGTTGCACGCTCCGGGATTCGGGCTTCTCCTGGCTGCGGGGAAACGTGGGGGATTTGGGGGCTGCTTCAGTAGATGCGGCACGCCTGGTTTGTGCAGTTGCGTGCTTTCTCTTTATTTCGTGTGTCAACTTTTTCATGGTTCCTCTGAGCATCGAGGTATGAGTGGATGATGCAGAGTTCGAGCTAATTCCCTGCTGTCTCGTCTGCATCCCTTTTCTAATGGTATAAAAGTTGGGAATATGACATCTTTGAGCTTAGCAAATAGATCGTGTGGCGCCTCTGCTGGTATTGACATTTCCTGGCTTCATTTTCTCTTGCATATGCTTGATTTGGAGCCTGCTTAAGAGGAATGGGGCTTGTCTTGTTTTCTCAAGCTGGCGGCCTGATTACAGTGATAATATGTTGTCTTTCTGATAGTATTTTCCTTTATGAAACCGCTGGCGTAGTTGTAGTAGTTCAATTTCCTTTGATTTGAATATTTGGGCCTACTTTGTTCGCTTTTCCTTGCTCATAGCTTCCGAATACTGCATGAGGTTAGAGATGCCATTTTGGTCGTGCTAACTAATAGTAGTGTTTGCTGGGAGATGCTCTTAATTTAGCTGAGCTTTTGTTTTTCTTTTTCTGTCTCCATGCCAGTTCCGCTCAAGACCTCAAGTATGGCTGTTTAGCTAGTGAGCTTAAGTAGTGTGCTGTTTCATGAGCTGTTTGTGTCTCCTGTGTATTGATCTGCAGGCTTCTCTAGTTGTCTTCACTTGTCACCAACAAACTTCTAAATCTATTTACATAATTCAAACAGGAAATGCAACAATGTCTTCTTGCAAGATTGTCGGTGCTCATATAGAATCCCTCCTTGCTACATTTATCAACCATGCCTTCTAGTACAGATGTAGATTCGCTTTTGTTGTCGATTGCTTATCTGGGAACTTAAAATACTAATCTTGATAAATTGTCGCATCACCATTCAAACATGCCTACGGATTTTAATTCAAGTAGCATAGTTCCTGTCAGCCTGTGCATCATGATGATTTCAATTAAGTATTGCTTAAGGTTCTAATCTTAAATAAATGCAAAAATAATAATACTGTAGTCTAAAATACTGCAGACATGATTCAAACCAGATCAACCAGACTGCCGCATGTTAGGATGCAATCCTTTACAAAATCTTTCAAATGATGCACGTCTATGCAGATCCATCCGCAAAAGAGATTTTGATGAGAAGGGTATGGGGGTAGATTGCACGATCACAACCACCAACTCCTTGTTTCAAGTAGGAGATAATTTACGCCTGCTTAATAGATGTGGTGGATCCATTATTACTTTGCGGTGGATCCATTATTACTTTGCATGATTTTGGTGCTGAAGAATTTACTGCAGTAGGTTCTGTGTTGTCTTAACACCTTGTGCTTGAATTTCCTTCTGGAATGCAATGAACTTTGCTCCTTATTCTTTTAAATGTAATGTTTGAACGTGTAATGTTCAACAGCGGTCTAATGTGAACATTTTAAACATTTTCAGGCTACGGAAAAATAAGAGGCTGGTTTCAGGTTGCTTTCAGCTTGAATATAGTTTAATTGGCTGAGGGTTACCCTTCTGTGTCAGTTAAAATCTCAATGGAATCATCCTCATCATCCTGAATCTGACAGATTTAAGGGCGGCATGTAGTGTCATTTGATATGAAACTTTGGGGCTCGTGTATTGCAGACACCTTACGTTTTCACGTGCATTAGACCCATAGTAACACGTTGGGAATGTCACAGTTTCACCCTACTCAGCATGGAGGTGACAGTGATTTTCAGATGTGGCAACAACAAATGATGTACAAGCAATTGCAAGAGTTTCAGAGACAGCAGCAGGTACAACAGCTTGATCATGGAGCCAGGATGCAACCCTCTTTTGGACAGTTCCAATCTCCTGCAAAACCAGTTCCAACTGATCAACTATCGGCAATGTCAAATGAAATGCCAAACAATGAATCTACAGCTTATGCATGGTCACATCAATTACATGCTAGTAGTGACCCAGGGTTGACAAGCAATTCTCAAATGTTGAATCCTGGCAGTAACACAAATTGGGAGCAATATGGTGGTGCTCCTGGTGTAGCCAATTTTGTAAACGGTTCAATGTTTTCAAACACTCAGATTCAGTCCATGAGACCGATGGGATTAGCTGCACACCAAATGAACCCATCTTTATATCCAATAAATACTACCAGCAGGGATGGATCTGGAAATCAACACACTCAGTTCTTAGGGATCCCAACTGATCTACGGAATGCAATGACAAGGGCAACAGCACATCAGTCTGAAAAGGCATCAATGCAATTTAGCTCTTTAATGAGTGAGCAAGGTTCATCCAACTCTATGCAGAATTTCCTTGGAAAGGTAGGTGATAATATCAAGGTGGGCACCCCTGTTCCAGTAAATCATCTACAACATGGTGTTCAACTCCCAAGATTTCCTGGTAAGGCCAAACCAAGGTTGATTTTTTCAAGTAGGTCTGCGTGAAGAAATCAACAATGCTGGTAGAGTCAAGGAAGTGGTGTGTGCTAGCCTGATCCTACCGAGTGAGGAAGTTCCTATTTGGCAATGACGAGGATAGCAACTGGGGAGCTCTGTTGAGGGGTGGTAATGATCATGGCAGTTCTATGGATAATGACAACTTTGGTGGAGCTCTGCCATCTCTGCAGAGTGGGAGCTGGAGTGCCCTTATGCAGGAAGCACTACAGTCTACAACCAGTGACAACAGTCCCAAGAAGAATGGAGCGGGCTTGAGCTTCCAGAAACCAGAACAAATTATAGCCAACAATTCAACCTTGCAAGGTCATGACCAGAATAAGTTTGCAGCATTAAGTGGTGCCAATCTAGAAAATCAACGACCTTCATCAGCTTCTAGCTACGGTGATGGAACAATGCATAATCCAAAATTTACTGGTTTTCAGCATGCTGCAAGAACTCCTTATGAGCAAAGAGACAGAATGCAGCATGATTCTTCTAATGCTACTGGTACTAATCATCAATCAACTGCAGAAGTCAACAATGGATATTTTCATCAGAGCATGAAACAAAAGCAATCTGATGATTATGGTAGACAAGAACAAATGAACACATCAAATGGCATGTGGACACAACAGAAATCTGAAACGCCAAGAAATAATTCGCACAAAACTGGTGGACATGCTACGCCACCAAGTGCACATGGATTTTGGATGTCACAACAAAATAGTATTGATCATAATATCAGTAGAGAGTCTGGTAGCAGCCAAAATGACTGGAAAAGCAAGAGCCCCCTTGTACAGGACATCAACAGTACCCCAAATGTCTTTAATAATGATGGGAACTTTTGGAAGTCCAGTGGAGGCAATGCAAATTCAGTCCATAGGCCTCAGCAGATGAAGCCTGATATGAGCACCATGCGTATGCCAAATGACAGTTCGGATGGTAAAAGCACTAGCATGATGGGATCAAACATGCCAACGTTAAATCAGGACCAGTATGAATCGATTATTGGACGTAAGGGTCCAGAGATCACAGGATCACTAGGAAGAAGTGCAGAGCAAAAGTCAAATGACCATAACCAGGATTACCTAAATGTGCTCCCTACTGAAAGGCAAGGGCATAGTTCAAATCATGGACAGCATGTGAGCAGCGATCTTACTGCCAGGAGGCATCCTTTCTTTACTGGAAAAGAATCCCAAAATTTCGGTCAATCTGGTCAGCAAGCAATGGGATCATACATGTTGCAGAATCATGCTATAGACAACTCAGGAATGAACATTAGACATTCTCCAGGTAATCCAGTGCCTAATCAGTTTCCACCTCAGTCACATCAGACACATAATAACCTGAGGCCTCGATTCGTTACTAGCTCCCAGGCTTCGAGTAATATAGCTTCAGTAAATGAGGTATGCCTGCCAACTTCATGTACATAATGAAGAAGATTGTTATTTTTGTTTGAATACATTTTATTAATGTGCTTTTAGTCTGTTTATTCGATAATGAAGAAGATTGTTATTTTTGTTTGAATACATTTTATCAATGTGCTTTTAGTCTGTTTATTTGTCTTATTTATGAAGTGATTTCCTTCTTAGAAAATGCTGATGAGAGAGGAGCAATTTAAATCTCTACACATTCCAAACAGCTCCAGTGCACCACCCTTTGGAGGATCTGATGCTGGCCTACCTCAAAATCGAGCAGTTCAAAACAGGTATTTCATATTTCTCAATAATTACTCAAACCATGTATTGCTCGGCGAATTCTAAATCTTGCACTTGTAAGAGTTTAGGTATATTATTTTCCTGTAATTTATGCGATTTGTTTCCTACACTTATTCCTTTTCTTTATTATTATCTATACTCCTTTAAAAGAAGGTAGTGGTGGTGGCAGTGAATTCGTCACCCCACCTACTCCCATTGTAAAATTTGCAAATTACCCCCTTGAATTTCTTAATATTAAGAAACAATCAAATCTAAATGGATAGCCACATATAAAATCAAATTAAGGTGAATATTCCCGATAGAGAAAAGATGTGTAATACATTTCATGGAAAATATATTTTGTTTATTTTAGGCAATATTATAATATACTTTCTTTTATCGTAGCAAAGCACGAGCATTCAGCTAGTTATTATAAAAGAAGTTAGTGGTGGTGGTCAGTCAGCCATAGTGCCATCCCATCACTACCACCATGGGATTTTCTGTGACATGTATACTAGAAATATCTTATCTGGAGTCTGGATAACTATACAATTTGCACACATGGTTTGTAATATAACTATTTGCTTATTTCAATTGAAAAATATATATTCATTTTAACTTCGGATTTTATGATGTACTTATTATAAATCATTGCAACGCATGGGTATTTGGCTTTTTTTTTTTTGATGAAGTAAGCTATTGTAACTGGTTAGCTTTGGTGCCCTCTAGTGCTACTGAGGCGAACTCAAATTTGTGGAGCCCTGTACGCTGCCTTAAGCATTAAGGGAACATCAATGCTCCTTTCATTGTAGACATTGTTGCAATACATGGGTATTTGGCTAGTTTCTTTAAAAATGAAGTAAGCTACTATTGTAACTGGTTAGCTTTGGCACCCTCTAGTACTAATGAAGTGAACTCAAAATTTGTGGAGCCCTGTAGCCCTTAGCATAAGGTAACAAACGCATCAATGCTCCTTTCACTGTAGGAAGTACTGAAGCATTCATTTGATTTATACTCTACAGGGATTTATTGCAGGACTGATCAACTCTTTTGCACTAGTGTATTTTTGCCATGCATAGTTCTTCAAACATTTTTTTCCTGTAGCCACTTTATGGTTGAAGTTCTTCACAAGGCACTGACACATTTGTGCTTTCTGTAGTCAACATATGCTTCAACTTCTGCATAAGGTGGACAACTCAACAGATAACAATGCTGCTGCTGATATGCCAAACAGTTCTCCTGATAATATTGCTACTGTTCAGCAACAGCTTAATCAATCTCCTTTGCAAGGTTTTGGATTAAGACTTGCACCACCATCACAACGACAATTGACTCCAGGTCATGTATGGTCTACTCGTGCTGATGCTGATGTTGATGGCAAGCAACCTGAACAATCAACAAAGGGAGAAGACCAAACACAGCCTTCCGCTGCTAGCCAGTCTTTGGCCCCTGGACATCCAAGTTCACAACCGTCACCATTTAACTCTTCAGAAATGGATAATACTGGACAGCAAACTGGGCAATTTGCCCAGTTTGGTTCAGGCCAACAATACCCTGTCTCCGAGGCAAGATCTGGTTCTGTAGCCATGCCTCAGCAAGGCAGCTCTGCAACAGTGTTCAAGAATGTATGGACAAACATATCAGCACAGCGTCTAGCTGGTATGCAATCTAACAAGATTACACCCAATATTCTCCAGTCTATGATGTTTCCCAATAGCGCTGCAGATTCCAACTTATGGGGCTCCCAAAAGGCAGATGATCAAGGACAGAGGGCATCAACTCCATCTGATGTTGCCACAAGTTCTGCCAATTCACAAAATCAAGAAACAAAACAAGGTGGGGACAGTGATGCAGGGTTAGCCTCTTCTGAAATGGTAAATTTTGATTCAACAGGAGCTCCTGTATCCAGAGGAAATGAATCCTTGCAGAAGCATTTGTCAGATGGAAATTTTGCCGTTCCTGTTTCATCCTTGGCACGGTTGCACCAGCAAGGCATCATGAATAAACAAGGGGAGAACCCTGCAGTGAACTTTCAGGCTATGAAGACTTCTCAGAACACTGGTATTGGGTTACATGGAAACCCAACACCGTCAAACATTCAGCAGCAGAATTACTCTCTACTCCATCAAATGCAAGCCATGAGACACGTGGATGCAGATCCAGCAAATATAGCTGGAAAGAAGCTTAAATCACCTGAAACAGGTTCTGATGCTTCACAACTTGACTGGAAATCTGGTCAGAGGTTTGCACATGGAGCCAATAACTCGGTCAGGTCGTCTGTAGATAACATTGGCAATGCAAATGTCCCAGGGCCATTCCCTTCTGACATGAAAATGCTAAGCTTTGCTCCAAGGAACAATGAAGATAGAAGTCCAAGCATGCCTTCTCAGTTCCCTTCAAGAGAACCTTCCTCTCAGGGTATGGTAGTTGCAGCACAAACTGAGCAGCAAACTCAAGTGCAGCCTGCAAATGCATCATCAGATTTAATTGAAAGAAGCGAGAGACCCAGGATAAACCCTCAAATGGCACCTTCTTGGTTTGAGCGTTATGGAAACCACAGAAATGGTCAGAATCTTTCCATGTTCAATTTGCAGAAGACACCTATTCCACCATATAATGTTCCAAAAGCTTCTTGGAGCATGGACAATAATTCTTCCGAGCAAAGAATTGACTCTGGCCAATCTGTTAGGCCTGGGCATTACATCTCATCGAAAAAGATGGAAGTTTCAGTTCCTTCCAGTATGATGCAAAGGAGGCCAAAGAAGCGCAAATCTACAGAATCTGCTCTTGTTTCTTGGCATAAAATCATTGAGCACCCACAAACTTTGAGAAACATGAGGTAATTCCCCAGCCTTTACAGCACAGCAGTTTCCAGAAATGTTGCATTGTTTGGTCTGTCTTTACTGGCCACTTCTTACCACTAGTTTCTCTGACAATTGTATTTCTTTGTTGAATTGTTTTAATTCTGTGGTCTTGAACTCTTGGCATTGCTATTAGTTGTGACAATCTTCAATTGCTTGACAGCACAACTGAGATGGACTGGGCTTGGGCAGCTAATAGATTAATGGAGAAGGTTTGTAGGACTACTGTTTCAGCCTTGTTAGGTTTTGAGCACAACAATTTTTATTTAGTGCTGAACTAAGTTTCAAAAACAGGCAGAGGATGATGCAGAAAGTCTAGAAGATGTCCCTGTAAATTATTTATGGCGCAAAAGGTTAAGATTGACCACCCGGTTGATCCAGCAAATTCTTCCTGCTATACCAGCAACGGTCCTCAGAGCACAAGCTGCATCAGCTTATGAAAGTGTAACCTACAACATCGCTATGTTGACACTAGGAGACGCATGCAACATGGCATCATATAACTCTCGCACTCTTACAGATCGTGAAAATAAGTAAGTTTCGGTAAATTGTTATCGCGTCTACTTATTATTGTTGGCATTCTCTTGTGAGCATGATAGACTGATTTATTTGAATAAATTTGTCGCTTAAATTCTCTTGTTCTGAGATTGGCACTATTATTGGGCAGCTCATCTGAACAAACGCATGCCAAGAAAATGGAAGACAGATTGTCAAAGGTTGTGGAAGTTTTTGCTGGAAGAATCAAGAAGATGGAAAATGACTTTGTGAGGTGCGCACATATTTAAACCCCACCTGACACATGCAAACATTAATGCTATTCCTTTATTTATACTTAAAACTTAAAAGTTCTCATCACATAACATCTGCTGCTAAAAAAAGTCATCATGAAATCTTTTGGATGGGCTGGATGCACCAGTCATGTTTCAAAGACTGATTAGAAGTTTCATGTCAGCGTGGTTCTTTGTTGTGGCCCCTTAAGATGCGGGTCGTCTGGCTTGTTCAAAACGATTACTAGTGTTCTATCTATGCCACCATTATTTAATTACCACCCATTAACTACGCAACGAAATTGTGATTTGTGTTGCACTTCTTAAAATCCCTGACACCAGCTTCCACCCCATATTTTACTTGTCTGGACAGCTTGTTTTACTTACACCCCTGGGGTGCTGTCTAAATTAGATTAGTGTTAATTCTTATTGGCTCCATTTTTTATTGTTGCAGCTTGAGCAAGAGGGCTTCTATGCTAGATGTGCAACTTGAGTGCCAAGATTTGGAAAGAATTTCCATTGTAAATCGTTTGGGAAGATTCCATGGCCGGAACCATGCAGCGGGAGTCGAGGCCTCATCGGCTTCAGAAATGATTCCTCGCAGAATTTTTCCTGAAAGACATGTCATGTCTTTTGCAGTGCCTGGAAATCTTCCTGAAGGGGTGTACTGCTTGTCACTCTAGTGCATTGATTCCTCCCATCGTTTTACAAACTACTCAACCTGTGATTTCCAGTGCTCCTTGTTCTCATGCAAAGCATGGCCTTTCATACAGAGCAGCCAAATCCAGGGGTAGTTGATAAAAATCGAAACCATCACATTCCATGGTGATGAAGAAGCCAAGGGATGCGTCCAGCCGATCAACTCAGTGCTGGCTGCCGTTGTTTCTCCCTTGTATCAAGTATAGGTCCTGTATATTGTGGAAAGCAAGATGAAACTACGGATCTCGCATCATTTTTCTGATGAAGGAAGAGTATTAGCTTCATACTTTGTTAGAGAGCTCAGTGCTTGCTAGCTTAGTACATCTGGCGAACTATGTAGCTATTTGTCATCTTTTTATCCATGATGATGAAGTGTTGGCAGGTTAGAGGGGGGAATAATAACGGGAACCTTCCTCTGGGTTCTTTTGTTCGTTTAGGATGGGATGCAAATTGGCTAGTGTGTCCAGTCTAACTGACCAGTATTAGTCAGCAGTTAATTACTAGTGTTATGTAGTTCCTAAAGCATTCATGGAACAAGTGGCGGGTAAGGGACCTTGGAAACTGTTGTAATTTCAATCCCCGTGATGTCCAAATCCCAATGGATGGGTTCTTGTAAATTTAAAATGCAAATATAACCGAGGTAAGATTGCACTTGTGCTTCATGTCACCTTTGTTTGGACCAGATGCTCGTTTTATTATTAGGACATTCTTAGTGGTATGTTTTATTTTTATATTTTTAAGGATGCTATATAAATAATAATATATTTAGTTGATGCATGAAATAGCTCATATAATGTATTGTTTTATTTTTGTTGTTTCATAGGCAAGATAATTTACATTAGAAATAGTGTATATAGAAATAGTGTATATATAGTTTTATCTAGATGAAACCTATTTTATCTTTCTTTATTAACTCCTTGTTATATTATCAAAAATATTGATATGACATTTTATTTAATAAGAATGAAACTCCCATTAGGAGTAGCCTTAGTTGTATTTTGAAGCGGCTGCTGAAGTTGGTAGTCCCATCACTTGTTTTTCTTTCTACAGTTTCTCTGATGCATCCTGTCGTCCTTCGTATGGATGTGTTCTTGTGTGTTGAATAGCTGAATGATTTGTGATAGTTATTTAAGGGCATGAATGAATGAATTAACTATTATAAAGTTGAAAAATAGATTTAGAATAATATTATAAAAAATTTATATATAAAAAGTTATTGAAAAAGTCACAACGTTTAGGAGTTTGGATCTTAAGTCAGCAGAAAGGTTCTTTTGTGCCGTTTAAGAAGCGTGCCTGTTAATCTAATCTATTTATCATCAGAAACGAACAGGCCTAGTTACGTTCTACTGACGTATAACATTTCAGGTCCAGACCCGTTTAGAATAACAAAAAAGAGAAAGATGTTACGACAACAGAAAGGTTAAGCTACTACAATAAGCGTCGTCTCCTAAAAGTCTTAATATACTTGAGTAGTTAATTTGAATCTGTAAAGATGCCACAACATATGAACCGATTTTACAACTAGCTATGGTGATTTGGTGTCCTCAGGGTCAACCAACGTTCGACTATACCTAAGGGCATGGACAAGAAATGGGTTCACATCCCGCAGGCAACAAGAGAAAGGTCTCGATGATTTTCATGCTTTGAGCCTTTGATTCAGCAAAACATCTACCAGACTTCGTATTGACACTGATCACATTTTGGACCCAAGTCAAATATTCATATGTTTTTGCCCCCAAAATTAGTACACAAGAAATTCTGACAAAAGGATAATATTAATGCATTTTTGCCCAAGGCCCAAGGCAAACATTCATATGTTTTTGCCCCAGCGGTAATACTCATGAATTTTGCCCGAAGAGTAATAATCATTTATTTTTGGGCCCAAAATTAGTACTCATGAAATTTTATACCGAAAACTAATACTCATATGCTTTCCGGGCAAAGTCTATAATTCATGCGTTTTTGGAGCTAAGGTTAATCATGAAATTTCGAGCAGAAGGTTAATATTCAATCTTTTGGGGATCAAGTAATACTCATGAAATTTTAAGACAAAGGCTAAATATTCATACGTTTATAGGCTGAAGCCTAATATTCATATGTTTTTGGCCGAAACTAAATGTCTTGGGATCAACGCAAAGATTCTTGCATTTTTGTTCAAATGTTAATACTCATGAAATTTTGGGTTACAAGCTAATAATCATGTGTTTCTCGACCTAATGTTAATACTCATGAAATTTTAGTTGAAGGCTAATAATATTCATGCGTTTTGGGCCCAAAATCAGTACTCATAACTTTTTTTAGGCCGAATGCTCACGCATTTTTGTTCATCATGAAATTTTGGATAGAAGGCTAATATTAATGCGTTTCTGGCCCAAAATCAGTACTCATAAGTTTTTAGGCCAAATGCTAATACTAATGTGTTTTTTTACCGAATGCTAAAATTCACGCATTTTTGTTCATCATGAAATTTTGGATAGAAGGCTAATATTAATGCGTTTCTGGTGCAAAATTAATAATTACGAAATTTTGGGCAGAAGTGCAATATTCATACTTTTTGGGCCCAAAATTAATAGACATGAAATTTTGGGCCAAATGCAGATATTCTTTCATTTTTGGCCGAAGGTTATAGTCATAAAATTTTGGACAAAATGCTAATAATTATTCATATTTTGGCCCAAGATTAATACTCATGAAATTTTGGGCTGAAGGCTAATATTAATGAGCTTTTGGGCCTAAGTCTAAAATGCATGCATTTTTGTGCCCAAAGTTATCACGAAATTTTGGGCAGAAAGCTAATATTCACTCATTTTTGGCCCAATGTTAAATATTGAAGAATTTTTTCCTAGTAGTAGGGTATTATATTAAAAGAATAATATTTATACGAGAAAGAAAATAAAAGCCACAAAATTATAGATGTTGTAACCAATCAAGAACTATATACTTTTCTTAGAGAATCATTCATCCTGCAAACATGCAAGAGAACTTCCTTTCTAAAGCAGACGAACCAATGATTCGCATTAGACCTTATATTCTGGAAGATCAATTCATTCCTCTGCTTACAAATATCCCAATTGGCCAGGAACATGATCTCAAGAAAACCTTTCCTCTGAAAATGAATGCGTGCCAAAATGACCATATGAACAAACTCCAAATTTGTGTTCCATGTAATCCCAATCTTATTCCAACATCTCTTGCTAAAAGGGCATTGAAAGAAAAGGTGCACTAAACTCTCTCTTGCACCAGAAGAGCATAGGACACATGATAGTACTCATAAAATTTTGGACCGAAGGCTAATAGTCTTTCCTTTTTGGCACAAGATTAATACTCATGAAACTTTAGACCGAAAGCTAATACTCGTTTTTGTAGGCCAATTGCTAAAATTCATGCATTTTGGGCCTAAGGTTTTGGGGCATAAGAATTTTGTTCATGCACTTTAGGTCCAAGGTTAATACTCATAAAACTTTGGGCCCAAGACAAAATATTCATGTGTTTTTGAACCCAAGGTTAATACTCATGAAATTTTGGACTGAAGGATAATCATTCATTTTTGGGCCCAAGGTTAGTACTCATGAAATTTTAGGCAATGACTAATATTCATGTGCTTTTGGGACGAAGTAGTTATGCATTTTTGGGCCAAGATAAATCATGACATCTTAGGCGGAAGGATAATATTCAGTTGTTTATGGGTCCAAGGGTAATGCTCATGAATGTTTGGGTTGAAGGCTAATATTAATATTCATGTGTTTTTCGGCTGAATGCTAAAGTTTATGCATTTTTGTTCCCAAGGCAAATGGTCATGAAATTTTGCATAGAAGGGTTATATTCACATGTTTCTAGGCCCAAAGTTAATAATCATGAAATTGGTCCCAAGATTAATACTCATGTGTTTTTGGGATGAAGGCTAGAACCCGTGTAAGTGAACCGCATGCTAATATACATTTTATCTGCTCAGGTTCTCATGAAACTTTGGACCGAAGACTAATACTAATGTGTTTGTGAACCGAAGGCTAAAATTTATGCAATTTTTAGCCCAAAATCAATAATAACAATTTTTTTGGCAAAAATGATAATAGCTAGGGATGCAATTGGGTCGACCCACGGGTACCCATCAGCCCATGGTAATCCACCTAGTTTACAATTTTCGACCTAAAATGAACTTGGAAGTGGGAGGAAAACACAATTTTAATAGAAGGGTGTGGGTCATGGGGAACCCATAAGTGGACAAACTTGCATACCTAATAATTGTCATGCACTTTTTTGGCCAATGTTGATACTCATGAAATTGATCCAAAGGCATTTAATTCATGCATTGTTGGGCCAAGGTTAATACTTATGAAAATTTTGGCCAATGGGTAATAATCATTCAGTTTTGGGTTAGTACTTAGGAAATTTGAGCCAAATGCTAAAACTCATGTACTTTTGGGCCCACGGTTACAAATTACAAAATTTTGGGTAGGCTAATGTTCACTGTTTTTGGGACCAAGGTTAAATATATTCATAAAGGCTAATTTTTATGCATCTTGGGCCCAAGGTAAATACTTATGAAATTTTGGAGCGAAGGGATGTGTACATTTTAGGCCGAAGGCTAATAATCATGTCTTTTGGGCCAAACAATATTCCCAAGGTAAATAATCATTCATCTTGTCTTTTGGGCCAAACACTATTCCCAAGGTAAATAATCATGCAATTTTAGGTAGAAGGATAATATTCATGCGTTTCTAGGCACAATGTTAATAATCGTAAAATTTTAAGCAAAAGGCTAATATTGATATTTTGCGTCAAAGTTAATACTCATGAAAGCCCAAGGCTAATTTTCATGGAATTTTAAGGCCGAAGTCTAATGCTCATATGTTTTTTGTTCTCATACTGAGATACATAGCTAGAAATACGCTTATATTTTGGAGCGGAGGGGATGCATTTTTTGGCCCAAGGTTATTAATCATGAAATTTTGAGCAGAACCTTTTGAGCACAAGGTTAATACTCATTGAATTTTTGGGCAAAGTCTAATACTGATGTGTACCTTGGTCAAATGTTAATAGTAAAAAAAATTCAAGCAAAAGGCTAATATTCATGAGTTTTTGGAAAAGGTTAATACTCATAAAATTTTAGACCGAAGGTTTTCTTAGGTCGAACACTCAAAGCCTAATATTCATGTGTTTTTCCTTATTTTAATACTCATTAAATTTTAGAGCTAAGCCTTACTCATGTTTTTCTAGGCCCAGTGTGAATAGTCATAAAATTGTAGCCCCAAGGCTAATAGACATTCGTTTTTTTTAACGCAAGATTAATCCTCATGAAACTTCAGGCCTGAAGTTAAAATTCATGAAATTTTGGACTCAAAAGAAAATATTCATGCGTTTTTAGATCCAAGGTTAATATTTACTCCCTTCGTTCTAAAATATAAGTATTTCTAGAATTTTCACGGGAATTAAGGAGAGTGAAATTAAATAAGGAATGATTGTGATTGATTGATATGAGAAAATACATAAAGAAATTCAATGAGAGATGGTTTCGATTAATTAAGACAAGAATCCCATAGGTAGAGAAATTGCTATTTTTTTGGACCGGAGTACAAAATTTAAGGCCGAAAGCTAATGCACATTGACTGATACGGCCGGTAATAGACAAAATGAGAATGAGACATAACAGAGAACGGAAAGAATGAGCCGCCAACCGCCCCCACTGTTCATATTATTCACCGCTCATTACATGCCATTCCCTAGGGCTTTTAGCTATGCTGAACGACCAATTATTGCAAGTGAACATCTGCATTGCTGGGCGCTGGGCCTTACAATAAAAGAGCATTGGTAGCCAACAAGACTTACAAGAGCATCAGAGTATCAGACACCCTTTGCAAGATGCCCAAGTGAGTACTCCTGATCACACCCAAGGTAGGAATCAGACACCAAAATCAGCTTCGTCTCCTGAAAGAGAATTGCCTCATCAGTACATAAAGGTTAAAAAGGACCAGTGAACCATCTAAGCACACAATTTGAGCTAAACCTCCAACAACGTATCTAACTCACCAAGTTATTTTCAGAAGACAAAAAAAAAAAAAAACAGTAACCAGGCATAGCAGTGGCATTGAAGCTACTAGTACAGTGGTCCTTGTAAGTCTTTTACCTATTTTTTATTGCTTTAGCTTGTACACATTCATATATGTTGCTTGCTGTTAACATTCAAGAAACCTCAGAAATTTGACACAATAGTTTGAATTTGAATGGTGAATTAAGTTTTGCCCTGTAACTGACAGGGAGCAAAATTCAAATTATTCTTTCAATCTGTCCAGCTATAAGTTCAAGGTACATCCACTTGAGATTCTAGACAGATTAGGAATCAGTCTATTCCTCAGGTTCAACAATATACATTAACCTGAAGTACTGCTAGACTCACATTTTCTAGCTGATACACAATGAAATATCACAAATGACAAGAAAAAAAAGGTAATCTATTAATGATTTGGTGTCAGCTTTGTGATGCTGAAGGCTCGTTATACTAAGTTGCTAATCAGTTTGCTATTGCTATTTACCTAGAACTAAAAATCGACAAAGTAACAAGCCAAAATATGGAGTCACAGGCACAGACATCAAGTCATTCAAAACAATAATAAAAATCTTAACCTTGAGCTTAGCTTAGCCTAGAAAATTTGCACATGGTGTAGTGTTTTTAATACCTGGATATCAAACATCTCTGGCAATTCCATGCGAGTGTTAACCACCCGATCCATAAAATTAATTCTTTTCAGACCATAGAGCTCTGAACTTGTAACGTTCCCAAGGACCAGCCACCAAGCTTCTTGTTTTGCCTAAAGAATACAGTATCAAAATGTAAACAGGCAAATAGGCCAAAAAATACACTGAAGACAACCCATATGTTAGTAGTGTTGTAGACCAGTGCATTCCAAAAGATTCTATCATAGATGTGGTGCATGCTAGAAATTTTCACTAAATATTTTTGTGAAATACTACGATCAAATGTCCGTTGTACAAAGAGCACAAAGAAAAACACTTGAAACAAGTTTGTACTGATCATTTTAATTCAAGTCTTTCTTTTACTTTCTTTGCACGGTGCACACATTGTCACATTTTTGCACAAAATTTTGCAACTGCACATGATCCAACATGTTCGATACCTACAAATTTCCCTTTTGGAGAGAACTTTTCGAAGCGTACAAGCGTAAAAACTTAAATAGGTGCATAAAATCTACATCCAAAGAAATGCATAGTAATAGGTGTTTCCATATTAGAGGAACCAAGCGTAAAACAACTTATAAGACAGCTTGTAAGTTTGGTACGAGGCTACGAGCAAAACATCAAATTCCTGAATTATTTTTTTTATAAATTGTTTTCTACAGTGC
This sequence comes from Oryza meyeriana var. granulata, assembly GCA_003991445.1. Taxonomy (NCBI): domain Eukaryota; kingdom Viridiplantae; phylum Streptophyta; class Magnoliopsida; order Poales; family Poaceae; genus Oryza; species Oryza meyeriana. Next base: position 182,957 of record RYFJ01002368.1, read on the forward strand.
AATGGAACAATTCCGGTAACAGTTGTCACTGCCACCAAAACTTAAGGTAACACATGGCAAGTTTGATACACTAGTTGGCAACAAGATAAGTGAGATACTTTATAATCATCATAACATATTTGGTTTCCCACTAGGATAGTGAAGTTCGATCAAGGCAATTAGTTAATACTCATAGATGAGGATCAGTCAGAAGCAAGATAACAAACTGACATATATCCAAAAAACTCCATATGAAATCATTAACTTAGATTTCTACATATATCAATTTTGCAGGGTATAAGATGCAAATTTATTTCTTTCGTACTGTTATTCTTCAGGCATATCAGCTCACTGCACGTGCCAGGGTCAACTCTCACATAGATTTTCAAAATAGTTACCCCTTTTTTAGTTGTTGTCCTAGAATGCGTGCAGTAAAAAAATCATGTACACAAAAGTATTTAGATTAGACTAAAATTATAGTACAATCTTCACCATAGCTACCAATTCTTATACTTATTTTATATAAAAAACAGCATACAATTAGAATAGGAAACAATCGAGCATATACATCGAAGAGGTCATCAATGTCCAAAATGACAAACAGAAAGGAGAGGGGGGGAGGGGAGTAAGATGTACTCCCTCCGTCCCAAAGTTCATCTTTAGCCTCTACTATTTGTCCCAAAATAACTTCACTTCTATCTTCTTACCTACTCTTGCTCCGCAAATGGATAAGTTTTATTCCTTCAATACCCAATACCTACTCCTTACTTACCCACCACCAATACTACTTTTCAATTAATAAAGGTTACTTTGGTCTTTTTTCCTCCACCTTGTTTTGCGCTCTCAAGACTAAAAGTGAAGTTATTTTGGGACAGAGGAAGTAAGATATTGGAACCAGTAGACTGGTACTTCACTGTGATTAGTGAGCTCTGTACATTTCATGTAATCAGTATAGTTACTGACCTTGGGGAATCTAGGGGAAAATGCTCTTGATGTTGAACGGCGTGCATTTTTCATTTGCAATCTAATGTTTAAAATTGGAGGCCTGGACTGTTCCTTATCTTCATTCTGAAGCTTAAGTTTTACAGCAACACAAGGGAAGTGTTGCAGATCCTGCATAATTCAAAATCCAGCATTTATGAGTTAATGATGTGATAACATCTCCATCTAGAATTATGTGGATGAAAGCCAATGAGATCATTGTATGGAAACTATTTTAGGGAAACAACTGCACAGAAAATACAAAATTATCCAGCGATACAAAATGTAAAGGAAGGAGGGACACAGGGAGTGTTGACTTACTACACAATATGAAAAACCTTAGGATCCTGAGACATTTTTGTTATATTGTACAAAATATTCAATAACTACAACAGTAATAGTAAATACTGTAAAGATAGAAAGTCTCAAGTTTTACAAAGCATGGTTCAAATCCTGCTGGTTATCAGCAGAACCGTATTTCCCACTGAGTTCCAGAATTAACATCGCTCCTGTGGGAGGATGTTATCTACTGCTATTTACTCCATCCGTCCCAAAATATAAGCATTTCAGGGGGACTAAGGAGAGAGGTGAAATTAAATGGGGGATGGCGGTGATTGGTTGAGATGAGGAAGTAGGTGGAAAAATAAATGAGAGATGGTTGTGATTGGTTGAGATGAGAGTAGGTGGAGAAGTTGCTATATTTTGGGACAAAAATTGAATGCTAGAAATTGCTATATTTTGGGATGGAGGAAGTAGTGTTCATTAGAATGATAGGATACATCCATATTTAGTGTTCTTTGAAGCTGATAATTCTACAAACTTCTAAAGGAAATTGAGACAAAATGAGTATGGTTCAGGATTTAACTGGTTACTGTTCAGTGGCTGGGAACAGCCAGTTCCCAGCTCAAGGCCTTGGTCCAGGAAAGTTGGAAAAACGTCCAACCCAGGATTAACCCTGGTACAAAGCATAGGTGGGTGAACCTAACACATGATATCTTGAGCAGGATTTGCATAGCAGATTCGGTAGCATTCTTTTTCATTTTTAGAATACAGGAAACAATAAGAACACTAAAAATTTTTGGGTGGTGGTGATTTCACAAGTCACCACATTCTGATAAGAGAAAAAAGAATATGCTCTGCTTGCATTTCCCCTTGGCTGCAAAAAAGGATGCTGAGCAAATAATGAAAATACAGCGATGTAATTGCACATCATCTGTTTTCAGTTACCATTGTAAAGTAATAAGAAAATACCTGTTTTCAGTTACCATTGTAAAGTAATAAGAAAATACAATTGTTCTTCCAAATAAGGTATGTCCAAACTCCAAAGCAGTACCTGGTACAACTCAGAAGCAGCAAATGGTTCAAGCAACCTATGTAATTCTTCACGAGAGAGACCTAGTAAGGCTGGAATTGTTGAAACTCCTCTGCCCTTAAGATGATCTAGAAGATTATCATTCATGGATGGTAACATCCAAAGTGATGAATCTCTCTCAAACCAGAGACCCTGACAAAGTTAATGAAGTCTAGTTCAGAACAATATATCTATTTGGGATTCTGATACAGGACTAAGAACAAATTGAGAAAAAAAAATCTGAGACAATGAAATTGACCTGTATGATCATTTGTAGGAGATGCATACAAGTCAATGCACTTGAAAGCCATCCACTATTGGCACATATGTCAATCATAGCCTGTATAATACGTATGCTCTGATCAAGAACTGATTTCAAATCAGTGACATAGTCACTAATTGGTAATTCTGCTCTGGAGAAGTGCGCCTGCAAGCAAGAAATAGAAATAAAAAGGTAATAATCATTCATTGTGCATTCAAATGTATCACAAAAATACTATTACACAAATAAGATAATATTCCAATCATGAGCTCAATTCTACGTACCTGAAAGAGTAAATTTGCTTTAACATGTGGGTCATCAAGGTGTTGCTGATCAACTGAGTACGGGACTTTTCCACAGAGGGTTCTGTTCAAGTTATCCTGAACCAGCAAAGAGCATTAATACAACAAAAGATTACACTGTGACAATAACTAAATTCAGGCCCTCCTAAGATCACAATGCTTTTACAAACTGGCTGTATATCAATTTCTTTCCATCCAAATGCACACATTAATCTTGTAAACTGATAGATAAAAGGGCAGGGAATATGATAAATCAAAATATTAAATTTGCCTAGATCTTGTTTTATGTCCAACAGATGATAGTGTTTGCAGAAGTAACTAAAATCAGTTTGAAAATGAACTACTCTCTTCGATTATAAATATATGGTGTTTTGTACAAGATCCGGTCAAACTTCAAAAACTTTGACTATAAATGTAATTTTAAAATACTTAGTTTGAGAACTTAAAAATGGTATGTGTAGATTTCTCTTCAGAAGTACTTTCATGATATCATAAATTTATCCTAATAAAAAATTATTGTCAAAGTCACACTTTGAAGAGCGTAAAAAGGTCAAACATCATATTTTTTTACCGGCGCAAGTATTCAATTGCTCTATGAAAAAAAAAGTAATAGGAAAAATCACCTCGTTGTGGCGTACAGGAAGCTCGTCAAATTCTGCAGCCGCCGATAGTATGTGCACAAATGCCTAGAGAGCAATCTGGGCAGTTAGTTATATAGACATTCCAAATCAACTAGCACTACAAGCAGGTTGAACTAATAAAGTTGCAAACAAATGGGGCAGCACTTTTACTTGCCTCTAATGATGTGTTGGGGCCTATATTTGTCCCGAACATTGAGACTGTAAGGTAACTAAGGTAATACTGTGACGCTATCTTCCCCAAAATCAAACACTTTACAGTGTGATCATCCACTTTTATGCATCCACTGTCCTCAAGATCTTCAAATGTTGTTTCCACTAGACTGTTTAGACAAATGTGAGAAAGAATTGGTCTTATATGATGTTATAGCTAGTGGCAGATGAGATCTAAGACAAAAGAAGTCATCATTCTCACCTTGAGAGGTAGGAATTCAAGGTGTAAGTTTCAGTATCTTCCAATCCATAGTAAGCTGGGTTAACAACCTGCCATGTAGAAAACAAATGTTGGTGAAGAACCAAGCAGAAAATGCAATAGATTCATATAAACATATAAGAATGTCATGCTGAATAAAAAGTGTGTAGACATTTTTAGCTGAAAACTTTAAATAGTCACAGATTTTAATCAGTGTGATAAGAAGACAGTTCACTACATCAATTGTTAACTATTAGCCATATGATTTATAGTAATGGTTCTGGTTTCAACCTCACATGATTAGGAAAGGTTTCAAACCAAATGGTCGAGTGAAAAAAGAATAAAAAACACGCCAAAGATGATCCATCCAAAACTTGTGTGTTCAATGTAAGTTGCAAGGACATAAAGAGTAAAGAAATGGATATCCCAAACTTTTGTTTGCTCAATGGAAGTTGCCAGGACATAAAGAGTAAAGAAATGGATTGCACGAGATAAATACCAGTCTGCGGTATAGGTAAGTCCAAGTAAGATAAATAATCGCTTCCTCTTTATTACTGATAGTCCCGGAAACAATCTCTGCATTTATGTGATCATGCAAGTGCTCCCTTAGATTACTTTCGACAGGGAATGGTTCGTACAGGAACTGAAATTTACAATATTCATTGTTAAACTTCAGATAAATATGTGTTAGAATGTTCCTTAGGCAGACAAACTAATACGAAACCTTCTTATAAAAGCTCTTTTTTGGTTCATGAACAAGAATAACAGCTTTGCCATGTTGGTCATATTGTGGTCGACCTGCCCGACCCATCATTTGCAGAATATCTGTGATATCATAATCGATGTATCTTTTTGTTTTGCCATCATAGTATTCAGTTCCCTACAACAAAACAAATAAATGAGTTCCCAGGTAAATCACAGTTGAAGACCAGGTAAACAAAATATATAGCATTGTGTCACCTTAATTATGACCAGGTGAGCTGGAAGATTAACACCCCAAGCCAGTGTGCTGGTACATACCAGTACCTGGAAAAACATCAAGCAACAAGAAATGATGTTTAAATTAGCCCAAGTATGTAATTAGCTCAGGTTGCAAGAGATAACGTGTTTATAAAAAAAAACTACTTGACACAGAGCAAACCTGAATCTTGTTATTTGAAAAGAGTTCCTCGACCAAGGACCTATCTCTATCATTTAGACCTGCATGATGTAGACCTATTCCAAATTGCAGAGTATGTCTCAAATTGGTGTCAGAGACTTGTGAAAGAATCATGTTGAGAGAGTTATCTGCCATGCTTAGGAACTGCCTTGGTTTTTCATCCGATGCAGCAAGCTGCAATATAGAGTACAGTAAACATATAAGATAGCAGTTTTCTTATATCCATTTAGTAAAAGAACCCAAAACAACATTCACCTGGATGAGATCAAGAGCAGTAAGTCTAGTCTGCCGACGAGATGATACAAAAATCAGAACTGGTTTGTCCGGTGAATGAGTACATATTGCTGCATATGCTGGTTTATTCATGCTATTCATTCTTGGGCAGTAGAACTTCCCAGGATATCCCTGTTGGTATGACAAAGGCAATATGAATCAAGATACAGATGTTTCCACAGGGTAGGAAAACTGAAATGTAGCTATACTTTCTGTAAGTAACTAAAAGTGGCCCATCAAGCAAATACTCTTAAAAATACATTTCTCAAATGCTTGCTAGTGCTTCTCTTAAAGAATAAAATGAACGGAAGCACAAAACTTGCGAGGTGGATGCAACTAAGTCACACATCTTGCATTTTGCTCAAACAAGTCACCAAACTTAGTCACTGATCATGCAATGTGGGCTAATATAGCTGAGTAACTTGGCAAAGTACGGATACCCATACCATACCCATCCATGAGTTAATAACATGCATTCTGCATTCCAGTTAATAACATGCATTCTGCATTCCAGCCAAAAGATGTTGGTTCATGTACATATTTATCTCACATCCGCTAAGCAACTATGAGAGGTGCAAAGCATTACTTGCGACTTACAAGCATTTCACCCCACCCTCATCCATCTGATGTCCAACTCACTAAGTGCCATAGTTAGTGACTGGCATTGCTCTCTAAAAATCAAATATAGTGACCTGTTTGAGCAAAATGCAACATGGACCTAGTTGTAACCACCTTTTAGTCTTTTCTCTTTTCTTAAAAAGAACCATTCAAGAATATATCGAAACAAATAATTTAATCTGTTGTAAGATAAATGTGTGTATATATACATGTATTGAAAACAACAGCTTGATGCATTTTCCATGTAAAGTTAGTAATGCAATGGGACAAATGGCTCTGCTAAAGAAATGTCTATGTTAGCTCTTTTTAGGCCAGAATAGGAGCTTCAGTTAACAAGTGAAATCCTACTTACCTGGATATGCACTTCAAGAGGTACAGGCCTCACGCTGGGCTTAAAATTGAATAGACCATCATCTCTCACTCCCAACCAATCAGCTAAATCACTGAAGTATCATGACAAATGGAAAGAGGTCAGCCAAAGGAAAAAAGTGTCCAAGTGTACAGTCAATACAAACAGTACTGATAAAACAAGGTTCTCAGGTCACACTTCATACTCAAATATAATGTGTGGGATTCCTAGCACTCCTATCGTAATAAATTTTCAAGAGCTTAAAATTCACACCAATCCAACACAAATATCAAGATCTCCAACAATATAGCATTGATCTTGATCAGGATTCCAACAACCAGGGTTAACTGGCTGGATAACACTAACCACGAGAAAAACTTGACGTGACTAGACTTCTGCAGTCCATGGAGCAAAAATACTTGTATGGAAGGTTGTGGACAGCATACAGATCTATAAAACTATTTGTGTAGAAGGTATTCTTATGTGATAGGGGATAGAGGATTGTATGCCAAAGTATCCCTTCATAACATACCGAGCATTGGCTAATGCTGTTGATAAACCAACAAACCGAATTGAAAGTTCTGTTTGTGATGATATGTATCGCATTCTTGATACAATGACCTGAAATAAAAAGTTTCACCATGGTAAACAATTGGCAAAAAAATAACTTTGAAAAACAAGCACAACATGAATGCATGGGATTGAGATCAATGCAAAAGACGATAAATTACATTACCCTGAGATAAAGTTTAAGTAAATAAAGTTACTCATGGACCATAACACATGTTGCATGCCAAAAGGAGTAAGTTCACATTATGAGTGCAGCATGCACTGTAACTTTGATATAAGCATTTATCGCCTTAAATTCCAGAAATGATACCTCGAGAATAGGGCCACGGTCAGCTCCAAGAAGGTGAATCTCATCTAATATCATGAGCCCAACCTATTAACAGGCTTAACAAGTTATACAAACTAAAACTGTTATAGATAATCATAAAATACAGAAAAATAACAAATCAGCAAATAGCTAATGTAGAAAGTGACAAACTCAGACCTTCATAACATAACTTCTACTATGCCAACTACGACTAATCCCATCCCACTTTTCAGGGGTAGAAATTATGATGTCAGCTGATAATAGGGCCATAATATCTGGAGTGAAGTCACCAGTCATCTCAACCTGCCAAAGCATATTACTTGAAAATATACATATTGGTGTATTGGAGAATTAAAAGAACAGATTGCCCTTTACCATCTTCTTCCCAAGCTGAGTTACAAGACGTTGTCTCCAATCATTCATTCTTTCTCGTACTATAGCCTTTAATGGAGCGATGTAAACTACCTGAAAGGGTGTTGAAAATCAATTCCACAATCAATCTTAGCTTACTGTAAGAATTTAATAAACTAGCCTTCATGTCCGGTTGTGTGTTGAAAAGATGAAGCATTGCTAGTTCTGCCGAAATCGTCTTGCCACTCCCAGTTGGAGCTCCCAAGAGTACGTTATTGTCAGTGTGATAGAGGACGTGGAAAGCCTGGAAAAAGAAAACATCAGGACAGCAAGTTAACATATAAAAAAAAGCCTGGAAAAAGAAAACATCAGGACAGCAAGTTAACATATAAAAAAGAAAATTCAAGTGGAGTCTGCATGAATTAACAGATATATGCATTGGCCATTATATAGTGAAAGAAATGCACAGCATGAGCTTTTGGTGATTTTTGCTTGATTCTTGATTTTACGAGCCTTTCAGAATAGTCTTCCACTTCCAAACAATAGAAGCAGGCTGGTAATTCCAATGACAATATTGCATTATCAAAAGCATTTTAACTAGAAAGGTTATGCAGTGTAATTACAGTCATCTTTAGCATGCAGAACGTAACATGGACAACTAAAATGAAAGACAATTTCATTTCCAAATGAACCTGTGTCTGTATCGGGTTGAAATGGGAAAATCTGTATAGATCTTGATATGTCTTGTTGCCAAGAGCGCTCAATGGAAGAGGCTTCAGGTCCAAAAGTTCAGTGTGTGTTATTTGTGTCTGTAAAAAACACATGCATTCAGTATAAGTGAAAAGAAAACATTATAGAATTACAGTAAGATGTTGTCAAATTCACCTGTGGTAAGGTAAGATTATGAAAAGAAACAGTAAACAGTGACTCTGCTTGTAACCAGGAATCGGATATGGCCCGTATGTAGTACTGTGGCGGATGAGGTTCAAATATCGGTACATTAAAAGATATCTTTGTAGGTGTTCCTCTTGCCATCTTCTTCGTTAGCGTGAACAACTCCGAATGATAAATTGTATCATTTTCAGAATCCTGGAAAATAAAATCTGATTGTTATAACCAGTGCATGTTCCTAGACTACGAGGTGGTAAATACATTAATGCATGACTGCAAGTACACTAAATATAGATAGAGTTCTACAGAATCAAATTGAAAACATATAAAAGGGCATATACAATTATACATACTTCGTATATTCTGTACTACTCAAAAACAAGAGTTAGTGCCTTGGTGGTGATGATATACTCTAGCCTCTAGCCCTCTATACTATCACCCCATCTGTGATTGGGTTTACATATCGTGGGTTATTTTAGGATATTTTGGGGAAAAAAATAGATTGCATTATCTGTAGAGTGAGTCTTAACCTTATAGACCTACTTGCACGTGATAGGAGTAACACGCGCAGGAAGAGGAACAAGATCCCACGTGCCAGTACACTCAAGGGCAGCAATCTCCTCCACCATCGCATGTTGCCACTCCTGATGAACAACAACATCACGATAAGAAGTCGGTTCAGCAAGAGCAACAGCAGCAAAGCCAAAACGCTCAGGAGGCCGAATAGACTGGCAATCACGAAGAGCATAGCGAGGAGTGGCCGAAGGGGATGACCCATCAGAAGGGGAGGGCATAGCATAAGAATCCTCAACTCGCGGGCGACGGGTATAGTAGAAAGGATAAGAAGGAACAAGATCAGGAGCAACCTCGGGAGAGGATGCCAGTGGTGAAGAGGGGGCTGACTGAGGAGGCACCGGAGAGACCAAAGGCTGTGGTGGAGTGGTGACTATAGGACTGGAAAGAAAAGTCAGAAATGAAATTTCTGAAAGCGGCTCAACAACAGATGCTGAAGTGGAGGAAGGAGAAGGACGAGGATAGAAGGGACGAGACTCGTCAAACGTAACATCCCGAGAAATACTCATCCGTCGGCCAATAGGATCCCAACAACGATATCCCTTGTGCTCAGCATTGTACCCCAGAAAAACGCACTCAACTGACTGAGCAGTCAGTTTGGTGCGCTCACGAGGTGCAAGAAGAACATAGCACACACCCAAAGAGGCGAAGTCTGAAATAATCAGGAGTCTGCCCACAGAGACGCTCAACTGGGATCCCACCCTGTAGAGCAGAGGAGGGCTGAATGTTGATCAAGAAAGTGGCAGTAGAAACAGCCTCAGCCCAGAAATGTGGTGGAACAGCAGAAGCAATCATGAGAGCACGAGCTGTCTCAAGAAGATGACGATGCTTGCGCTCAGCCACACCATTCTGAGCATGGGCACCTAGACAAGAAAACTAAGAGAGAGTGCCCTGCTTAGCAAGAAAACCACGAAGGACTCCCGATAAGTACTCTCTAGCGGAATCAGCACGAAAAACACGAATAGGAGAGTCAAACTAAGTGCGAATCATGGTGGCAAAGGTCTTGTAGATAGATAAAACCTCACTACGAGATGACAAAGTATATCCATGTATGTCGAGAAAAATCATCAATAAAAATGATATAACATCGATGACCTCCTTTCGAAACAAAAGGAGCTGGTCCCCATACATCAGAATGAACAAGATTAAAAGGACGCTGAGACACTGACTCACTAGAAGGATAAGGGAGTTGAAGCTGTTTGCCAAGCTTACAACCCTGACAATATAGAGAAGTATCACCAGACAGACCCTAAAAGACCTCGACGAAGTAACGAAGACATACGGGAACCACAAAGATGTCCTAAGCGATGATGCCACTGAGCAAACGATGCGGTGGAGGCTGCAGCAGCTACAGAGGCAGTGGTGGAGGCGAGAAGACTGACTGGGGCAGCGGAAGGAAGGCGAAGCCAATCAATCTCCCAAAGCCGTTGGGAGTCACGGCGGCGAGGGCCAGTACCAACCAGAGTCCCCGTGCGACGATCCTGAACACAACAAGAGTTAGAATCGAAAATAACACGACAACCATGATCAGTGAGTTGGCCAGCAGATATGAGCTGCATGGTTAGTTTTGGAACATGAGAAACAGCAGGAACATGAAAGGAGGAATTTAAAAGAGTGCCTCGTCCTATGACAGAGAGGTACCATCTGCTGTGTGGACAGTGATAGGAGCAGCTAAAGGACTAATGGAAGTAAGACAGGTGGAATCAGATGTCATATGAAAAGCTCCAGAATCAAGAATCCAAGATGATGTACTTGAGGAAAGAGAAGTAGAAGGTGGTCTCTCACCAGAAGACTTGACCAGCAGAACCCGATGATGCAGAAGCAACCATGCGGCCTAGCAATGTGAGAAGCTGCTGAGTGTCAGAAGTACCAGAACTCGGCTGAAAGGAGGAACCTCTAGTGCTCCTCGGAGTACGAGCACCACGACGAAGATCCTTCTTCTTCTTGTAGCAAAACTGTTCCACATGTCCATCCTTGTTGCAATAGGTGCAGTGAAGGCCCTTACCAACAGCAGCTATCACTGGTGTAGGCACAGCTGGTGGAGGCAAAGGCACAGCAAGTGTAGAAGCTGGAGAAGCCACCAAAACCGAAGGAAGTGATGATGATGATGATAGCAGACCCGCTTCATGAAGTCGAATCTCCTCAGTACGAACAGCTGCAAGGGCCTCCAACAAAGTCGCACGAGTATGCTCAAACTCAGACCGGAGGCATGTCAAAAAGTCATAGATGCGGCAAAGCTCCATGTGAGACTACTGACGCTAACAACACTGATAGGTGCGGCAAACATCTGGCCCCAAAGAGTTGATCTGACGCCATATCGCAGACAACTGAGCATAGAACTCATCCACAGTGGCATCTCCCTGCTGCAGCGACTACTCCTGTCGCACAACAGCAAGGTATAAGGAATCAGCAGATGGCTCTAGCGGCTGCGTAGATGCGTCCACATCGCATGTGCAGAAGCCAGGCCAACAACATCACCAGTGAGATGCACCTCCATGCTAGCAACCAAAATAGCAGAGGCACGAGCATCTTCATCAATCCATGTCTTGTAAGCAGCATACTGGGTCTGAAAAGTCTCCATAGCATTCTCAAAAGCCTCAGAAGCCTTTGTACGAGTGTCTTCAGAAGCATTCGTCGGGAGTACAGGCTCAACAGGTGGAGGAGGACGAGACAGACAAGGCAACTCGCCCGTAAGAAACTCCCAAAGGCGCTGACCACGCATGTGGATGCGCATGTGCTGAAACCAGTCTCGATAATTGAGACCATCGAAGATCACCGGGCAACGAGGAACAGAAACGGTGCCTGCAGAAGAAGACATTTTTTTTTCTTCGATTGGTTTACAAACCGACCGAGCCTCCCTTAGCCACCACTGTGCCGAATCAAAAGACCACTCGGTCTCGGCAGCGGCGGCAGAGTTGGCGCCGATAGTGGAGTCGGCGGCGACGACGCGGCGGGGAGGGTGACAGCGCGGCCAGGCTTGCGACAGCGCGGCGGGACCGGCGACGATACGGCCGGGCCTGCGACGGGCCGACGATAGCACGGCAGGATCTGGACAGCGGCGGCCTCACGCGACGCCGGCGGCAAAGGCCTCGAGCGGGGGCGATCTTCACCGGTGGTCGACAGCGCGGCGGGGCCGGCGACGGCACGACTGGGCCTGCGACGGGCCGGCGACAGCACGGCGGGATCTGGATGGCGGCAGCCCGCGCAACACCGGCGGCGAAGGCCTCGAGCGGGAGCCCGATCCGACTGGATCTGGCGATGAGCCCGGCAGCAAGCCAGGCAAACCCTAGGTATAACCAAACCCTAGGTATGACGAGACCTTGGCTCTGATACCATGTTATGAATAGCGCTTGTATTCCTCATATAGCCAAAGGGCCAATATATATACATGTAGAGGTGGCATATATGCAAGAAACCCCTTATACAATGGGGTAAATACACAGGCATATAATACACATCTAACACATACTTCATACAATACTGAACAGAGGCAACAAAAAGGTGATCTCTAACAAGACTACAAGAGAATATTTCATCGAAGCAATAAGGCAATCAAAATGGTGGAAGATACATGGTGCTTCATCTCTAAAATGATGTAGTGGCAGGTGCATTAACATAATATATGTAAAGTAACGCACCTCAACAATAATCCACCATCGTAGTGACATGCCATGATGACGATCTCTCCACACAAATTCAGGAGTTATAACAAGATCCACCTACAAAGCAAAAGAGTTACAAGCATAAATAATCAACTAATTTGGTGTTTCTTTCAGAGTAATTAATTAGCACTAGCCCTTACTTTAAGAACAGTCCTGGTGATTGGGCTCACAGAAGCAGATAAGTTGACATATGGAAAGTATCCAACATATTGTTTAACCACCTTCAGCAAAAGAATGTACATTTCATTAGTCAGTTCTTTTCAGTAATTGCAGTATTCAAATCAACCTTACAAGTTACAGGCACCACTTGTTAAGTCAGGGCATACCTTTCCTAGATGAGAAAAACGAATCAGAGCTCCGATATCATTTTCTTCCATCTCATAAAGACGATCCAGATCAACATTTTTTTCCTCAAGTCTTCTACATATCTAATTCAGAGAACACATAAAAAATATTAGCAAACACATAAAAATATAAATTAATAGTCAGCGGTAACAGATAACAAACCTCACTAGAAAGGTCCCTATCAAACTGTCTGAGTGGATGTTGATGGGGCCATATTTTGCGGTCAACACCCTTGCAGTAATCTAATAATAAGGATGTCATCTCAGACCATCCTTGGCGCAGACAAATCTCAAATAATGCCCTCATAATGCGAGCCAAGCTTTGACTAATGTATTGAGCATCAGAGTGCAAAGAGGAGCTATCAATTAGAGCACGTGATATGTAAACCTGCAAAAAATTGATACAAGTGCTCAGTTAAAGAAAGTTGTTAAGACTCAAGACTTACTGGAAAAACAGCAGTTCTACAATAGATACCTGTATGAGAATTGAAATTTTCCCATGTTTGTCAGTTGGTCCCCCCTTAATATCATGTGGGCACTTGTTCTTAAGAAGGGATTCTAATTCATCCTGTTCTTCTTCTCTTACTACAATATTTTCAAATTCAGAGGAATGGGCCACCATATTAATCACCTGAGGCAGTATCCAGAAAGGTTAGTGCAACCTCACAAGCATCAACCAAACAAAAAGAGACAAATCCATTATTACCTCACTCTCATTCATGTGACGCTGAAGCATCTCGTTGTAAGTCTCAACACTGGAGTACTGAAGGTAAAAGTGGCTCGCAATTCGTCCAAGTTCTGTGCAGTAAAAGTTGCCACTCTTTTCATCATAACGCATCATCTTAGCCTTGTCTAGCGCACGTGCAGCATCAATAATAAACGCTCTTTGCTTGGCACCCAAGGAAGGATCTCCAATAACCTTGACAAATATGAGGGTGGGAGTTGATAAAGGTTTGAGTTAGATTCGAAAACCGGAACATGAGTATCAATTGTGCAATGAAGCACCATAAAAGGACAATTATCTTGCTTGTCACATGATAGAAATGGTCGTTTGTAAAATACAGAGAACATGTCACACTTCCACAAGTGCTAGTGCATAAAAAGTTAGTATACAGCACTGCATGCTTGCAGAACAAAATACATACTTTCCAGAATAAGCTTATGCAATACCATTTGCATAGAAGATGTGAACAAGGGAAGAAAAGGATACCTCTTCCCAAGCTATCCCATACACCAGAGGATTAGTCTTCATCCTTATAAATAAGTATGTATAGCCAAGCCAGGCACAGGCCTCCCTGACATTTGTTACAGTGCCCAAGGCAACCTCAGCATTCAAATTATCTTTCAAAGATCCAAGGAACTGCAAGATGAATATGGCCACGAATAGTCAAATTCAAACCAAACCGAAATAACATACAACATCAACCAACTGACCACCAGCCAAGACCAAGAAGCAAAGGAAGGAAAGGAAACTACAAGATGCATCTCCAAGTGTATATACGGGCCTTACGAGTACATGCATCATCCTACCCATCTAAAGTGCTTATGTATTTGTGCCAAAGACATTACAATGAATCTGATTGGTTTGAATTTTTTTTTTAATATCTGGTTGGTTTGGATATTAAAAGTTCACAGTAATCTTAGGGCTTGCTTGGTTTGCTACCATGCCAAAATGTTGGTAATACCAAGTCATGGGCTAGTTTTGGCAATGCCAAATTTTGGCAACATATATGTCTCACAACTGGTAGCAAACCAAACATTACTCATTTACTATTCAAAATGCCAATATTTTGGTAGGGCAAGATTTGGCTTCAAACCAAACATGCCCTTAGCCCATTTGTCAGTGACGGTAGTGCATGTACCGACATGTACATGTGGAAAAGGCATTCCACATAACTCTGCAACTTTTTCAATGCTTCACAAATAATCTTAAGAAGAAACTGCCATGGTAAACAAAAATAGGCCTAGGTGAAAATTAGTCGATCACCTAGGGGTTAATATAAATAAATGGGGAGCAACTGGTTTCTGTTTGGTCATGGCATATTCCTTCTCTTAACAATTCAATGTTAGGGCCATCCTCTTCAATCTTTTCTTTACCCCATAACTGAACTAAGATAAAGTTTGACTGATATTTTCTGCATCCTTATTCCAATACTTTCCATATCAAAAAGTCATTTGCTAACCTGGCTTTCTATTGGAAGCTGACTTGTTAATAATCTTAAGTAGTAAGCCAATTTGTCATGTGTCGTGATAATAATTCCTTCACCACTTTTGTCAAACTGTGGCCGTCCAGCACGCCCAAAGATCTAATAAGAAATAAAATTAACACAGAAACATAGACTGTTAGCTAGCCAGAAATAAATATAGCATTCCAGAGTCAAGGTATGTTCAAAGAGGTACCTGCATCACATCGAGCATCCCCAAATCTCGCCATCCACCAGCTTTAGGATCATATAGTTGTGTTCCCTGTTTGTGGGAAGTCACTATAGTTAGTGTTTCATTTACTAAACTGGAGGAAACGAATTCTAATACTTGATATATGGATTAACAGTATACTGCAGTTTACCAATATTCAGTCACAAAAGTAGTCATGATAGATTCCAAGGAAACTGGTTATTGTTGTAGTACGTCTGTTTTGGACCAAAAAAGCACACACACTGACCTTTATAACAACTGTATGAGCCGGTAAGTTCACTCCCCAAGCCAATGTTGCAGTACAAACAAGGACCTAAAACAGAAATATGTTACAACCCTTGTCAAAACTGTCTGTTGGCAAAAAAGAATAGTAAACTTACTTTCAGGAGCCCATCCGCAAACAAGCACTCCATCAAACTTCTATCAGATCGAATCATTCCAGCATTATGGATACCAAATCCAGATTCAAAAAACTCCGCAACTTCACGACTTTTGGCTTTACTAACATCTTTCTGCAACCAAAAGACTATATGAATAATGACTAATAAATTCAAGTTAACACTAAAAATAAAGGTAAGAACATACCTTGATTAATGCAAATTGTGGATGGTCTGCACATGAAAATAACTCCAATTCCCCTGCATTTGCAGCTAGATCGATCTGCATAGCATGCGAAAAGAATTAGAAACCAGAATAGTCCAATGAATACTGTAGATATATAAACACAGCATATTTGATACTTCAAAACATGAGTCCAGAACCACTTGCTACAGACAATCTTCAATAAGGAGAAACTAAAGAGCATGCAGGCTGTTCGTTGAAGATATAGAAATACGGCATCCTGACACTTGATAAACAGTAATAACCAGCACATAAAAAGAAAATAAAAAATAGAAAACAATATTATAGTAGCTCTATAAAGCAATTAGACGATGTCTCGCCTTACCAACGTTCTAGCAGTTTTCCCCGTATCCTTACGAGTATGAACAAAAACCAATGCTTGGTGACCTTGCTTAATGGATTCCACAACCTATTAATTTAACACGGAAATTAAAGATAGGTAACGGTGCAGAAATCCATATGTGACCATGATATAAAAAATAGACCTTCTCATAGCACAATGTATTGAATAGTTCAGTTTTCTTGACGTAATCTCTTTCGCTGATTCCAATGTACTGTTGAGCAAGAGGAACTGGACGGTAACTCGAATCGAAAAAGAAAAGACCAGTATCTGGATTAACCCGCAAAAATTGTGCAACCTGAAATGTAGATTTCATGGCATCAGTATTTTGCAATTCAGGTAGCATACATGGAATGTAAGGTAACAGACCTCCAAGTAAGTGGGCAGGGTAGCAGATAGGCCAACAATGCGAATCATTGATTGCATAGACTCAACCTGTAAGATTCAGATTATTCATAAATATGAATCAAGGATAAAAGACAAGATCTAAACAAGAGCATACATGATCTTAAAAGACTTTTTTTTTTATGGGATGATCTTAAAGACTTAAAAGTCATATGGATGTGTAATAAATTTCAAGTATATCCCATCTTAAGCATAAGGACCTTTCCATATCAAAAGGAAAAGGAGGAGGAGAAGGGACTCCTTAAAAAAAATTGACCTGGCGAAGAGTCCGAGCAACTAGCGCCTCAATGACTGAACCTCTATCATCATTTAGCAAGTGCACCTCATCAATGATTATAAGCTTCACCAACATGGACAGTGACATGTCACTGCTTTTCCGTGTAATGACATCCCACTTCTCAGGAGTAGTCACTATCATCTATGGAAAGCACCAAATATTACAGCTCAGACCTGCAACTGAAAAGAATGAAACAAAGTAAGAGCATACCTGTGTTTCTTCGATCTCATTTTTGGTCAGCTGCATGTCTCCTGTAAGTTCTCTAACAACCAGGTTCAACGGAGATAATCGGCGACTGAATGTGGATGTTACCTCTGCAGCCAAAGCCTAAATAACACAATTTTGCAAAAATGTACGACAATCATAACATTCAAGAATAACAGAGAAAAGGTGAGAAGAATACCTTCATAGGGGCAACATAGACTATTTTGAACTCGTTTTTATGCAAAATGCCATCTCTGAAGTGTTGTTTGACCTGCAAAAGAAGTGCTTAACCCAATATCTAAGGTTCTCAACTAGTAGTCGATGTTTATTAACAAGCAGATAATACAGGGTGGGGGGGATAGTAGGAATCAGCAGCCTGTAGAATTTGGTACAGCTTTTCCAGGTTCTGCCAATGTATATACCTCATGAAGAACTGCAATCATAGCAATATTTGTTTTGCCAGCACCTGTTGGAGCACAAACCTGAAAATTGATGCAAGTTAGCTATCATAACAAAAGTACACATAATGGCACAAGTCTAATATTAAAAAAAGGTGCAGCTGGACAGTTAGCTACACACTAGAATGTTCTCATTGGTGTCGTATGTAGCTTGAAAAATACGACTCTGAACACGGTTGAGTGACTTGTATCCCTGGAAAGCAGCTTGGGCGAGTTCATCCAACTCTCCTATTTCAATCTGGCAAAGACAGAGAATTCCATAGTTACCAACAAAAAGACACCGCTATTGACGTGCAATCAGTTGTTAAGATCTGCTTATTCTAAAGAGTTTATTAGATTGGTGCAAGTGAAACCATTTTGCCAAGCAAATTAAAGAGGAAAGAGAGATTGTACTATTGCACACATGCAAAATGTGGATTCCACAGGTTAAAGAAGCAGGTTAGAAAAAGAAAATTGTGGAGTGAATTGATCCCTTCAGTCCTTCACCAGCAGATAGGGGTGTGTTCAAACCAGTTTCATCTGGTTGGCTGACCCGTGAACCCTGACCTGCAGTAGCTTGCATCTGAGAGTTACCCTAGAGCAAAACTGCATGCATTGTGGCCAACCCATTCAGGCCAGGATGTATAATCTTAGTACTAGGTATTCATCAATCCACATTCTAAGCATTCAGCCTGGGTCAAAGAGTTAAATAAAGATTGTTGTAATTAAAGAAAAAGATCAATTATGGCTCTGGGCAATCATCTCAAAATGTTTACTCCTTAGAGGAGTTGGGGGTGATGGTATGTTCTACACCCATCCCACCATCAAGATCTTTTGTGCAAGGGCATGTGCGAGTTGTTTGTGATATTTTTTGTATAAAAATGCATTCCTTGCATATGTGTATTTAGATTTCTGGTTGATCTCATACAGTCATGCGTATAATATTAGAGTTGAGGATAAATATATTTTTATATTTTTTAACTCTAGAAATTATAGTGTATTTTTTGGGCATCCGTCACAGCACGCGGCCATGTTGCTACTAATTGTAATGCAGGACTTCTCCTGCTTCATTGGATCCTTTTAACGCAATACAGAACTGCAGCTTCTTCAAATCAATTAAAAACACGCACACAAGCAAACGGAGGATAAGACCACAGATGTACCAGCTTCTCATTGGGTTTCAATGGCGCCGTTGGGGTTGGTGGAATTTTCACTTCTTCATACCCCTTCATATGTTTCCTTGTGGTCCCTTGAGGAAGAGAAGTTATTGTAAAACTGTTCGCCCCTTCTCCAGTCCCAATCACATCATCAAATGGCTGCTTTCTTTCACTCGCCAGGAGAAGGGATGAGAAATCATCAGAAAAAATATCATTCATTCCAGTGTCTGCACCACGCTTGCCACGTTTTTCCTCTTTCCTCCTAATCTTATCAAGCTGGCGCTCATATTCTGTTTGTACTGTTACCTGGAGGCACAATATGAGAAAGGGCATTTAACTTTTAACAAGGTATCCACAACAAAGGAAGATGGAAAGCAATCATAAAAGTAAGTTGGCATACTTGTGTGCCATATGTTGGCATCTTTGGTTGATTGCTTGAAGACATTCTTTCTGATTTCAATATCATCAATCCGTGCTGAATTGCATGCACTAGCTCTTTCCTATGCTGCAGAGCATGGCATGATAATGTTTGATTACATTATCATATGGTAGACCAAAAAGTGAAAGATTATTATCATGATAAACAAATGAAATCCACTATGTATTAATGAGCTGAACCATAAACAAGGAACTTTGCAATCTTGAAAGGAGATCTTTAACTCCAAATATGGAAATTGTGCTAAGCAATCAGGGAGAGACCACAGCAAATGATTACATCAGTGACCACTCACTAATCACTATCACATTTCCTAATGATCAATAAAGCATCATATGCTGGTAATGTACTTTTTTGCACGCACATATAGTATTAGACTATCCAGAATTTTCAGACAGGTAAGCATTACATTTGTAATGTCCCAGAGTCCAAAATTCACTAAAGCCCAGCCCACATGCAGCAGAACTCATGCCTAGCAGCCGTTTGTGAATCTGTTTTCACTTTGACAAAAAGGGTTAAATCAGAGTTGCCATGTTTTGATATATTGATCCTCAGGCATCATATGCACACTTGAAAAATCCCAATGTCAGACCAAATCCAGCAAAACTACATGCATTTGCCACTTCAGCCCCACCCCCCTATTAATTTGGGTGTGCTACAGAACTACTTTTTTGTAGTTCTACAATACCTCTTGTAGCACCAGTGAGAACCATGAAAAATGTTTTCAACTAAACAGACATGGTATATGACAGAAACAACACTGCAATAACTATCCAAATTAAAATAATTTCAACTCCTTGTAATGCAGATTTAGATATAGTTGAGAAAGAAAATAAATAAAGTGCTTAACGAATATAGCACTCGACTTTCTATTTAGGACATAGATAGTCTTCTTGTTGTACTTGGTATTCACAATATTTCTAATTGCTCCCCTAGACAGTTCTGAATGTTGGTCACACCATAGCCTGTGGACATATGGCCAACTAGTAGGTTTTAGTGGTGTTATCGCGTGATTTGCACCAGTAATGCTGGAAGCCCTACTTCCTAGATAGGTTGCAGAATACAGGACTAAGTGACATATACTAAGTACTAACATCTAGCTGAATATAAGTCATAACAATTGCAGGTTATCTTATAATCTTTCTTTTGGTTATCTTATCCCTGTATCATCTATGAAGACCATGCAAAATAAACTGTAAATGGACAATAAAATGGTCTTCTGCTCTTACCGAAAGGAGATCCTGAACTGTTTCAAAAGCAGCATCACCAACAAGGTCCAACAGTTCACCAGCTATCTGCACAGTGGTGCTATTAGATGATTATAGCAACATAAAGAAAACTAAAAGCAGTTTACTCCAGGACATTGCAAACCTCATCACCAGCTTTATTAGATAGGAGCACTCTGCACAAAGCCTTCGCAAGTTCATCTCCTGAGAGAACTGAGCCACCACTTCTAGTTATCAGATCACACTGATCCTTTAGCCACCTCAAATTTACATAACCCCCAGGAGAAACTGAATTACGACTTGCAGAAGTGCTGCGGACATCATATTGATCATTTTCAGATGGTTTAGAGCTCAATCCACCACTTCCTAAGGGTATGTCATCATCAAGGGGAACATCAACAATGAAACGAGAAGGTGGTTTGAAATCAAAGCTTGCTCCAAATTCACTTATAATATATCCATCTACATCCTCTGCATTTCTCTGAACAAGTTCATGGCCTCTTGCCCGTTGAAGGGAACAGAGAATCTGAGCTAACTGGGCTAGCTTCTTTAGAACAGAGTCTTGCACACTGTAACACACAATGTTCTCCAATTCATTCCTGAGGAGATAAGCACATCTTAAGTACCGGATATCCAAAAAAAAGAAGCTAAAGCATTTCATAAAATCATCAATTGAACATAGAAGTTTGAATCATAAAATGTACGTCCTTACCTTCTGTGAAGGACATTCTGACTAGACTCTGTATCATCGCCAGCAAACAAGGCGTACACAGCTGGGGCAGCTTCCTGAAGTTCTTCAGACACGACCTCCCCATTCAACAACTCCACCACGGCACCAAGGAATTGCTTGTACGCCTGGCGTACATCACTGGGCGCTGCAACACGAGGGGCCATTGCAACCAGTTACCATACCAAAATCAGAAGCAAGCGCTCGAGCGCAGATGGGCAAAGCAAAAGCCGAACACAACAGCGAGGGTTCTGGAGGCGCTTACCATCGTCCCAGTCGGGCACGATCTTCCGTGCGAGCTCCCAATCATCACGCGGCCTGCGGAGACAAGGGGTCGTTAGGTTTCCCCCGCAGCGATTGGGATTTGGGGACGGCGAATGCGGATAGGAAGAGAGAGAAGGAGGGGGATAAACCTCGGGTGCTTGAGGGATTGGAGCGCGGACTTGCGGAGGAGGTAGGCCTGGTCGGCGTCGTAGTGGCCGCGGAGCGCGCTCGTCAGGCGCGGAAGCGGAGCGAGCATCTCGGCTTAGTGGCCGGCAGCGAGGGTTTTGGATGGGAAGGGGAGCGAGGGATGCGAAGCGGCGATGGCGATGAAGCTCTCGGATCCTCGGTGTGATTGGGACGGTGGCGGTTTGGATCCCGCCGCCAAGGCCCTTGAAGGGAACCGCGCCAAGCTTGCCCCCCACGAAAGCGCCGGAGGCGTCGCGCCGGCGGGATGGTGGGCTAGTGCCTAGCGGCGTCTTTGACTCTGGTTGTTGGTTCGTCTCGTCCAGACACCGGAGTGTCGCGGCTTCAGGATCAGCTAAGGGTTAAGGGTTAATGGGGTTTCTGATGCCTTCTATCATTCGAGGGCACGCCTGGCTGCGGTTATTTTTCACCGAGCCATGCTTTTCTCTCGTTTATATCTACTAGCAAAATATCTACGGGATTAAAAAAAAAACTTACGGCATATTTCTCCGAGGAAAGTTAATTATTTTTGCTAGTTCGGACGTCTTATTTGATGTTGATTGAAATTTTATTACGAACGTTTATATCTAATTTATTGAGCATTTTACTTGTACCATCATTTCAAAAAATTACGGTAAATTTGAGTTGAATTCAAAATTTTCTGGCTGATAAAAATTAAGTTTTTGATTTGAATTTTTCCACGATCAAATTTGGTAGCTAGAAGCCAGTTTTTCTAATTCCTCTGCATGCCTTCCATTCAGCAAGTTAAGATAATACGAGATTGCTGATTTTGTCAAAGCAAATCCAGACGATTGTTGGTGCCATGGAAAAAGGAGCCCTCCTTGAGTGACGAGAGAGCTGGTAGTACGTGGTCAGTTTTTTAATTTCATTTTCTATAGCTGACCAATTAATCATACACACTAAACATCGATGCTCTTTCCACCCGTGAACTCCTCTCCCTCTCCTGCAGCCACATCCCCCGAGTAGGTGCTATAGCATCCATCTCCCCGTCTACACTCCATCCCCACCTGGCCACCTCAACACTCCTGTGTATCTCCCGAGTTCGGTGGACGGGGCGGTGGCTGCGGCGGGTCAAGCTACCAGCACCTCTCTCTCTCTCTCTTCCGAGCATCCTCGCCAGTTGTAGCCAGAGTAGGAGGAGATTATTGGGGTGGCAGCACTGGATGGGTCGAAGCTGCGGTAGATCTGGGGGTGGCTGCATGAGGAGAGGAAGGGGCTCGAGTGGCATCTGCGCGGAAAACCATTTCAGATCGATGCCACGACGACGTCGGAGGCGCGGAGTCGTCTTGTTGAGGATGCCGGAGGAGGTAGACTGAGAACGCCGAGCAAGATTCGTGCAGGCGCCGTGGAGGCGCGGGGCGGGCGACCGGCCGTGGCTACCAGTCGGCGCCGAGGTCATCCCGGGGAAGCGGCGCGTTGACCTGAACCTGGAGCATGATTCCCAGAGGTACAAGCTTGAGGTGCTCTTCGAAGACATGAAGGATTGCCTTGGGTGCACCTTGGACGAGATGGGCGCCATCTTGCCGCAGGTGAGTTGCCGACCGTATCGCTCTTTGTAGTATGCTCTTTTTGATGGTATTTTTTTTTGGGGATGACGAGGAGGAGAACGGACGTTTCTTGAACTTGCGTTGCATGGTTTCTGGAATTTTGGGAATTTATGGTTTTGCTGTGTGTATGTGGGTGCCTTTTGGACGGAGAAGGATGGGAAGATGGAGGCGTTAAAAAGTAGTTGCCGGTCAGAGGAGGCGGCCGATGAGGGGGCGGCCACGGCGCCAGCGGCTTGGGGAATGGTGGAGAGGGACGGGTTCTCTGTCGAGGACCTGCTCGACATTGAGGAGTTCCGCGAGGCGGATTAGGACGGTGCCAAGGAGCACGAGCAGGCGCCGGTCGTTGCCGCGCCCGAGGTGAAGCTGAAGGATGACTCATGCTGATGTCATCATGACGTCAGCATGAGCGGACAGTCGGAAACACTCCATACTTTTATAATAGTAAAGATATCATATAAATCAATACAATTGATCCCACTTAGTATAGTTAATGGTATTCCCAGTTTGTTTATTGGGCCAAAAGAAGCCCATGTTGTGACCCAACTCAATAAGTATTCATCCCTCAGACCCTCACCATAGGCGACCCCCGTGCCGCACGTCACAATAACCCGCGTCGTGCCAAGCTGCTCGCGCCCCCAATGCCGCGCCTAGGGTCGTGTTTGGGAGCTTCTAATATCATCTACAGTTTGTTTGAGAATCTTTAGCTGGTAGAAGCTTCTCTAAACAGTACAGAATCTTATCTCTCTAGATTCTAAAAATTTGTAGTTATAAAAATTCTAAAAATGAACTAGTAATCAGAAACTGGAAAACACAGCTTCTCCAAATTCTAACTGGCCGATTTCTTATGAACTGCTTCTTATAATCTTTAAGCTTCCCTCGTACCAAGCCTAGGTGCCCCTCACCCCCCCACTCTCCCTGCTGGCAACGCTCGCCTCTCCCTGTCCCGCAGTCGGCGCTCCCTCTCCCTTTGGTTCGCCACGCGAGAAAGCACTTATTGCCCATCGATTATCGAAAAAGGAAGTTGAAAAATCGTCGAGCTATATGTAAACATATTGATTTTTTTTTACATTTTAGCCTTTTTTTTTACTTCTTCTATGAATAGACCCTTGGAGAAACTTATTCCAGATATTGACCATTTTCTCGGTACCAGGGTAATTGACGCAGGGTAATTGACGCTGAGGTTGTGGACCTCGACGCCAACGACACTGGCGCCGACATCCTCACCCCCGTGGCAGCGCTAACGTGGAGGGGTCAGCACAAAAAGACTAGCGCCAAGGACTTATTTATAATAACTTATTTATAAGGGCATGTTTGTAAATAAGTTATTTATAAATAGGCCGTCGGTATCAAGAGACTGATATAGAGAGTCTATTTTAAAATAAGTTATTTAGTCCTTAGCGCCAATCACCATCATGTCAGTGGCCAGTGCTGCCATGGGGATGAGGGCGTTGGCGCCAACGTCGCTGGCATCGAGAAATTGGACCTCGGCGCTAATAACCCTAGTGCCGAGAAAAGGATCCATTCCTAGAATAAGTTTTTTGAAGAGTATTTATAAAATAAGTTTTAAAAAGAGTCAAAATTTAAAAAAAATCGTGTGTAAACTAACACCAAGGCGAGAAATATGGCTTTCAGCTTCCCTGGCCATTGAATGAAACCTCAACCATCACCGGACCAACTTTTCTCCGGCGAGGAGCTCACACAAGTAGCCATCTGAGGAGTTTGGCACGAATTTAAGCACCTGCACTCACGGGATTCAATTTACACAATAGGGTCTATTTGTCACCCAGTGGTTGCAAGCCTACGGCTCTCCTGAAGGTGAGATAAAACTGAGGGTGGTGTTCTTATAAGCTTATTATTTTTTTTTGGCTTATAAGCTACACATAAAACGAAAAACATTATTAATATGTGATTAATTAAGTATTTACTATTAAAATTTTAAAAAATAGATCTATTTAATTTTTTAGAGATACGTTCATATAGAAAATTTTTAAAAAAACACACCGTTTAGCGGTTCGAGAACATGCACACGAAATAGGAGAAAATAAGTTGCCAGCTTCAGCACTTGCAAACAGGTTAGCTGTCCAAAAAATATCGCGCTTGCTTCTTTTGTTGATGCACAACTCCGATCCTATGGGTCAAGGTCTGTAGCTCCTAATGCTACACTACGTACGTATGACCACTCTATGTTTCTCTTGCTGATCTATATTTGCTTTTATTTTATCTGTAGGCAAATCACTTTTATAGCCTCTGTACCAAAGTTGTTAGCAAGAAGAATGTTCTTCTTGAGATCGAATTGTATCAGCAAATAGTGGAAGCTATTTTAATCGGCTGAGGATTGGGCATGATTTATTTTTCTCCGAATTCCATTAATAGCAATTTGGAGTACTATTTGGTTACTGCACAAGTTTCATTCTATATCTGTAGCTGCACAGGAATCGGTTATGACAATTTTACAACTATTTCGTTACTGAAACAATTTATCTGAGGTATGGTTCATGAGCCTCAAAACCCAATTCCTAAATTATATAAATTCAACTATTCTAAGAAAATTATAAAAAGAAATCAAGAGAATATTTGGTTATGTCTCTTAGGCCATGTTTAGATGGTCCACAATCACGGCCCATTCAAACAAGGCCTTAGTGAGCATGACCCTTTTGTTCCTTTTGGTCAGTATGAAAACAAAGAATATTAGTTTTGTTTCATAGTAAAGTCAAATTTCACATCTTTACCGTCTTCTAAATTGATCAGTAACCTGAATGCACTACCTATTTTATCATAGCAATAAAGTTCATTTGATAATCAGTTTCAAAACTTATTTAATATTTTTAGCACAATTAGTTTACAAAATTTAATACGAGTCTTAACAAGATCTCCTGCTGTAATGTGCGGGGTTTCATCTAGTAACCTATACAATACAATTGATCTCCGCTTAGTGTAGTTAATGGTATTTTCCTGCCTGCTTGTACTTCCACGTCATCCCAATTATTCGTGAACGTTGGATCTCAATCGCGAGGCTGGCAAGCTGTCTATCTAACACTAGGAAGCCCTATGTTTTTGCCTAATGGGCCAAATCCGATCTCTATCCCCTTTGGCGTCTTCATGCTCCAAGCGAACGAAGGCAGGGGCGCAGGTCGAAGGCCAATCGCCGCCACCTTCTCCTATCCCAGCAGTGCTCTCGTGACAACATCCACCGATCTCCTCAACGCACCAGCGCATGAGTCTATGTCGCAACCTCTTGGCTCTTGCAGTGCGTCTCATTCCTGCCCCCATCCCCTCCCTTCCCCCAGCCACCACCCAAATCCCCTTCGTTTGCACAATGCTAGATGTCGATTCCTATCCTCCTTGCACTCTGTTCTCTAGCAAGTGGCCAGAAAAGCCCGTGGGTTAGCAATTTCTGACCAGAAACTGTCACCAACAACGGGTAGAGGAGAGGTCATGGTTAACCCCATTTATTCTTTGGGCGCATTAGGAGTCGGACATCCGATGTTTTGTAAAATGTCAGATGGTGTTACACTATATTGTTGATAAATGTTTCACATATTTCACCGCTTAATAAAAAATGTTTTAACAAAAAATGTTCTAGATAGTTCAAATAGAGTGAAACACTTGAATACAACTAGGTGCAACAAAAGCTAACAATGGGTTGAAAAAAGTCATTAAAAGTCTCCAACAAGAGTCCGTAGATCTACACATAAAACATCGAGTCTCAACTGTTAAAATATCAACAGATCCACATGAATCAAAAAGAAAAATGAAACACCATCAGAATAATGGCCGCAACATTTTGATCTACCTCACGAAACAACGAGTTGCACTGGCTGAAACATCGAAAATCTACAAAACGTACAGGCCGGAATCTGGCTTCTTCCTCTGTGCTCCCCGACAGCAGCGACACAGTGTCCCAGTGCCTCCCGTCCTCACCACCGCCATCGCATCAGCACGTAGCCGCAACCTCTGCCCTGACATCCATGCCTCCTCACCACCTACTACACCGAGATGGCCAACACCTCCTTCCTATGCAGCCACCTAATCAAGGAAATCAAAGGAGATACACCTCCGCTACCACCTACTCAAGCACACGCTCTACAAAGCTTGCCTCCAACGTCAGGGTGTCTAGCTTGGCCGACATCCCCGTCGTGCTCGGCCAGCCATTCACAGCCGCGTCGTAGGACAGGCTCTAGGAGATACAGCTCAGATTTGGCCGAGCTGCTCAAGGGCCTTAAGCACAATGGGGCAAGAGGTAGGTGGGGAAAAAGAGGAGGGGTGCGGAACGGATGAGAGGTGGGGACGGACCGTCCGATATTTCTCAATCGATCGGATGACCGGATGAAAGAATTTCCCTTATTCTTTTCCTAACTGACAGTTCCTCGATTAATCAAGACCGTTCTGCCCCATGGCTCAAACCTCGAGTGTCACACTTGCTATAGTTCACGAGCGTCGCACTTGGCATAGTTCACGGCACTCGCGATAGTTCCCTCCAACAATCACAGGTCAGGTAAGTATGCTTTGTCCAATTCACTGCTCCGAGAACTTTATTTTTCCAGTAAATTGCTCGGATGTATTTGTTCCCATTATCTATGGCCGTATAGCATAGCATTTCTATTTTTATGGTATTGTTCGTTCAATTGACTTACTGCCTTTGCATCATTATATTGTTCTTCTCAGATTGCAAATTTTAAGCTCTTATCCACTGTTCGAGTTTCATTATATATTTGCTTATATCCCTTTCATTTACACATCTAGGAACAGGTTTTACTTCAATATCTTTTCTTTGGCGGGGCCATCCAGGAACAAGTTCATAGTGATAGTCAATCAATCGTGGCAGGGCCATCCAAGAGCAAGTTCATAGTGATAGTCAACCAATCATGCGAGCGAACAACTAATGTAAGCTCATCCTTATTGTACGAATGCATTGTTACACTTGTTTGCAATTCTTGTAATTTATAATTTTTTTGATATCTTTGCAATGGAACATGGCTTATTATATATCGTGCTGGCAGAAAACACAGATTTCTCATATAGCACCATCAAATAAAAGAGTGACATAGCCTTCATGTGGTATGTGTTTTTAGTTTTTTACAACTACCTGTTGATGCATGCCCTTCCTTCTTTTTCTTTTACTGTGTAATGCTTTATGTTCCAATTATTTCATAACTCACAAATGTGTTCATAAAGATGTAAATATAATATTTAGTTAGTGTAAATATAATATTTAGTTAGTTTCAAAGTTTTATGAATATGAATTACTTCTGTACATACAAAAGAGGACTGAATGGTCACTAAGATGAGAAAACAAAGAGTTTCCCTGTTGACAATGAAAAAGAACTTCAATGCTATCCGCCCAAGAATTTCAAAGATCATCAATTCTTCCATCATTCTATCTACAATGTTTTACATAACTTCTAAATCTAAATATTCCAGCATTCCACTACCTTGGAGCTTCAAAGCAACAGAGGCTTAAGCATCACAAAACCACATTTTTTTAGAAAATACTACAAGAAAAATAAACAAATTAAAGAGAGCACATGATTTAAACGGATTAAGAAAAACATAGAGGTAATCTATTATTGTTTCCTCCTGTTCAGGTATAAAAACCTCAATAACTAGATAATGCCTCACGCTTTGCTGCGCAATACATGGATAAATGTATGGTAAATATTGTAGAAATGATCAATGTATATTTATATTGAAATATTGTGGAAATAATGTAAGGATGATGATTTAAGATGCTTGCATGTTGATAATGACGATGTAGCAAATTGTAGATGATGTGGTATACTTGCATAATAATTGCTAGTGGGAGTGAAGATGTGCCATATTTGCATGTTGGACTTTAGTGATAGTGGTGTAATAATTGCTAGTGGGGTAATGATATCGTATGTTTGTATGTTAAGTTTTAATGCTAGTGGGTACCAACTATATAGAAGGTATAGATGCCCTCATAATTACTCTATATGTGTCATGGACTACGCACAAGAGAATCTGATGAGGCTGCAGAAAAACAACTTTGTAAAGTGCTGAAATGTGCTACCACCAAGGACCGTTAGCAAAAAAAAATACTTTTCCAAGGTAACAATTCCAAAATTATCTGCATATTAGAATATCACTCTTATCGTCCACACCTGTGTACGGCATCGATTAATAAATGTTTCTATCTTGACATCTCTTTTGCTAATGACATACATTTTCTTTTTTTCACGACATTATCATATATTTTCTACTTATCTACTTAACAACATGTCAATATCCATAACTATTTACTTCAGGATTCCAGTCAAAACAACACAAGATAATCCTTATTCTTTTGTTAGTTCCATTCTGAAAGGACCAAGATGTCGCCTAGAGGGGGGTGAATAGGCAAATTCTGCAATTATCAAAACTTAATCCAAAGTCAGTACTAAAACCGGCCAAGCCGGTTTCCCAAACAGGTCAGGCCGGTTTCAGAGAGGAAGCTGACTCACAACCGGCCAGGCCTGTTTACCAAACCAGTCAGGCCGGTTTGCTACTGCATAACCTACACAAGAAGAATACACGCCCTCGATGAGTTCTAGCACAAACCAAACTTGAAGATGTGCCTTTGCTGATGTAGCACAGCAGGTTCACTTAGTCCTTGCACAAAATACAAGCACACCAAAGTAGATCAAGCGGAAGCAAAGTAAATGTGCTAGAGATCAAATGTGAGACAAACTGCAGTGGAGACACAAGGAGTTTGTTTCCCGAAGTTCGGATTCACCACCGTGAACCCTACGTCTCTATTGAGGAAGCTTTTGGTGACCCTAAGGTTAAGCTATGTTCTCGATTCCACTATGGCGATCTTTTCCCTTCCGGAGGCAAGATTAAACCTGCACAAACGATCCGTGGCTCACCAAAAATTAGGAGCTCACCGGTGACGCCTAGCCGTCTAGGAGGCTTCACCTCCAAGAGTAACAAATGCTTTACGAGCTGCGAGACTTCACCTTCAAGTGCTCAAGACTATGGATTTCTCTCTAAAGCTCACACTAAAACTCTCTCTCAACCCAACTCAAGGATTTTAACCAAATCAAGCATATCTCACAAAGAGAGGTTGGGAAGAGCCTTGCTGGTGTTAGAAAGCCTTTGGAACATGCAAAAACCAGAATCAACCAGCATCCCTCAAGGGAGAGGGCTAAAGGGTATAAATACCCACTCACCAAAAACTAGCCGTTACTGTCAGAGGGAAACCGGTCAGGCCGGTTTACAAAACCGGCCAGGCCGGTTTTTCAACCCAACTAGCCGTTAGGGGCTGACTTAGAGGAAACTGGCAAGGCTGATTTGCAAAACCAGCTAGACCGGTTTTGCTCTGGTCAGCACACTCAAGTTAACTCTCAATGCTCTCTCACATGGGTTGACCTATGAGTACTTTTGGTGTTTTCATGCAGTCAATGTTGCATCCTTCTTGATAGTACGGCATTCCTATACTCAAGATTAACATTTACAATATTTCATCCACTTGAGCTTGTATGTTTTCAACATGCCAATACTTGATCATTCTCAACTTAAGATCTTTCAACATTGAACAACCACTGAGCATATCCATCTTGAGCTAGTGACTTAGGATCTTTCAACAAATATGATTAACATACCATCATCCATCCATAAGCCATTTCATCAAAAGATCCAACAATGATTTAATGCTTTGCATTGCTTCGCTAGATAAGACTCGAAGTGAACTCCAAGCACACGTTCACTTCATCCTAGCATGGGTTACTAGTCCCAAATCGTCACTTGGTTCCCCTTGCTTAGTCCCTCGTTACTTGTCCCTTTGCTTGACATCTTCACACACTCTTGTCGACTTTAAGCTAAGCTTTGCTTCATATCAACAATAAATACTCAATAAAATCCATGTTCTATGATTTGTCCAATGCTATCCAAATATAAGACCATCAACAATGCATGAAACCATATTTCTTGATTTGTGCACTAGCTAGGACCAAGTTAAAAGAAATTACAAATTTCCTTTTAATCAAATATCCCAAGTTGGCCAACAAGCTTTTTCACTAAAGAGACCATCCGATATGCATATCACCATGTCTCTTTCAATAACAACACTTGCTTGTTGTTAGTCACAATTTGCTTCATGGAATTACACACTTGCTTGCATATATTAATATGATTCATCAATAAAAGCATATTCTTATGGGCCAATAATATCACGATATAATCATAAGAATAAATTCCTGCTCAACACTTAGCAAACAAGTTAGTCTTTTAATCGTTTTGTCATTCAACTCACCAAAACCCACTTAGGGGCCTAGATGCACTTTCACATTCTAATATTCTTCTCTTAATTCCATGAGAAAGATCCAAAGGAGATACATGGATGCAATTGAAGAATTGTATAGTCCAATTTATGTAGTAATTGTCAAAAGTCAACAGCACCTGCCAACCAAAGAAATTATTAATAATCTCTAGAGCTACCAAAAAGGATATTTCACGTCTAAAGACAAAACTTTAAAAAAAATACAAATTAGTATCTCCTACATTTAAACTATTGTTTTATATACTACAATCTTACACAATTATATGATTTATTACTACATGTATTACTTAAATCCTACGAGTACTGACTATTAGTTTCCCACAGTTCAATCAACATTGCTCATCTACCAGCTACTACATTTTGTTCAATATCTTCATCATTCTTACCTTTGTACCTTAAGAAGTCCTATAAGAATTATGGCTACAAATTTCCGCAGCAACACGCGAGCTATCATCTAGTTACCGTTATAGTACCACCTCTGTCCCAAAATAGTTGTCTTTCTATGATTCAAAATTTGTCCCAAAATAGAGTACTACTTCTCTCATTAAGCACCTCTCATTCAAATTTCTCCACATTCTACCTCCAACCACCCTCACACTTCCAACCATACTATCATTTAATAAAGGGTGCTATGATCTTTTCCTCTTAAACCTTAATCTATGCTAAACAACTTAGAATGACCACTATTTTGGGATGGAGAAAGTACCTTTTAAGATTAAGATAAAAATTAGGATACTCCGATTTTTTTCTGATTTGCTAAAAATGAGCTCGAGTGCACTTATACCGTCCCGTGGAAACTGAAATAAACTATAGTATTCATGCATTTATTTTGGATGATTGTATTAAACTTCTCACATTTTAGAAAAAAAATACAAATTACAACTCAACTTTACCATTATAAATTTAATCATTCTATCTCCTAATATCTAAAAGTCAAAATATACGGAGGCCTATGCAAGGACAATGACCATTTATAAAGTGTTATGAAATCATCAAAAGTCATTGCAATTTAATGTCTAGTTAGAGTTGCATCAACCAATAGTTTTAATGAAACATATTTAAATTTGTAGAGCAGATGATGAGATTGCTATCTTATAGCGTATCAATGTTGAGAAATGATGTACGAGGAATAACTGTGTGGGTTAAGTACAGCTTAAACAAGGAAGACAAACATCGTGGGCCTAGAAAATTTGGACTTGGCAATTATTCAATAAGATTAAGAAATTCAAAAAAATCCTAACCGTCTACATTAAAGCAATGGCTTAGATATGATCAAATGTACCTAACATACATCCGACAGTCGTACTCCATCTTCTTCCTTGACCTCTACTTTATCTAGTTCTCTAGGGCCTATTTAGTACACTGAAAAATAAAACACATAAAAAACACAAAACATAATTGTAAAATAGAGGAATAGAAAATACATGAATCTATACTACTTAAAAAGAGTCTTGTGGTGGCGGTGATTCTCCGTCCAAGGGCTTAGATCCTTCCCACGCTCCTTCACTTTAGATCCAACGGCTCAGATTCATCTCACGCTCCTCCACACGGCCCTCCACATCGATCTCCCTACGCATAGCCCTCCGCACGGCTCAGATCGGCATACCCCCTCCCCCACCTACCCCGGGCGAGCACTCTCACGCACCACCTCCACCCTCGACCCCCGATCCCCCACCCTCTCTCCCCATGCCCCTTCCCCAAACCCTAGAATCACTGCCTCACAGTCTCTGTGTCGCTCTTCGCATCACCGTTGCCGCCTGCGCCTCACCGCTCCTACGTCTCTCCATCTCCGCCTCCTTACCGACGGTGCTCCATCTCCTCCCCACGACATCGCCCCTTCCGCAACCGCCGCGGTGGGTTGCTTCGGATGCGCAAGCAGCAACTCCGGAACATCCTGATATGGCAAGACATAGAGGAGGGCTCTGCTAGCAGCACTCCACCATAGATTCCAGCCGGGGCCCTCGGTGCAGTGAGGAGGCAGAAGCCGGGACCATCGGCTTTGGCAGGTTCGGCTACGGCGTGATCCCGACAGATCCCTGATCCCCCGTTTCACAGGCGCCTTGGCGAATAGCATAGCTTCCCTTCCTCGCCATCCCCTCGGTTAGCACGGAGACTTATCCCAGAAGGTGCGGGCTCAGGTGCATGTCAATTGCCTATATTGTTGCGATTTTCATGTCCTTTCAAATTTTATATCTCATGTTCCTTGCTATTAGCCTTCAGGTTGATCAAACCTCCATATCGCTCTCACGCTGGAACTGGAGCACATCACCGCCAGACGCCAACGAGGTGCCCATATCGTTCGAGTGTTGCAATACATCAATTGTAAATGCAGCCTCCGTCTTGGGCAATGATCACTATCTTGGTGTTGTTCTCCTCTAATTGGTGAGCTCTACTCAAAGATGATATTTTTTCCTTTTTCTCAGTTTTGGTTACAAACGGTTTTGTTCTTGCTTCATCCCTTGTGCTTTTGATGGTGAACAACAAATGATCATCCTTGGCAGACATGTGGGAATTGGCTTTATGTAGCGGTGCCACTGCTCGATACCTGCTTGATGGAATGCTTACTTTGGACTCTTAGGTGCATGTCTTTCCTATGTGTTTAATAAATTACATGACTTTTATTGGACATAAGCTTGTACAGCTTGGATCCTTTCTCTGAGCCAAAAACCTTTCATTTTTTCTGTTCATAGCTAGTTTGCGCATCTACAATTCTATGTACATTCAGGATACCAATCATAATATGCCACTAAAAAACTACTATCGTAGTTAGTTTGGTGCCTAGTTTGACAGTAGCATAAGAATCGGAAGTGTATAGAGTGAAAGACCTCCCCATGGTTGAAACCATGTGGAAGCTCAAACCATGTAATGGTTTGCCATTTGGTGCAGGAGAAGCATATACATAGAAATAGACATGTTAGAAAAAAAAATGATATATTACTGAAGGAGTAGAAATCTGAACTTCTAATGTTGCCTCCTATTGAAACACACTTATTCTTATGACAAAACATTCTGTGAAATTCAACTATGAATTTACACCATGGATGCTTATTTACTTGAAATTTGTCATTTTCCAGGTTCTCCAAGTTTCAACTAGCTCATGAGTAACATCCAACCCCATAGAGGAGCTTTTCACGTGGGCAGACTAACCCAAACATCTTTCCTCTAACAAATTGTTTTTTTCTCATTGTTGGTGTTGTAAATTCAAATGATCTTTTTGTTTGTCATTGCAAATTACAATGGGAAATCAAGGCATGGAACTAATCTAAATTGAGTTTTTGGAGCTATGAGTTCCCAATAATTTGTTTTTTATTCCAGGTTCTTTCTCGCTTCCAAGCTTTGATGGGCTAAAAAAATAAAAGGAACAAACCTTCATTGTTGCTTTCTTGTTATTCCATATTTGATATATTGTTACTCAGCAGTATTACTTTGCTTGCAATATTTGGATATGGTCATGGAATCAGAGCCTGGAAGCTGTTGATTGATGTGTGTTCTTTCCATCTGAAAAAAATAAATATATAAGTGTATTGTCTCAAAAATAAGGTCAGCTACTTCTCTTCTTGCAGTAGCTTATTATATATGTGCCCGATCTTTGGAGCTAACACTACTATCATCTAAAAGAATTAGCACTAGTGACTTCTATAAATTACATAGTGTTGTGCCCCCTTTCCTGATGAGGACATCACTCCTTCGGATGCACCCGCTAATCCTCCAACTGTTATGCAAGGTCCAATGACCCGAGCTCGAATGCGACAATTAAATCTAGAGGTGAGCTCGTTCTTAAGCAATCCTTTTCATAGTTTTGAGAATAGATTGCTACCTAATGATGTTATCTTGCTTAAGAACATTGGAGAGGATCATGAAGTACTTGGAGAGAGGTGTGGAGGTGGAGAAGAACCGCAAGGACACCCAAGACAAGCCGGAGGCCCAGTCCAACTCGAGTTCGAGTCTGCCTCGGCCTTCAGGACCAGCCTGTAGTAAAACGGACGCCCAGGATGCATACGGACTCCGTTTTCAACGATCAACATATGTATGGAAAGATAACTTAATAAGCTAACCAATGGCTTTGGTTTGACGTCCAAATTCCACCGGAGTCAACGGAAATCATCAAAACAAGTCAGCATCCAGAATCTGCCAGGGTGCTGCGTCACCGTCTTTTGGTCCGTTGGGCTGTGTATCGTCTTAGAGCCGTTAGAGGGCGCGTCCAGGGGGTGTGACGACCCTTAGACTATATATTCAGTAGCCGCCGCCCACATTAGGGTTTGGGTTTTACTTTAGATCAATCTGTCTTCGAACAGTCGTCGTCATTGGTTGTGAAACCCCAACTTCAAGTGCTTAATCATTCATATGCAATTGTCACTTTAATTGAGTTGCGTACTTTCGGGTTCTTGCTTGTGTTCTTCGTTTCGCAGGTAGGGACTAGCCTTCTTGGCAAGGTCAACCGGATTTGTGACACGGTTGATAACTAGAGCAGTCGTGGTGCTAAGGTTGCAGGGATCGGATCTGTTGATCTGAAGCCGGATCGGTGTATCGCGTTCCACCAAAATGATACTTATCTCTACATGACGGAAGATCAGGAACCCCCGCCTGTCGGCGAAAGAGGACTGGGGGCCCCACATACCCCAGGGACGCGTGGATCTTTGGCCACGTCAACTGCTCCGACGCCCACATTCTGCACAAGGGACAGCCGGCTACAGCCGTCTTCCCGCTAAGTGCCTGGGGCCCGAGCACTGTCGGGCCCGAGTGCACCTTCCCTGGGCGCGTCGCGACGATCGCTCGCATCCACCTAGGGCCCGTGGCCTGGGGACATTCCTGGTCCCGAGTCTCGCCCCTGGACCCGGGACCCACTGGCCTGGGGCGCGCTTCTCGAGCCCGGGACTGACAGCCTCGGTCCCCGAGGAACTCGACGCCTTGTGCGCGCGGAGGGCTCGATGAGCTCTCTGCCCCGGGCACGAGCCTGACTCGAGCGGATCAACTCTCCAACTACCTGCATTAATGACGAGGCGACGGGGCGTGTCACGCCTGTCGCCCGCGTGGACTCTCATGATGGCCCCCCGTGGGCCCGCTCCCTGTGCAGTCGGAGAATATTTGACTAAGAGGGCTTCATTTTTCTACGCTCTGGCAGCGATGGCATGCGCTGTCACATCTTCATAACCCAGCCGCCCGTAGCAGCCGAGCGAGGCGACGACTAGACGTGCCTCTGGCGCGGCTCAGCAGGCGGCCGCGTGCGTGCGACAAGACATATCGTACCTAGAAAAGCTTTCTCTTGGCATGTGTGCTGAGCACTGTGGACTCCCCTTGGACTATGAAAGGATGATCCATGTCAGCAGGGAAAGGGGAGCTTGGGGAGAGAGCTTCGGGAGAGCTTCTGGAGGAGCTTAGAGAATTGAGTTCAGCTTCTAGAGAGACTGAGTTCCCAAGTTAGGGCGAGTTCCTGAGCGCCCCTCAAGAACATCTTGTAAGAACAAACCGTATTCATCTCCCACATAGCAGACACACACAGGAGTAGGGTGTTACGCCTCCGCGCGGCCCGAACCTGTCTACTTCTTCTGTCTCCCTTGCGTGCCATCGACCAGACGCCGTAACCGTCCTATGAACCGCTTCCCTGGCCGAACCTCAAAGGGGGGTCCCCAGACTCCCCGCTGTTGGAGTTCCCTCCTCCGACAACTGGCGCGCCAGGTAGGGGGAGTTCCACTTCCAGGCGGCACGCCGGCGTCTCCAATGCCAGCACGCTCCATGGCAGGAGGTCATCGTCCGCGGGACTCCGACGAGGGGTCCGGCGGCTCCACCCCGCCGGGCGATGTTAGCCCTGTGGCGAGCCCGCCATGTTCCCCCTCCTCGTCTTCCTGGGGGCGTGCGGCGCGTGCCCGACGGGCCGAGTTCCCCCCGCGACGGCCTGGTTGTGCAGCCTTGGCCCCTTCTCTTGCGGATGGAGCCGGCAAGTGCCCCGCTGGGTCTGCCGCGGCCTCATCCATAAGGCGCGAACGGACGCGCTGCTCCATGACGTGCCGCCATCTCAACTTCCAGTCAGCGTCGCCGCAAGGAGCCCTCCTGGCAGCAGAAGCCCTCCTGCGCCACCCCCCGGCGTTTATCAGAGGCGGAAGCCGGGAGCGGCGGGGCTCAACGAAGTCGCCGACCTGGTAGGCGCGGCCATTGCCGGAGGTAGCCGCTGATGCCGTGCAGGCCGGCGACCGACGCGGCATCTAGCGCGGCCGGTCCCCCGCCCCGAAGCAGAACCAAGCCCAAAGTGCGGCGCCTCGCGCCACCGCCCCCGACCCAAGAAGGCCCTGGCACCTCCATGACCGGCCTAAACGTGCGGACTCATGAGGACGCCCGGTCACGTTGGAGCGACAGCAGCGAACGGCGCCATGCAGTGATTTACGAACGCCGTCGGGCGTCCCGAGCCCAGCTCCAGCTCTAACCCCCAGCGGGAAACCATCGTGCGTTGCCGAGCCAGCTCAGTACGGCTCGGAACGTTGCCTAGCCTCTCCCCAAACCTTCGACGGGTGCGCTGGCCGGCCAAGTTCCGACCCAACTTGCCGGAGAAATATGAGACTCCATCGACCCCACGGAGTACCTACAATCTACACCACCGCCATTCAGCGGACCAGGCAGCAATGAGAGGTGATCGAAAAACTACTTCCTCCGTCGCCCTTAAGCCAGGCTCGCTCCTGATGATGACACCTCCCCGAGGTTCGATCTACATGGGAGAACCTCTGCCACCAGTTCGTGCAACTTCTAGGGCACTTTCCCACGCCCTGGACCGAGGCGGGTTCTCCACGCACCTATGTCAGGGCAGGGACGAATCGCTGGAGGCGTTTTCTGCAGCGCTTCAGCCAGGTTTCCGCAACACCATCCCCACATTCGCTCACCACTGCGGATTATTCACGCGTTTCGCATCGGGCGTGCGCGACAAGCGCATGCTCGAGAAGCTGGGCACCCGCGACATCCAGACCGCGACCAGCTATTTAGCCTCGCCGACCTCTGCGCCCGCAAGGAGGAGGACCCGGGCGTGAACGAGCACGCTCTGAGGCCCCTAACCAGGGCCTGGAGAGAGACGGCAAGCCCTCACGTTCCGCATCCACAACGGAACAGAGTAGTGCGCGGCCGACAATCGCCCTAGCAGTTCAGATGCGCGGAGCGACCGGGCCCTCGCTCC